>BSBM01000562.1:197500-607500 GCA_027924585.1 Larix kaempferi
TGCAAATATTTTTGAAGTGGGGGAAGGTTTGGCATTAAATGGTGTAAACGTTGGGGAATAAATGGTGTAAACATTATACAGTGGTGCGTGCGCATGTTATGGCGTGTGCACTCTAGTGACATGTACGGGCAAAAAACACGCGTGCACGTCCCTGTTACTAGTTAAAAAAAACAGAGTTCTTTGTTTCCCGAGAATTCTACCAAAAAACACGGGTTTCATTTATTCTGCGGGTTCAAGCTCTTACAGGTTTCTTATCGGCTCACACTCATTGATCTATTGGACACAAAATCACCCTTGGAATCTAACAATCATATTCAGTGGTCTTGGAATTTAGTGGATACATTCAAGCTACTAGTTTCCATTGCAAGTGGAGATCATTTGTATAGAGGTACGGTGAATTGTAAATAAGTCTTTTCATTCACAAGATTTGAGATTCTCCCATTCCTTTTTTTTTTTATCATATGCCCACAACAATATCCATGCATAGACAACAATGAATTTGACAAGAAGATTTCCCAAGTTCACATCTAAAAAAACTCATATGAACACTAGACAAGATGAAGTATTCAACCTCCTCATTATGTAATTAGTTCCCAAGTTAATTTTGTTCTTTTCACCTCATATTATGCTAGCAAAAAATACTACACACTCACTAAACATGACTAAAAATATCACTTCAACTCATCCACAAAACCTCAACTCTCTCATCTCTTATTCAATACCATTGTATGGAATGAGGATATCTGTAAGTATATGCACCTTTCCTTTCTCTATGAATCCAAATATGATAATATTCATCCTTATTTACCATCCTTACAATATCCCCTCACCTTTAATAATGATTTTTTTTCCAAAAACCAAGACTTTCCCACTTCATGCTCTATCCAACATGATCATTGTTGGTATAGTCCCTAGTTCCCCACTTTCCAACACCTCCCCACCCTAGATATTGCACATTGAAAGGTCAAATTATATTCCCACTAATCACTCTTCCCAAGACCATGATCCTTGTTAGAAACCTTTGCATCCTCTTTAAGGTTTTGCACAATACAAGGTATACATTCATTCTATTGTGATGCATTGTCGAATTCAACCATGGGTATTTTAAACTCAAAATCACATTCTATCATCTCAAGGTTTATAGATAAGGAAATATTTTGTTGTTGTTTCTTCAACTCCTTAAGGTGTTAGATAACCTAGTAATTTATGATGGTAAAGGACATTGCCTCAAATGGAAGGATATACCATTCCACTATGAAGACAAAGCAATCAAACTAGACAAAGCAATCAAACTAGGTGCAAAATTTAGAATTGATAACATTAAGGGAGAAAGCAAAAAATGCAACTAATTAAGGTGAAAAATATGATGTAAACCAATAAGAAAAACTATTCCAAAACTATTTTCGTAGGTTACCTTATTTGATGTAGAAAAACTATCAAACTATTCCCAAGGCATCTCTAGATATTTGTGGTGTAGGGTGTGACTACCATAATTTTTATGAATTCATGGCTAGGAAAGACACTAGTTTATCCACTCTACACTTGAACAACCATCATCTATATTGATTGGAATTGTAAGGGATAATGATGTTTATTCGAACACAAATAAACCAACATAGTCTGTAGTTGTATATGTTAATTTGTAAAGTGGTAAGTTGTGTTGGAATGTGTCAAGTTCATTGTATAATGGTACTAATATCTTATTTGTTGTTTCTTTTGCATGGGTAGGCCTGATAGTTGTGTTAAAGAGACTTTTGGAGATGGGAAACTCAGGCAACGCAAAAAAAATATAGAAGGAATCTGCACATTGAAAAGGTCAATGACTTAAGAGAAAAGGCCAGGTTGGGAATGAAAAGATTGAGACATGGTCCTATCATTTCCCTAGATCCTGCCACTGATCCTAACATAGTTGTTGACATGACAACCTCTTGTTCAAAACTACAGGTAAAGTAGTCGCATCCAACGAACCCAACTCAAATTGCAACATCAACACAATCTCCAACCAACAATACATCAATGAGTCATGCTGAAGTTCCCCGTGACACAAGAATTTTTGGAGATGCTGCATGTGTAGAGATGGACATACAAGCCTTGCTAAATTTGCAATCTCCCAAAGAAGACCAGAACCATGTCGACCACACTCCCATTATGGCCCAATCTCTGAATGAAGAACCACAACAAACAAGCTCTGGTATTCATGTCTCATGTCCACCCTCCCTACCTCGACTATCTAGTGCAAGAAGAAGAACTCCTATACGTATTCATGTGGATGAGAGTGCTATGTCGGGGCTTAAAGTCAAGTTGCCAAAACACACTATCGAATGGCAATGCAACAAAATTGTCAAAGAATATTTTGAATTGAAAGGTGATGCAGGTAAATGTCAATTATTGCTATGTTTGTTAAAGTCACGTTGTTTAGCTATTGTTAGGAGAATTTTGGGCATAAAGATGGTTAAAAGTTCAGAGGCTAGTAGTCATATTGTTAGAAATCTCTAATTTGCATTTACTGCGATCGGGAAGACGTCTCGTACAAAAGATCTTTGTGTGGCTCATCGTGTTTTAGCGAAACCAGTTGTAAGCAAGTCCACAAGGCAATGTCTCCTGCTATAACACACTTCTCACATACTCAAATTAAATAGAAAAACTATTAAAAAGTACTCTCTTATAAGAGAAAATATTGACACTCCACATGGGAACGATTGTTGGGATTTTGTTGGTAGGTTTCCTAATGCAAATAGGAAGCTAATTGATGTTGTTAAGGAGTTAGTACAAAAGTTTTGGCATGATCATACTAGACCTTCATCAAACCAAAGAGACATTCTAAAGCTGAGAAAAGGTTCTACTGAACGTGAACCCCATGTTAAACACTTCCTTGACACCACATAGACTGAACTCTATGAGAGATTCAGGAATGAGCACACACAATTGAACTTGGGCCAAAGGTCCTTTGAGAAATGCAAACCATGGTAGGTTCGTATATGCATTGATCAGAACACCTATTGTTGTATATACCACGTAGAATATGAATATTATTATGACACATACAAACATATATTTTATGATTTGCATACTAACATTGCATAGGGCTGCAATGGATCCATACTACCACTGAATGCATCAAGAGACTTTATCCACAACATCATGTGTCCAAGGCCCGAAGGACAAAAATATTATGAAAAATCGTGTCTATATTGGACATGTTCTAGGTGCAGTGGGTTTTCTCTTTTGAACCGCTACATCCATGAAAGCAAGGATCACGATTTTGGCAGGATGGGTGTGGAGATGCAGAGCTTCAAGTACATAACCTATCAATTAGACAATGCCAGGGAAAGTAAAAAGATTGCATTAGTGAAGTCACAGGTACAAATGAATATTGCATTTTTTCATATTACACGTTCAATTTATGACATATACATTTTTCCAAATGCCACATTGTAATATTTCCCTTGTTTTCATGGTAATAGGTACTGGTATGTGACTTCTTGACGGAGTTCTACGAGAAAACAAAGCAGTATGTTCAACATGTGCATGTAGCATGATGGCAAGATGAGCAGTACAGAAAATGCAGGGACACATTTCCTGTTGGAACCATAGTGTCAATTGTGGATTTTGCATAAAATTACACCCTTTAGGCACAAAATGAAATCAAGATTCAATACTACCATTCAAACCAAGTCAGCATCATGGTACATATTATGTATAGGCATGGGCCAGAGAGCAGCAATGACAAGATCATAATACTGAAGGAGACTAACTTTTACATAAGTGATGATAGAACCCATGATCTGCATTATGTGCAACATTGTTTTTGAATTTTCTATGATTAGTTGAAAGAGAGAAATATACAGATGGATCAGCATTGGATATGGTTGGATGGTTGTGCGGGCCAGTTCAAAAATGCCTGAGTATTCCAATGGATGAGTATTTTGCATAAGACTTATAGTGTGCCGCATATCTGGAACTATTTTGAGACCGGGCATGGCAAAGGCTAGCATGATGGGGCCGATGCATGTATCAAGACTGCACTACGAAGGGAAGAGATGAGGTTTGACAGGGAACCTCATATCTAAGATGGAGAATCCATAGTTCAATGGTGCTTTGCAACATTTTTAGACCAAGCAAGAGATCAACAAACATCATCAGTGGCAGGACGTGTGGTAAGAAATTTTTGGCAGGTGTTTGACATAGACCGATTGCGTTCCTATAGTTGCGGCATAGTACAAGGAACTCATGGATTTCATTCAGTTCAAAGCTCAAACAACCCCTATATCAAATATGGATGCGAAAGCTTGCATGCTTTTGCATCCATTATAGCAGTGGCGAATAGGATGAATGCAAATGCATGGACTAGGTTGATGAATGGGATCATGTGTCACTTGCAGTAGACCAGCATGCAATTGTTGAAACAACCCAGTTAGAGGAGGGTCAGCCAGCGATTTCGATAGACTATGACCATATCTCAGATCTTGTACAACCAGGACACATATACATAGTTGTTTCCCCGAAAGGCAATGAATGGGGCGCATATTATTGGTTGGCATGGTGCATCCAAGGTAAGCAAACCCTCTATGCATCATTAATCTACGATGAAGTCATTGAATTTCTTATTGGCTCGATGGTGGTTAAGGGGGAATATCCTACACTAGATGGGAAGTCAAGAAAGACTAGTGGGCATGTATTCATGGATTACAGACCAGGTTCAGTGGTGTATCACTTCACAAACTTGATCGTTGGCACAAACATCCATCTTCAGACAATGTCAAGCAAGAGCTCAACCAAGGTACGCTACTACCTACCTCATTCAGAGCACGAGAGATTGATGGAGACAATTAGCAACAGAGAGGATCCAGATGGATTTATTGAATGAGGCCAGTCAACTTTACATAAGAGAAAGAATTTCATCAAAGAATGTTATGTTCTACATTGAGGTATGTGTAGTTTTATGTTATTTTGTTGGTACATGCATTTTTTGTTGATACATACATATATACATGTCTTTGCCATACACACATGCATTCATACATAGAGATACATACATACAGATACATACATACATAGAGATACATACATACATACATACATACATACATACATAGAAATACATCCATCTGCCATGTCATCATTTCACCCTTTGTCATTAATGTTTAGAAACCTAATCTATCCCTAGAAACTTAGTCTAGCCCTAGAAGAACTAATATAACCCTACAAACCTAATCTAGCCCTACAAATCCTAGAAAGCTAAACTAACCCTAGAAACACTAATTTAACACTAGAAAACTAAGCTAGAATACTATAAACCTAATCTAGTCCTAGAAACCTAAACTAGCCCTAGAAACACTAATCTAACCTAAACTAGCCCTACCACTTCTCTCATTTGGTACGAGAGAAGTTGCTTTAGACCTACCTCACTCATGTCAATGCTTGAGTTTTTGGAGGCCGACCTCCAGGGTATTTTTTAAGGATTATAAAAGTATACCTAAGTATAGTATTCTAGGCGATTATTTTGGATTCAAAAAATATATATATAGATTGGTAGGCGAATATTAAATATGAAACATATGATTTACTACTGAAACTTGTAAATTTTGGCGAATATTATGCTAAAAAAACACATTTTATGTAAATATAGGCGATAATAGAGGCTGAAAATGACCAAATAGCGAATTTATTTTTTGAAAAAAAGTCCGAAAAATAGCCAATTGGCTAAATTTCGCCCCTAAAAATTTCCCTGCCGACCTCCTACCCCACATGTCCTCTTCAACATTTTTTTTTCTCTTGGTTTTGTGCCCACCCAAACTTTTTTCATGTTTTGGGTACCTTGAGGTATATCCCCAACCCAAAAAACTCTTACATTATGATGATTATGTTTGTTATTGGCTTAACCCAACAAAATGTATGTAACAATACACATATTCATAGATTTGGTTCCCCATGCTCAATGCTCACCCAAATCTAGCTAGATTTTGAGTTTTTTCCCTTATCCAAGCATCGTGTCATCAACCTAGGGTTTCCACTAATATATTCTAACTAGATACTAGAATCTCCTTGACCAAATTTGATGGGAAAATGCATAGAAATCTTCTAGACTCTTAGATATGTATCCTACCAATTTATTTTAAAACATGCTCATTTATGGTTGGAGATTGATGCTTGATTCCTATAGATAACCACTTAGAGGGACTTGTCATCATCATCATCAACACCATCACCATCATCATCAACATCTTCATCATCATCACCATCTTCATCATCGTCACCATCTTCATTAACGTATTCATCAACATCACCATCTTCATCATCATTGTCATCTCTAGGATCCTCATCAACATCTCCATCATCATCATCTTCTTCGTCATCATCATCATCATCTTCATCACCATGACCATCATCATCAACGTCTTCATCATCATCACCATATTCATCATCATTGTCATCTCTACGCTCCTCATCAACATCTCCATCATCATCATATTCTTCATCATCACCATCACCATCACCATCACCATCAACGTCTTCATCATCTCCACCATCTTCATCATCATCACCATATTCATCATCATCGCCATCTTCATCATCATTGTTATCTCTAGGCTCCTCATCAACATCTTCATCATCATCATCATCTTCTTCATCATCACCATCACCATCACCATCACCATCACCATCACCATCACCATCTTCATCATCATCACCATATTCATCATCATGTTCATCACCATCACCATCACCATCATCATCACCATCTTCATCATCATCACAATCTCCATCATCATTGTCATCTCTAGGCTCCTCATCAACATCTCCATCATCACATCTTCTTCGTCATCATCATCATCATCTTCATCACCATCACCATCATCATCAATGTCTTTATCATCATCACCATCTTCATCATTATTGGCATCTCTAGGATCCTCATCAACATCTCCGTCATCATCATCATCATCTTCTTCGTCATCATCATCTTCATCACCATCACCAACACCATCATCATCAACATCACCATCACCATCTCCATCATCATCAACATCTCCATCATCGTCATCTTCTTCCTCATCAACATCAACATCATCATCATCATCATCATCATCTTCATCTTCATCACCATCACCATCACCATCACCATCACCATCACCATCGCCATCACCATCATCATAAAAATCTTCATCATCATCACCATCATCATCATCATGAACATCTTCATCATCATTGTCATCTCTAGGTTCCTCATCAACATCTCCATCATCACATCTTCTTCTTCATCACCATCGCCATCACCATCACCATCTTCATCATCACCATCACCATCACCATCAGCATCACCATCTTCATCATCATTTCCATCTCTAGGTTCCTCATCAACATATCCATCATCATCTTCTTCTTCATCATCACCATGTTTATCACCATCACCACTACCATCACCATCATCATCAACATCTTCGTCATCATCACCATCATCACCATCATCATCATCATGAACATTTTCATCATTATTGTCATCTCTAGGTTCCTCATCAGCATCTCCATCATCACATCTTCTTCATCATCACCATCAACATCACCATCACCATCACCATCATTGTCAACATCTTCATCATCATCACCATCTTCATCATCATCATCATCACCATCTTCATCATCATTATCATCTCTAGCTTCCTCATCAACATCTCCATCATCATCATCATCTTCTTCATCATCACCATCACCATCAACATCACCATCACCATCACCATCACCATCAACATCTTCATCATCCTCACCATCATCATCATCATATGTGCCCGGTCGATGATTTTACAAATTTGACCCCAATGTGCAAAAATTGCACACTCCCATACTAAGTAAAACCCTAGTTTCCAAAATGGACATACAAGATGACACCTGGGCCACGGGACCGGAGGAGAGGGGTACCCCTAGCACTATCTCGTCGTCTTGAATCCAACGGAGTCAACGGTTTGTCGATCCAAGCCACGATCGTCATTCTATGGCTCGTTCGGTCTCGCATCCAAAAGGCCTTCAGGGACACCTGCTGGATACCTACCGGGGGCATAGAATTCCAATTGTGCAACAAAAATGGGTTTTGGGGAGTCCTGCCAGTGTTTATAGGAAGGTTCCAGCTAGGAACGCTAGCCATACCTGACCGGTCGACGATTTTTGCAAATTTGACCCCAATGTATAAAAATTGCACACTCTCGTACTGAGCAAAACCCTAGTTTCCAAAATGGACGTACAAGATGACACCTGGGTGACGGGACTAGAGGAGAGGGGCACCCCTAGCACTATCCCGATGTTTTGAATCCAACGGAGTTGACGGTTTGTCGATTCAAGCAACGGTCTCCATTCTATGGCTCGTTCCGTCTCGCACCCAAAATTCCTTCAGGGACATGTGCCGGATACGTATTGGGGGCGTATAATTCCAACCGTGCAACAAAACCCGGTTCCAGGGAGTCCTGCAAGTGTGTCTAGGAAGGATCCATCTGGGAACGCTAGCCATATGTTCTCGGTCGATGATTTTGCAAATTTGACCCCAATGTGCAAAAATTGCACACTCCCATACTGAGCAAAACCCTAGTTTCTAAAATGGATGTACAAGATGACACCTGGGCCACGGGACCGAAGGTGAGGGGCACCCCTAGCACTACTCGATGTCCTGAATCCAATGGAGTCGAAGGTTTGTCGATTCGAGCCACGGTCGTCATTTTATGGCTCGTTCCGTCTCGCATCCAAAAGGCCTTGAGGGACACCTACTGGATAGCTATCGGGGGCATAGAATTCCAACCGTACGACAAAATCAGGTTCCGGGGAGACCTACAAGTGTGTCTAGGAAGGTTCCAGCTGGGAACGCTAGCCATACGTGCATGGTCAATGATTTTGCAAATTTGACCCCAATGTAAAGGCCATCCAAATTCGCTCAAGGGGGGCATTTCTAGTCCAAAGGCCCCCGGGTGTGTGCGGCCACCGTGGATAGGTCCACGATGGCCACGTCGAACTGTGGGAGCCGACGAAATCCACGTCCTCTCACCGGTTTAGGTTTGGTGGCCCCGAAGCAAATCCTGAAAGTGTCCCTGAATGGCCCCGGTCTGCCTGACTAGAATGCCCGTAGCATCCAAACCGTGGCTCCGTTCGTGAATCTATCGATTCCGGTGGGTCCGAGACACCGGGATTCCACTAGGACCCCCCCCCACAGAGTGCCTTGAAGACCCGAAAGCGGCCCGATTAGCCCATCTCTGGAGCTAGGGTTTTGCTCAGTGATGGCCATTCCAAATTCGCTCAAGGGGGCCATTTCTCGTCTGGAGGCCCTTGAGCATGCGTGACCACCATGGACAGGTCCACGATCGCCATGTAGACCTGTGGGAGCTTCCAGAATCCAAGTTTGCTCATCTGTTTAATTTCGGTGGCCCCGAAGCAAATCCCCAAAGTGTCCCTGAATGGCCCCAGGCTGCCCGACTAGAATGCTCGTAGTAGCCAAACCGTGGCTGAGTTTGTGAATCCGTCGATTCCAGTGGGTTCGGGATGCCAAGTTTCAACTAGGTGTCCCCCCATAGCATGCCTCAGAGACCCGGAAGCTGCTCCAATGGGCCATCTCCGGAGCTAGGGTTTTGCTCAGTGAGGGCCATTCCAAATTCACTCCATGGTGGCTACGCACGCCTGGGGGCCTTCAGACGAGAAATGGCCCCCTTGAGCGAATTTGGAATGGCCCTCATTGAGAAAAACCCTAGCTCTGGAGATGGCCCATTGGCACCACTTCCGGGTCTCCGAGGTACGCTGTGGGGGGTCCCCTAGCTGAAACCCGACGTCTTGGACCCACCAGAATCGACGAATTCACGAACGGAGCCACGGTTTAGCTGCTATGGGCATTCTAGTCGGGCACCCCAGGGCCATTCAGGGACACTTTGGGGATTTTCTCTGGGCCCATGGAACCCAAACCGACAAGTGGAATTGGATTCCGTCGGTTCCCACGGATCCATGTGGCCATCGTGGACTTGTCCACGGTGGCCACACACACCCGGGGGGATTCGGATGAGAAATGGCCCCCTTGAGCGAATTTGGAATGGCCCTCACTGAGCAAAAACCTAGCTCCGGAGATGGCCCATTGGCACTATTTCTGGGTCTCCGAGGCATGCTTTCGGGGGTCCCCTATTTGAAACCCAACGTCCCGGACCCACCGGAATCGACGTATTCATGAACGGAGCCATGGTCTGGCTGCTACGGCCACCCCGGGGCCATTCAGGGACACTTTGGGGATTTGACTCGAGGCCAATGAGCCCAAATCGGTGAGCGAACCTGGATTTCGTCGGCTCCCATAGGTCCACATGGCCATCATGGACCTGTCCACGGCGGCCATGCACACCCGGGTGCCTCCAGACGAGAAATGGCCCCCTTAAGCGAATTTAGAATGGCCATCACTAATCAAAACCATAGCTCCGGAGATGGCCCATTGGAACCACTTCCGGGTCTTCGAGGCACGCTGTGGGGGGTCCCGCACCTGACACCCGGCGTCCCGGACCCACCGAAATCGACGGATTCGTGAACGGAGCCACGGTTTGGCAGCTACGAGCATCCTAGTCGGGCACCCCGAGGCCATTTGGGGACACTTTTGGGATTTGCTCCGGGGCCATTGAACCCAAATCGGCGAGCGGACTTGGATTCCGTTGGCTTGCATAGTTCCACGTGGCCATCGTGGACCTATCCACGGTGGCCACTGACACCCGAGGGCCCCTAGACGAGAAATAGCCCCCTTGAGCGAATTGGGAATGGGCATCATTGAGCAAAACCCTAGCTCCAGAGATGGCCCATTGGCACCGCTTATGGCTCTTGGAGGTATGCTGTGGGGGGGCCCCTAGCTGAAACCCGACTTCCCGGACCCACCAGAATTGACGGATTCACGAACGGATCCACGGTTTGGATGCTACGGGCATTCTAGTTGGGCACCCTAGGGCCATTCAGGGACACTTTGGGGATTTGCTCCGGGGTCACCGAACTCAAACCGATGAGTGGACTTGCATTCCGTCAGCTCCCACAGGTCTGCATGGCCATCGTGGACCTGTCCATAGTGGCCACGCACGCCCGGGGGCCTTCGGATGAGAAATGCCGCCCTTGAGCGAATTTGGAATGGCCCTCACTAAGCAAAACCCTATCTCCGGAGATGGCCCATTGGCACCAGTTCCGGGTCTCTGAGGCATGTTGTGAGGTGTCCCCTAGTTGAAACCCAACATCCCGGACCCACCGGAATCGACGAATTTTCCAACGGAGCCATGGTTTGGCTGCTACGGGTATTCTAGTCGGTCACCCCAAGGCCATTTAGGGACACTTTGGGGATTTGCTTCAGGGCCACGTAACCCAAACCGGTGAGTGGACTTGGATTCCATCAGCTCCAACAGGTCCATGTCGCCATCATGGACCTGTCCATGATGGCCACGCACGCCCGGGGGCCTCTGGACAAGAAATGGCCCCCTTGAGCGAATTTGGAATGGCCCTCATTGAGCAAAACCCTATCTACGGAGATGGCCCATTGGCACCGCTTCCAAGTCTTTGAGGCACATTGTGGGGGGTCCCCTAGTTAAAACCTGGCATCCCAAACCCATCGGAATCAACGTATTCATTAACAGAGCCATGGTTTGGTTGCTACAGCCATTCTAGTCGGGCACCCTGGGGCCATTAAGGCACACTTTGGGCATTTGCTCCGGGGCCACCGAACCCAAACTGGCGAGTAGAATTGGATTCCATCGGCTCCCACAGGTCCACGTGGCTATCGTGGACCTGTCCACAGTGGCCACGCATGCCGGAGGGCCTCTGGATGAGAAATGGCCCCATTGAGCGAATTTGGATGGCCCTCACTCAGCAAAACCCTAGCTCCGGAGATGGCCCATTAGAGCCGCTTCCGAGTCTCCAAGGAATGCTGTGGGGGGTCCCCTAGCTGAAACCCAGAGTCTCGAACCCACCGGAATCGACAGATTCATGAACGGAGCCACAGTTTGGCTACTATGGGAATTCTAGTTGGGCACCCCGAGGCCATTCAGGGACACTTTGGGGATTTGCTCCGAGGCCACCGAACCCAAAACGGCAAGTGGACTTGGATTCCGTCAGCTCCCATAGGTCCAGCGGCCATCGTGGACATGTCCACGATGTCCATGCATGCTCGGGGGCCTCCGGACGAGAAATGCCCCCCTTGAGCGAATTTGGATGGTCTTCACATTGGGGTCAAATTTGCAACCTAGAGTTGACAATGATTATGGAGATGTTCATGATTGTTAGGATATTCCTATACTTCATCCTAGTCCTACCAACATTTTCATTATTTTCATTTTCAGTCTTGCATGCATTTTTGCATGCAGCATGCTTTCTGCATGCATCCCAGTCATCAGTCCCAACACCTAGCCCTCAGTTAGCTATCCCTGAGAGCTTCTCACTGATCAGTTTCAACCCTGCTAGTGCTTAGTGCGCCCTGCATGTAGTTACATGCATCTCATGTGCCCTCTCTCACCTACCATTCAGTTGTACTTCAGTTATCTTTAGTTCTTCCTTGATTTAAGGCTAGACTAACTCTCAACTGACTGTATCACTCCGATAGACCTCCAGTGAGACTAGACTGCCCATTCTGACTCCAGTTAGCTCCTCATGTGCCCTCCACTAAGCCTCCTTCATTCAGTTAGTGCCAGTTACACTCAATTACACCTACCACACTCAGTTAGACTCATTTTGACTGATGGTTGACAATTACTTGTGCATTGATGACTCCACTGATGATGATGAATACTTCTAGTTGTGCTTCGATGACACTCCAATGAACTTTTGATCTCTCCATGAAGTCTAATTCGAATTTCCACCTTGGAATTCGAATCCTCATGCATTGTATTATTTATTTGTCTATTTGTGATTAATGAATTAGTGTGTGTGAAGTTATTTTGCATATATCCGAGTTATACTATATTATTATTTTGTTGCTCATTTACACTACATTGACCACTCTTCTTCTATCTTCCTGCTTAATCATAATCTTTCTTGTGAGGTATAAATCAGCTCTTAGATTTGCTGTGAGGATTTTCACATAGTATCAGAGCATGCTGAGAGTTTTGTCTATCTCCATTCCTGAGAGTTTTTTGCAAGTTATTATCCAGATTTCGAGTGCAGCAGTTTCTGCATTTTTGCAGTAGTACCAGTTGCAGATATTTTCTATTTTTTTTGCATGTCTTATACAACTTCGATGTATTTAGAAGGCGTTCCTCCTCTTTCTCTATTCAACTATGTTGAATGCAAACAAAAAATGATAGCATATTTGAAGAGCCATGATCTCTTTGATTATTGTTTTGAAAGAGAGTTCGAATCCTCTGAAGCAGAGAATGACTGGTTAAATGAAGGTGAAATAGCCATTGCAGCCATGTTCTATGTTATGTATCGATGCATGGAAATCCACTCCCTTGATGTTGAATCTCCAAAAGAGCTATGGGCCCATCTGGATGAAAGATTTGGCAGACAGAATGAAGGGATTGGTCCAAACCCTTTCGAGAGTAAGTCCACTATTGCATTCTCCCTCCTTGATGATCTCATTGATCATGAATCAGTATCAAACATATCTCATATTGAAGTTAGCCACAAAGAAGAAGAACTTGCAGATTCTACACTCATGCTCCAAATTCCTTCTATTTCGAATTATGTGCCAGCTCACACTCTAGAAATTGCAGAGGTTCCTAAATCCTCTCTTGCATCAGAGTCTGTTGGTTTGCATCATGATCTCATGAATGTTTCGGAGGTTAAATCAACCATTGGAGGTAATGCATCCGCTCTCCTTGATCACTCACCTCTTGTATACTACTATATGATCATTATTTCATGCTTTCAGAAGGTTATTGAAGATGATGGCCATTGCCATTTGCTAGGCATAATTTCTCATGCATTTACTGGTTTAGATCTCACCTCAAATGGTTCAAATGAGATCTTAAGCAACCATGATTCAAGTCTTGGATCTAAGTTGGATTCCAAGCAATCACTGATATTTGATGGTTCTTTGGGCATAATCTCACCCATGATGGTTCAAATGAGAAAACAAAAGACTATCTGCATATTCATAGATTTGATCCTACCTCAACTGATTCGAATCACAAGTTCAAGGATCATCCTCATACTTTTGTATTTGTTCTCATCACATTTGATCTGAAGAGCAAGTACAAGCACATGCTTTTTGAGCATGATCCACTTCTTCCCAAGAAGAAGATACCTCCAAACATATGACCAAGCATCATACATGCTTGAGTTTGGAGCACTTATTTTTATGTGTGCCTTACAGTCTATTTTGAGGGGGGGTATTTTTCCCTTGAGGTTTTCCCCATTTCCTCGCTTTATTATTATTATTCATTGTATTGGGTGACCTTTGGTCTCAGTTACCAGGGCCCAGGATGGATTAAGGGGGGGTGTTAGGATATTCCTATACTCCATCCTAGTCCTACCAACATTTTCATTATTTGCATTTTCAATCTTGCATACAATTGCATGCATCCCAGTCATCAGTCCTAGCACTTAGCCCTCAGTTAGCTAGCCCCGGGAGCTTCTCACTGATCAGTTTCAGCCCTCCTAGTGCTTAGTGTACCCTGCATGCAGTTACATGCATCTCATGTGCCCTCTCTCAACTACCATTTAGTTGTACTTTAGTTATCTACAGTTCTTTCCTTGATTTAAGGCTAGACTGACTCTCAACTGACTGTATCACTCCGATAGACCTCTAGTGAGACTAGACTGCCCATTCTGACTCTAGTTAGCTCCTCATGTGCCCTCCATTGAGCCTCCTTCATTCAGTTAGTGCCAGTTACACTCAATTACACCTACCACACTCAGTTAGACTCAGCTTGACTGATGGTTGATAGTTACTTGTGCATTGATGACTCCACTGATGATGATGAAGACTTCTAGTTGTGCTCTGATGACACTACAGTGATCTTTTGATCTCTCCATGAAGGCTAATTCGAATTGCCACCTTGGCATTCGAATCCTCATGCATTGTATTATTTATTTGTCAATTTGTGATTAATGAATTAGTGTGTGTGAAGTTATTTTGCTTCTATCCGAGTTCTACTGTATTATTATTATGTTGCTCATTTACATTGCATTGACCACTCTTGTTCTATCTTCCTGCTTAATCATAATCTTTCTTGTGAGGTATACATCAGCTCTTAGATCTACTGTGAGGATTTTCACAATGATGATGATCATGGTGATGATGATGAAGACGTTGATGATCATGGTAATGGTGATGGTGATGGTGATGATGATGAAGATGTTGATGATGATGGTGATGGTGATGGTGATGGTGATGATGATGGTGATGAAGACGGTTTAGTGCTACGGTTTGGGCGAGGGTTGGGGCTATATTCATACAAGGAAATTGAATTAGGGTTAGAGTTAATGATGATGATGAAGATGGTGATGGTGATGACGACATTGATGATGATGGTGATGGTGATGGTGATGGTGATGATGAAGAAGATGGTTTAGTGCTAGGGTTTGGGTGTGGGTTAGGGCTAGAGTTATAGAAGGAAATTGAATTAGGGTTAGAGTTAGAGTAAATGATGATGATGATGATGGTGATGATGATGATGAAGATGGTGATGGTGATGGTGATGGTGTAGAAGATGGTTTAGTGCTAGGGTTTGGGTGAGGGTTAGGCCTAGAGTTATAGAAGGAAATTGAATTAGGGTTAGAGTTAGAGTTAATGATGATGATGAAGACGGTGATGATGATGAAGACATTGATGATGATGGTGATGGTGATGGTGATGGTGATGGTGATGGTGATGGTGATGATGAAGAAGATAGTTTAGTACTAGTTTTTGGGTGAGGGTTAGGGCTAGAGTTATAGAAGGAAATTGAATTAGGGTTAGAGTTAGAGTTAATGATAGTGATGAAGATGGTGATGATGATGATGAAGATGGTGATGATGGTGATGGTGATGGTGATGGTGATGGTGATGATGAAGAAGATGGTTTAGTGCTAGGGTTTGGGTGAGGGTTAGGGATAGAGTTATAGAAGGAAATTGAATTAGGATTAGAGTTAGCATTAATGATGATGATGAAGATGGTGATGATAATGATGAAGACGTTGATGATGATGGTGATGGTGATGGTGATGGTGATGGTGATGGTGATGATGAAGAAGATGTGATGATGGATATGTTGATGAGGAACCTAGATATGACAATGATGATGAAGATGTTCATGATGATGATGATGGTGATGATGATGAAGACGTTGATGGTGATGGTGATGGTGATGGTGATGGTGATGGTGATGATAAAGAAGATGGTTTAGTGCTAGGGTTTGGGTAGGGGTTAGGGCTAGAGTTATAGAAGGAAATTGAATTAGGGTTAGAGTTAGAGTTAATGATGATGATGAAGATGGAGATGATGGTGATGGTGATGGTGATGGTGATGATGAAGAAGATGGTTTAGTGCTAGGGTTTGGGTGAGGGTTAGGGCTAGAGTTATAGAAGGAAATTGAATTAGGGTTAGAGTTAGAGTTAATGATGATGATGATGATGGTGGTGAACATGAAGATGTTGATGATGATGGTGATGGGGATGGTGAAGAAGATGGTTTAGTGCTAGGGTTTGGGTGAGGGTTAGGGCTAGAGTTATAGAATGAAATTGAATTAGGGTTAGAGTTAGATTTGATGATGATGATGATGATGGTGGTGGTGGTGATTATGAAGACGTTAATGATGATGGTGATGGTGACTGATGGTGATGGTGATGATGAAGAAGATTGTTTAGTGTGAGGGTTTGGGTGAGGGTTAGGGCGTGAGTTATAGAAGGAAATTGAATTAGAGTTAGAGTTAGAGTTAATGATGATGATGATGAAGATGGTGATGGTGATGAAGACGTTAATGATGATGGTGATGGTGATGAAGATGACGACGATGACGACGAAGAAGATGTGATGATGGAGATGTTGATGAGGAACCTAGAGAGGAAAATTATGATGAAGATGTTCATGATGATGATGATGGTGATGATGATGAAGACATTGATGATCATGGTGATGGTGATGGTGATGATGAAGAAGATGGTTTAGTGCTAGGGTTTGGGTAGGGGTTAGGGCTATAGTTATAGAAGGAAACCGAATTAGGGTTAGATTTAGAGTTAACGATGATGATGAAGATGGTGATGATGATGATGAATATGGTGACGATGGAGATGGTGATGGTGATGGTGATGGTGATGATGAAGAAGATGGTTTAGTGCTAGGGTTTGGGTGAGGGTTAGGGCTAGAGTTATAGAAGGAAATTGAATTAGGGTTAGAGTTAGAGTTAATGATGATGATGATGATGGTGATGATGATGAAGACGTTGATGATGATGTTGATGGTGATGGTGATGGTGATGGTGATGGTGAAGAAGATGGTTTAGTGATAGGGTTTGGGTGAGGGTTAGGGCTAGAGTTATAGAAGGAAATTCAATTAGTTTTAGAGTTAGAGATGTTGATGATAATGATTATGGTGGTGATGATGAAGACGTTGATGGTGATGGTGATGGTGATGATGAAGAAGATGGTTTAGTGCTAGGGTTTGGGTGAGGGTTAGGGTTATAGTTATAGAAGGAAATTGAATTAGGGTTAGAGTTAGAGTTAATGATGATGATGAAGATGGTGATGATGATGATGAAGACGGTGATGGTGATGGTGATGGTGATGGTGATGGTGATGATGAAGAAGATGGTTTAGTGCTAGGATTTGGGTGAGGGTTAGGGCTAGAGTTATAAAAGAAAATTGAATTAGGGTTAGAGTTAGAGTTAATTATGATGATGAAGATGGTGATGATGATGATGAAGACATTGATGATGATGGTGATGGTGATGGTGATGGTGATGGTATGGTGATGATGAGGAAGATGTGCTGATGGAGATGTTGATGAGTAACCTAGAGATGATGATGATGTTGAAGATGTTCATGATGATGATGGTGGTGGTGATGATGATGACGTTGATGATGATGGTGATGGTGATGATGATGGTGATGGTGATGGTGATGGTGATGGTGATGATGAAGAAGATGGTTTAGTGCTAGGGTTTGGGTGAGGGTTAGGGTTAGATTTATAGAAGGAAATTGAATTAGGTCATTTCTCTAATGTACATTTTATATTAATGGTATGGCTTGGTCTAAGGTGGCGCTCTCAAATAGCTATTTAATTATGAAATATTTAACAAGACATGAATTAAATTTAAGATAAGTGTATTGTTGAATATAGTGAGCATTGAGCATGGGGAACCAAGTTTAGGAGTTTTTATTTTTTTTTCTTTAACTTGTGTGTAGAGCTCTAGGCATTCATCTAAAATTTTCCCAATCCATCTATCCAAGTGTCATTAAGTGTCATTATCCAAGATATATCTACATATTCATACACATAAATGGAAAGTGAGAAAGGGGAGAATGTAACTTTAGAGCCATCAATAATTATTCTTTTATTAATCCCTAACAAATATTTATTTTTTCAATGTATACCTCGAGTCAACTTTTTATCCTAGTTGACTAGTTGAATCCTAGTTGACTAGTTGACACAAGGGATGGGTCTCTAGACCTCAAGCATGGTGATTAAAAAATATAAAGGTTATTAAGACCTACATGAATATCTGCATGCTCATGAGCCATGAACAAGTCCTTGAACCACTACACAAGCTCTCTAGACGGGATACATGGCCTTTGTTTTGGATATGGATTCCATTTGGAGGTTTTGTGGAGTAAGGATGGGTCTTTAGGTATTGACAATGATAAGGTGAGGACATATGAGGCCTCAAATCGAATAGAAATGTTTTAAGGGTATTATCCATCAAGATTCCCTCAACCCCCAGACATGCCCTTTAATTTTTTTTTTTATTATCTTTGAGTGTGATATGGGTGCCAACATGAAGTTTTGACTACTAAGGATGGATCTTGGCGTCTTGACCATGGTTGAGGTGATGAAAATGAGGTTCATATGACTCCAATGAATCTTTCATGGACCATGGGGTAAAATGATGTCTTGAACCATTAGTTGACTATGTTCAATATGTGTCTTAACCTCAAAAAATCCAAGATACTTAAATTACAAAGAGTGATTATCAATATTACCAAAACATTGAAGACATTATTAACACTAAGGGTTTATGCCAACTTGTGCAAGCAGTAGTTTAACACATTAAACATGCTTTCATTAAAGGCACATACTAACACACAAAGAACGATCCATATGTAACTACATTAACAATTCTCTTTTATTGCTCAATCCAATTGCACCTATGCACACCCCTCATGTTTGAACTAATTCAAGTGATATGGTTAACCCTTCCATCCAAGCACACATATGAACTTCTCATATATCTAGGTTAATTTGATATAATATGTGATACAATGATTGTTAGAATTGACTATTATAACCATTACAAGGTTATGTATGGAAGAAGTCATCGTCTTCTATTTATTTTTTTGTAGCCCTAAGGTCACTACACTTTGTAATGTAAATATTACTCCTTAGTTTGCTTGGTTAGGTATGTTGTTGCTGAAAGGAAAAGATGCAAGAACCATTCAAATACAAGGGACTCATATTGAGGTCACTTGGTCTCTAGAATAACATCTATATGTATGTGAAAACTGTTCCATAAAATTTTTATCGAAGACAAAATCATATATGCAAAAATGTAATCAAAGACAAATTCATATAGACAAGTGCAAATCCATCTATTAATATGCAAAAAAATCCAATCATGTACACTTTTTGGAAAAATGGAACATCGTTCCCAACATCTATATAATGGTAACTAGTGCCCTATACAAAATATGGCCCATGGTGCCCTATACAAAATATGGAAACTCGTGCCGAAAATGCCACATCGTGGCTAGTGTACATAGGAGGGTCTCTCAATATTCCTTCCCACCCTCAGAGTTCCCAGGTGCATCTCCAAAATCGATCTTCCTCTTCTTCGTGCTAGAGGAAGTTGGGTCCTTTGGGTGTCTTGGAGCACGTCCCCTTGAGCCCTGAAACGACAACAATAATATGTCAACTTTTCCTGGCAATTATACAAGTATAAAACACAATTTAAAAGTAAAAATAGTTGTCAAATCTTAGATAACTCACCTCATGCAAGATTGTAAGTCGTGAGGGGGTCTCCCTCCTTCGTGCTCCTAGTCTCTCAACAATGCCACCCTGCAACATTTAGAACAATCAGATAAATGATGAAATTAGATGCATATAGTAATTTTCGTTAAAATAGAACGAGATTTTCATAAACTAGTCAATCTCACCGTGAACACAATCGGCTGGTCTTCAGGGCTAGGGAATGGAGCAGTCGGCTGAACAACCTACTCCGGTGCTAGGGTGGACGGTATAGGGGAGGATGTATCCACATCGACTGTGGCTACACCACTAGGGGGCACAGTGGAAGAAGGGGGAGTGGTAGAAGGAGGCATGGACTGGGGTGGACGTGCACGTCGAGGGCTATAAACCCCAACTGGCTGTATGATAGGTTGGAGCACCCTAGAAGGGGAAGCGATTGTGGTGGGGGAATGTTGGGGGGGAGAGGCTTGTGTTGCGGTGGAGGGATGGGTGACTATGGATGGGTGGTGTGTCATGGTCGGATGGGGGAGTGTGGGAACATGGGAAACTGATACTGTGGTGGAGTTGGATGGACCTGTGGTGCTATATAGGAGGGGGGGGATGGATGGAAGGGGGTGGGGAATGGGGCATGTATTCTAGGGGATACAACTAGCATATAAGGTGGGTGAAAGGTCGGGGAGGGAGGAATAATGTCACTGCCAGGCCGAGGTGCTTGCACCTGCATACACATTTATAACCTCATAGTTTAATATAGAAAAATATAAATATACGCGGACCAGTCATCATATTTGAAATTAAATTTATTCTTTAATACACATGATACCTGTGCACGTGGAGATCTGCTGATCCCCAGTGGCGATGGCTGGTCGCTGGAGCCTGCGAACACTACAATATTTAGACTGAATTTATAAAAACAATATTAACAAGATTAAACACAATGCAAATGAGAATGACAATGATGGTACTTAAAAAACATGGCTGCAATTAATTTATATTCAAGTTAGATGATAGTGGTTTGATGGGCTTTGGATATTATATAACGTTTTTATTGTATTGGTGCAGTCCATTTGTTCAAGACTTGGTAAAGAACATGGTTGTGGGGATTGATGGGTCCATTTTTAGGGTATTTTGATAACCCTTTTTCCACAGTCCAGCTCAAGCAATGGTAACGAAACGCACTCAATTGTGGGAAAAGTGTTTTACTTTAATGATTTAATGAAATTTTTTTTATGATTAATCTTGTATGTTAGAATGCGTATCAATTAAACTGATTATATGGAAACCAAGCATGATTGAGCAGGTTCAGGTTTATTAAAGGAAGGACGTGTAGAAGACTAAAGGATCACCACAAGCTCGACACCCTGTTTCCTGATTTATAGCGGACACACTCCCACTTTCAAGATGAATCAGCACTTAGACAATCAGTTAGGATTAGAGTTAAATCGTATAAATATGGACCTCTCGGGTAGCAAGAGGTCCCTGCTGTTATTTTTTGTGAAAGACATTGTTGTTAACGTTCTCTGCACTATTGAGATACTGAAGTATAGACTTCTATTTTGACATGGATTTTACATATTAATGAAAAATTGATGATTAATTCCAGCAAGCATTTCTGAGTTTTTATTCTCTCCTGAGTACGGGTTGGGGAGGGCCCCTCTCAGGCGATTCCTATCTGCATGTATTTTTTCCAAGTATGCATTTTACATTGATGAACAGTTCTATGATATATGGTAGCGTTGAATGAGTCATTGTTTTCTGTAGTAGTTTAGAATGCATTCCGTAGTATAGTAAAATGATTTCAGTAGGCCTGTAGGTTCTTTCTTGCAAACACATATTTTTATCCACGATTACATGTGTAATAGCTTAGCTTTCAATGTCATGGTTAGATCTGGAGTTCACTGCAGTTTCTCATCGTGATTAGTTTCTTTTAAATTCTTAGTAGAAGATGGGTAAGCATTAGAATGATCGTATTTCAATTCTAGATTGGTAGAATAAGATAGATCAAGACTCAATTTGTGTGCGCAGATGGTAGTTACAGACTTCGTTTCCCCAATAGTAAAATAGCTCTGTTATGGTATTTTCATTCTCAACATTTAGTTATTTCAGCAGTTTAATTATTTCAAATAGATTTACTGTCTTTATATCTTTATTTCTTAGAACAGATCAACATCTAATTACTTCAGCATTTTAATTACTTAGAATATATTCCCTGCTTTACTTCTCAGAACATATTTACTGCTTTCAGCACTTTAATTCTTTTAATCAGATTCATTGCTTTTCAGTATTCAATTTCGTAGCGTAATCAGTTTTCACATTAAGTAGACAACCCTCGCATTTAGTAGACAATCTTTAGAACATCGATACCGCCCTTTAAACTATGACAAGTGATTATCCTATAAAGAGCACAGACAGTGCATGCATCTCTCAATTTTGGACGTTCCTCGGGTTGACATTTAAAGTAGGCTCTTGGTATAAGTTGCCCTCATTAGGAATCCATATTAGGAGCTCACCACTTTTTGGCGTCATTGCCGGGGAGGTGCTAAATATTTTAGGAGACATCACCTAAAAACCACAAAAAGGTAACAAAAATTACATAAAACAAAAACATAAATATCTTCTACCAATGAATGCCTCGTCAGCAAAGGGATAGGTTTGGCCGCTTTATGCCCAAGCATTCCATGAGCAACAATGGTAATAACAATTCTGACCATTCTCAGTTTGAATTTATACACTCTGAAAATGAGACTGACTCCACATATGATCCAGATAGAAGCAACTTCACTACCAGTTCCAGCTCAAACACCTCAATGGCAAATGAAGAGGAAGAACCTAGGGAGCTTTTCACTTTTCCCATTAGCATACCTCTCGGAGATGCCAGAATGAAGAACATCAATCCTAACAATCTGCCAAACTTTCATGGGTTGACTTCAGAGGATCCTGACACATTCCTGTTTGAATTTGAGGTAGTTTGCAGATAATTTGATTACACTACTGATGCACAAAAGCTTAGGCTTTTTCCTTCCACACTAAAAGACCTATCACCTCAGTGGTTCATGAGACTTGAAGGAAATAGTATCTTTAGCTGGGATCAAATGAAACAGTCATTCTTAGAAAAATATAGGGACTACTGCAAGGCCAAAGATACTAGGGATGAAATATTTAGGATGCAACAAGGAGATAGAGAGTCATTAGAAGATTATGCCCAAAGATTTCAACTCAACTACAAACGAGCCAGCCATTGCACATTGGATCCTGAATCACTAAATCTTGTCCTTATCAGGGATGTAAAAGAGGAGAATTTTGAGGTCTTAAATATCCTTGGAGATGGAGACATATTCCAAAAATCTTTTGACCAGATCCTGCGAATCTTCAAAAACTACTCAAGATCTAGGAAAACTAAGAGTGGGACGAGGGATACACATAGAACCACCAGTGGATCATCATCGTCACTTACAAAATCTGATTTAGGAAACCTGCTAGATGACATGAAAACTGACATACTGTAATCCCTAGCCATGCAACTTGATGCTCTTCAAATAAAAAAGAAACAGGATGAAATTAACCAAGCCTTGGCAGTATTTTTTCCTCATTGTAGGAAGAAGCATGAGAAGGGGCAATGCACCTTAAACACAATAGACGTATGTGGTCTCTGCACCGATGACCATTCCACTGATAAATGTCCCCTCTTACCCTCATGTAAGGCAGCCATTCAAGACCTAGCAGCTGAAGGAACTGTAGAACAACTTTGTTTTATAAATCAGAGGAGGAATAATTTTACTAGGCCATATCAGCAGAGCAATCAAACTTACTATAATCAAGGATAGCCAAATTGGAACTCTTCACCGACCCCATGGCAAGCACAGCCAAATCAAAACCAATGACAACAAAACCAGCAAGCATATCAACCATCCTATCAATATCCATATTATCCACTGTCTTATCCTCAATACCCTCCACCGTTTCCATCCACCACAAACTATGCAAACCATTACCCACATCCATCAAATTGGAGGGCGCCATTACAACAACCACTCATTATGCCACCCCCACAACCTCAACCACCCCCCATGCCTCCACCTATTCCAGCCCAACCAATTCCAAATCCTAATAATAACAGGCCCCCACAACAGTAGCAGGCTTACAACACTGATATCACACAATTCCCAACTTATTTTGTAGACACCATAGAAATAAATGAAATAAACCTACGATCTGGAAAAACGTTGGAGAATACACCCCCACACAACATCCAACAACCTGTACCTAAAGCTTAGGACCACACATCAGAACCCTATGTTCAGCATCCTGATGAACCAGAACCTCCTGAGGAAGAAATTATACCACTAACATGAAATAGAAACCCTCCATTTCCAGAAAAACTTGTCCGGAATACAAAAGAAGAGGAAGAGAATATAATCTTAAACGAATTCAAACACTTAAACATCCAAATCTCAATCTTACAAGCCATAAGGGATGTGCCCATCTGCAACAAATTCATTAGAGAGAATTGCCTAAAGAAGCCAGGAAGAAGGAAGCGTGACCCACCAACTATTAATGTAGTGGGAGGATTGGTCGATTTGATGCTAGGTATAATAAATCCTAAATATCTTGATCCTGGTAGTCCTGTAGTAACTGTCACCATAAATAACATGCAAATAAATAAAATCTTAATCGATCTAGGAGCTGTGATCAATGTCATGACTAAAGAAACCATGTTATACCTAGGACTCCAATCAATGGTAAGACCAACTACAATAGTACTCCAACTAGCAGACACGTCCAATGTGAAGCCCGAAGGAATGCTAGAAGACATCATGATAAATATCGAGTCCTGGGAATACCCAGCTGATTTTATAACAATCGAAATAAAAAGCAAACTTAGTGGCTATCCAATTATCCTGGGTGGGCCTTGGTTAGCAACTGCGGACGCTTACATAGGTTGCCGATCAGGAAATATGACAATCACACGTGGACATACCAGGAAGAAGATAACAATCTACTCACCAGCAATGAAATCCTCAGAGTTAGAATATCAAAATTGGATTGATGATTACCAGAACACACCAAATCAAAACCTCCGACCTATCCTAACAATTGATGCTGCAATATCTTTAAAGGCAATAGATGAAGATGGCCATATAGATAGATTTATACAAAATATATCTCCTAACAATCATGTTATTCAAGAATTTTTTTCTACAGAAACAGGTGAAAGTTCAAAACAGAACATGGATGACTTATGGACAGAAGTGCTGCTAGAACAGATTGAGAAGGTAAAAGTCGTGGAAATTAACCCTGGCAAGACAGTCAACATAAATTCCAATTTAAAACCAGAGCAAGAAGTGAAATTGATGAAGATACTAACACAACAAAGTAAAGCATTTGCCTGGACATATACAGATATGAAAGGAATACATCCTGATATCTGCAAACACTACATTTACATCAAAGAAGGTTCTACTCCCATCAGGCAACCACAAAGAAGGATGAACCCTGCACTAAAAGACATAGTCAAAATGGAATTACAAAAGTTATTAGATGCATGGTTCATCTATCCAATATATGATAGTGAGTGGGTCTCACCACTAGTCATAGTGCCCAAAAAAGAAGGCAAATGGAGAATTTGTGTGGACTACAGGGAGCTGAATAAAGCAACAAAGAAGGATCATTTTCCACTTCCATTTATAGACCAGGTGCTAGATACATTATCTGGAAACAAGTACTTTTCATTCCTAGACGGTTTCAGTGGTTACAACCAAATTTTAATACACCCAGCTGATCAATATAAGACGACCTTCACATGCCCATGGGGAACTTACGCCTATAGGGTCTTACCCTTTGGTCTATGTAACACCCCAACAACATTTCAAAGGGCCATACTAAGTATTTTCTCTGATTTTCTGAATAACAAAATGGAAGTATTCATGGATGATTTCACACCTTATGGACAGAGCTTTGACCAGGCATTGGAAAACCTTGAATTAATATTGAAAAAATGTATTGAGATGAGCTTGTGCCTAAGCAATGACAAATGCAGGATGTTAATGGAAGAAGGAATTGTTCTAGGACATCATATATCACAGCGAGGTATAGAGGTGGATCAAGCCAAAGTATCAGTAATCAAGACACTGCCCCCACCTGTCAAACAAAGAGATGTGAGAAGCTTCCTTAGACAGTCAGGGTACTACAGGAGGTTTATTGAGAATTATAGAAGAATTGTTGCCCCCATGTTTGCACTTCTCACAAAAGACAATGAGTTCATATGGATAAGCAACTGCATGTCAGCCTTTGAAAGTCTTAAACAGAAAACCATCACAGCACCAATACTTCAAGGACCAAACTGGGAAATTCCATTTCACATTCACACCGATGCAACAGATAAAGCAATCGGATCTGTGCTTGGGAAAGAACAAGACAAGAAACCCTATGCCATATACTATATAAGCAAAAATTTGGCTGGGGCAGAACTCAACTACACAGTCACAGAGAAGGAATCTATGGCAGTCATACATGCAATCAACAAATTCAGGCATTACATTACAGGATACCAAAGTTTTATTCATACTAACCACTCAGCGATCAGATATCTTATGAACAAGCCTAGTACAAGTGCAAGAATTATTCGATGGATGCTACTTCTACAGGAATTCGACATCACTATAATAGATAAACCAGGAAAGCATAATGTCGTAGTAGACTTTTTATCAAGAGTAACACATGGGACAGATAATGAATTGGTCCAAGATAACTTCCCTGATGAGCACCTTTTTTCCATATAAATAAAAATTCCATGGTTTGCTGACATAGAAAACTATTTGGTTTCTGGGAAGTTTCCAGAACATTACAGTTATAAAGAAAGGACAAAAGTAATAAGACAAGGTGCCACCTATACATGGATAGAGGGCATGCTTTTTAAACAGGGACCAAATCAAGTACTTAGAAGGTGCATTAGGGAAGATGACGTACATGACATAATGCATGCTACCCACAATGAACCCTGTGGAGGACACTACGTTGCAAAAAGGACAGCCTACAAGATCTTGCAAACAGGGTATTATTGGCCAACACTCCACAGAGATGCTTATGAGTATGTGTCCCATTGTGACGATTGCCAGAGAATGGGAAAGCCAACACAAAAACAAGAAATGCCACTACACCCACAAATATCTTTAGAAGCATTCGATAAGTGGGGATTCGATTTTGTTGGCCCATTCAACCCACAGTCCAATCAGACGAGCTACATCCTTGTATGCACCGATTAACTTACAAAATGGACCAAGGTAGCAGCACTGGCTGCTGCAAATGAAACCAGTGTGGCCAAATTCTTTACTGAGCAGATCTTTCACAGATTTGGGGTGCCATGAGAAGTAGTTTCGGATCAAGGACCACAATTCACATTTAATTTAATTGAAGAATTGATGAAAAGAAACAATGTAAAGCACAGACAGTCATCCTCCTACCACCCTCAAGGAAATGGTCAAGTTGAGGTAACCAACATGGAATTAGAAAGAATCTTGACAAAAAACTGTCCAAATTCACAAAAGAGATTGGGCTGACAGACTTAGTGAAGCAGTCTGGGCTTACAATACTACATGGAAAACAACAACAGGATTCACACCTTATGAGCTGGTCTATGGGAAAAAAGCCATGCTACCAATCGAATTTGAAGTAAAAACATTAAGAATTGCAGTCGATATAAATATGAACCTATCAGACATTCAAAAAGAACGCATGCTACAGCTAAATCAATTGGATGAACACTGCCAACAAGAACTTACACATACTGAAATCATCCAACAACAAAGAAAGAAATGGCATGACCAACATTTGAAGGATAAGAAATTCAAAGAGGGTGATTGGGCACTACTCTACAACTCCAGATTTCACACATTCAAAGGGAAGCTAACCACTAGATGGCTTGGACCTTATAGTATATAGAAAATTTATGACAATGGCGCTATGAGAATTATTACAATTGATGATGATGAGTTCCCCATGATCGTGAATGGGCACCGCCTAAAACTCTACAAACAACCAAAGTCCAAAGAGGAATTTACACAAGTACTCTACCAGCAACAATTGATGCTGATAGATCATGCTCCAACACAGTAAGCTTCAGCACATTTAATGAAAAAAAACACAAAAAAAAGAAGAGAAAAAAGAGAAAACAAAACAAAACAAAAAAGAGAACAAAGGAATAACAGAAAGTACAGGGCATCAACCTATTCAAGCGAGCCTGCACAATAATTCAAGCGAGGCTGCCAGCAATTCAAGGGAGCCTGCAAAATATATCAAGTGAGGCTACCAATCATTCAGGCAAGGATGCCATCAATTCATCCAAGAAACAATTTATATCAAGCGATGCTGCCATCAATTCAAGTGAGCCTGAAAAATAAATCAAATGAGGCTGCCATATATTCAAGTGAGGCTGAAAGCAGTTCACGTGACCCAGATATGTCTACATGCAAAATAAGTCTTCATCTACTATGAAATTCATCAAAGACACACCACGCCAACCTTTTTCAAACATATTCAAGAGAGCCTGCAAAGTTATTGAAGGGAGCTAATCAGATCCAACCATGCAATCATCCAAATATAAAGCACAATTGGGCACAATTTTCAAAAGCACATACTCAACAAATTCAAAACGCGCATATCAGAAAAAGCACCCTACGCACGTAACTAGTGACATGCAGAACTCAACTACAGACACCGCCACGATTACTACAGAATCCACCGCGCATGAAAAACGGACCAGCTCATCAATGCAGGTATGCATACATACCAAGGTAATCTCTAAACGATTTTATTTGATTTTTACGGTAAACCACTTTCCCACAATAGAGTCATTTCTAGTTAGCTGAGGACAACTTCAATTTCAAATCGGCGGGATGGTGGAATGACCTTCATAACTCATGATTGCTACCAAAGTCCCGTCACCCTCAGTAAATCATGATCGCAACCTTCACCACATGAAGTGCAGAGGTCGATCATAAGAAGGCAGAGATCAATCATGAAAGATAGGGGATTAGAAGTGGCAAGTACATGTATGATGAAAAGAATAGGTGCAGAAAGGCAATGAATTCGAGTGCAGCATATTCCACGATTTTGCATATAAGTAACCACCTGGAATTCCAGAGAAGCAACCACCAATGCATTCCTTGAGCCCGTAGGCATAGCCTGACCAAGTTAAAAGTATAAAACTACATCCCAAAGCCCTGGTCTGTCTGGTTATAGAGAAGATTCGAAAAAATGACAAAGGGTTTTAAAAAGAGTGAACCGGAAGATCACAGTGCCATTTATCAAAGCCCGAGAGTCCTGCAAATCATTCGCAACTCAGGCTAGATGCCATTTATCCTTGGACTGAGAGGATACCACATAGGGGTAGCCCAAGAGTTCGCAAGAAACTTCAAGCATATAAAATATGAACAGTACGTCACCCGGGTGAAGGGGTTATGCATAAAAGTGGATGAGGACATGATAGGAAAACACACTGGTCTTCTAATGGGCCTGCATTGGAGCAGCAACGACCAGGAGGCAAACCACACAGCAAAAGGAACATTCTTTGAGCGTGGAGAAGTTTATGATGAGGACAAAAATGGAGTCAAGATACCCTCCATGCCAGCACCATGGGATGAAATGGCCGCAATTGTCCTAAGGTATATTACATGCACTGGAAGATTAAGCTATGTTCCCATTTTCCATTTTCGTATTTTAGAGCTTCTCAGGCACATAAGTCACATTTCATCAAACAACAATATTAGCATTCCATGTTTCCTGCTCCAATCACTAGCAGAGATGAGAAGGAAGGTGTCTAAGGGAAAAGACGATGCTTTGGCCCATCATGGGCTGATCAAACTAATAGTCGTTGAGGAGCTAAAAGCTTAGATTCCAGAACTCTCCTAGGAGGAGTTCATTGTGGTATCTGCTGAGGACGTTCAGAGAATGAGGAGTATGCCCTTGCCACCTGAATCAAAAAGTAAGACCACCTCTGTATCAGGGGCAAAAAGAAAAATTGACTTGGAGAGTGTGGCCAACACCTTGGTCAAAATAAAACACTCCAAAGAGGACTCCCCCAAATCAGACCTAGATATTCCTACCAGTAGTCAGGGGTCGAAGAGGCGCAGCAAGAGATTCACACAGGTATCTAAAATCCGAGTCTCCAAGGAGAAAGAAAGGGAAACCAACCCCCTGATTACCAATGTATCTGATGATGACATTGATCCTTTTATAGATCAAAAGGATCCCACTACGGATGAAGAGGACAAAGAAGAAAAAGAAGAAGAGGATGAAGGAGAGAAAGGGAATGAAGAGGAAAAACAGGATATGGAAGAAGAGATGGATAAAGGAGAAGGGAAGAGCTTACAGGAGCAAGGTAACTTTCAGGAAAACCCTCCAGAACGTAATGAAGACCCCGAGGTCATTTCCCAGCTCTCTGAAGCACGAGTAGAATTGGAAAGGCTTGGAAATGAGTTGGCAACATTAAGAATTCGGCCAGGAAGCCAGGCCACACCTCCCCCATTCTCAGCCGAGAAGACACAAATCCTAAAGATGCACCATGCAGAAGAGCTCCGGCTGGCCGAACAGAAGAATTTAGAGCTGCAAGAAAATTTGGCCAAAGCACAAAGAAAATTGGCAAGGAAGGACCAGGAAATTATCAAAATTAAGGATGTTCTTGCCACTACTATCAGCATATATGAGAGAATGCATGACCTCGGACCACCATCGGCGGTCTATGCAGTTTATTTACAAGAAAAATGGGGCGAATTCCAGCTTCAGAGATTGAAGAAAGATCTTCCTATAGAGGTAAGCACTCCTAAGGAATTTATTGATGAATCATTGAACTCCACAGAGATGGAGAAAGACCAATTGAGTGAGTTCTTCTTGCACAATTTCGTAGTTTCTGTCTCGCCCAACTGGTCACCAAACCATATGCGGGCGATTTCCAGTTAAGGGCATTGTGTTCGTGGATGATCCACGAAATTGAGCGAGCCCAGGACTATCATATCTATGTGGCATCCAAATGGAAAACTCCATTAATGATAAGACCTGATCCCACTCACCCTGAGGGAATAATTTATAATCACAGGATCCTCACTCAAGACAAGGAGCTGATACCCATTCTCCTCGCAAAACAACAGGAGGTGGTGAGTCACTTCGACATTACACTCCGCAACACGCAAAAGGAAGTTGATGAGTGCATCAAAGAAAGGTGGAGCAGGGTGGAAAATGATCTAAAACGAAGAGAACTCCACTCTCCCCTCAGGCTTAAGGATGCTCTCTTCAAAACCATACTTTATAAAGAATCCCTGGCAAGAAACCAACTAAGGTGGATTGGGATGAGATTGAATCCTCCATTCTTTCTTTCCCCAATCCTCAAAGAACAAATTAATGAAGAGGAGGAGAGGAAGGCATGGGCCAGGGAGGATCAGAATTTTGGATATCTCAGACAGGCAGGGGCACCTAAGGTGGTAGCATGGGATATCAGGGAGGTCATCGACAAAAGGAACAGGTCACCCAAGGATGGGTGAATCCTTCAAGTAGGGGAGAGAATGATGGGTCCATGTTTTAGGTATTTTGATAACCCTTTTTCCACAGTCCAGCTTAGGCAATGGTAACGAAATGCACTCAATTGTGGGAAAAGTGTTTTACTTTAATGATTTAATGAAATTGTTTTTATGATTAATCTTGTATGTTAGAATGCGTATCAATTAAACTGATTATATGGAAACCAAGCATGATTGAGTAGGTTCAAATTTATTAAAGGAAGGACATGTAGAAGACTAAAGGATCACCACAAGCTCGGCACCCTGTTTCCTGATTTATAGGGGACACACTCCCACTTTCAAGATGAATCGACACTTAGACAATCAGTTAGAATTAGAGTTAAATAGTATAAATATGGACCTCTCGGGTAGCGAGAGGTCCCTGCTGTTATTTTTTGTGAAAGAAATTATTGTTAACGTTTTCTACACTATTGAGATACTCAAGTACAGACTTCTATTTTGACATGGATTTTACATATTAATGAAAGATTGATGATTAATTCCAGTAAGCATTTCTGAGTTTTTATTCTCTCCTGAGTACGGGTTGGGGAGGGCCCCTCCAAGACGTAGGTCAGGAGATTCCTATCTACGGGTTTTTTTTCCAAGTATGCGTTTTACATTGATGAACAGTTCTATGATATATGGTAGCATTGAATGAGTCATTGTTTTCTGTAGTAGTTTAGAATGCATTCCGTAGTACAGTAAAACGATGTCAGTAGGCCTGTAGGTTCTTTCTTGCAAACGCATATTTTTATCCACGATTACATGTGTAATAGCTTAGCTTTCAATGTCATGGTTATATCTGGAGTTCACTGCAGTTTCTCATCGTGATTAGTTTCTTTTAACTTCTTAGTAGAAGATGGGTAAGCATTAGAAGGATCGTATTTCAATTCTAGATTGGTAGAATAAGATAGATCAAGACTCAATTTGTGTGCGCAGACAATAGTTACAGACTTCGTTTCCCCAATAGTAAAATAGCTCTGTTATGGTATTTTCATTCTCAGCGTTTAGTTATTTCAGCAGTTTAATTATTTCGAATAGATTTACTGTCTTTATATCTTTATTTCTTAGAACAGATCAACATCTAATTACTTCAGCATTTTAATTACTTAGAATAGATTCCCTGCTTTACTTCTCAGAACATATTTACTGCTTTCAACACTTTAATTCTCTTAATCAGATTCATTGCTTTCTAGTATTCAATTTCATAGCGTAATCAATTTTCACATTAAGTAGACAACCCTCACATTTAGTAGACAATCTTTAGAACATCGATACCGCCCTTCAAACTGTGACAAGAGATTATCCTATAAAGAGCACAGACAGTGCATGCATCTATCAAGTTTGTACGTTCCCCGGGTTGACATTTAAATTAGGCTCTTGGTATAAGCTTCCCTCATTAGGCATCCATATTAGGAGCTCACCAGGGATCGTGTCCCTTTATCCACAATGGATTGGGCCCATGATAGGACCACCTTTACCATTAAAAGAACCTATTAGTAAAATATGGGGGAAAGTGATAAATACCATGGTAGTATATTCTCAATGCTTAAGCTTGAAGAACAGATGGCATAAGGACATGGCAGCAAAGGTTGATTTGGTGGACAAAGTGATGGGCATTGGAGCCATTGGCACACCTATTGAGCCAAGAGTCAAATGACCCATACTGTGGTCATTTGAAGATGATTTGGAGAAGGAGAGTACATGGAAAAGATAACTTGGATGACATGGTGACAAATGGAAAAGCATCAATAACACACATGGAATTGGTCAAGCATAAGAAGAGCAAGCAAGCATTGGATGGTAGTCTAAGGATGAAGGACACTGCGGGCATCACCAAAACCCCAGCTGCGGGCTCATCATTGGTCAAGTAAGAATGACAGGTTTTGGAAATTTCTCTCCCATTTTCATAATCATTGGACTTCTAGGATGCCTAAAGTGAACATGAACAGATGTTTCTAGTTTTCTTAGGTTTTCATGATTTATAAGGTTTCATTTTTGTTTGGTTGGATTATATGAATTTATAGCTCTCAAATAAATTAGACAATATGATAAACACTATTGTAAAATACGATGATAATATAGTAATTACTCAGTGCTAATTAATTTGTAATTACTGAACACAAATGACTGGTAACATGATCTAATTATTCAAAGTAAAGAAGTTACCTGTGTGTATGGTGTCGCAATCTCCTCTGTTGTTGCCATGGCTCGGTCGAGGTCAAAGGAACTGATGTACTCCCACCTGTAGGATGGAGACTCGGCCCTGAATAACTGTACATTAAAACAAATCAAGTCAACAATGTGTAATTCAAAGTTAAATATATTAAACAATACGATATCAAATAAAATACAACAAATACTTGAACATTAAATAAAAAAATAGCAAACCTGATCCATGAAGCTCCCTGTGGCATGCTACTGCATACCATGGAAAGAATGACCACAGTGAGAACAACAATGTGCCATTGTTCTAGTAGAACTAGAAGGCCCCTCCTGGGTTCCACCTTTACCCGGCATGTCCCATCCACCACCCATAAACGGTGCAGTTGTGTTTGTCTGATCGATGTCCTCCCGGATCTGTGAAGACATAGCTACAAATGTGGTATGTCTAAGCAAGTGATGTGTGGCATGCCTAACTGAGACATCAATCTCATCTAGGCTTCTACCAAACCTGGGTGACTGAAGAGGGGGGTTTGGCTCTCTTTTGGGTGCAGGAGGTCCTCTAAGTGGGTTACAGTGGGCTTGAGGTTGATATTGGGAAGAGCCAAGACCAACACCCTGAAACTCAGTGGTGTCAAAATAGTTGACATGGTAGCCTAGCTCAAACTCAGCCCACAATTTCCGAAGGAAATACTATGGGACCTCCAAATTATTGCACGGGGGCCTATCAAATACCATGAACCATCTCTTTCTCCAGTTATATCTCCATGGCCAGTAAATACACCAGTCCATGCAAACCCGTTTCCTCATCACAGCTGGAGGCTGCCCTGTCGAGGGAACTATGAATTTGCTATACAATTGGGCTTCGGTGATGTTGAGTTCTTTTATTTGGTCTTTGGACATTCCAGTGGAGTAGTATTCCCTCATTCGAGCCCTGTATTGGCTCAAGTTTGTTATCTCAGTGTAAGAAATATTGATTGATTCAATAATGTTTTGCAATGATGAAGCCAAGAAAACCCGAGAGGGTTCCTTGGTGCTCTTCAATTCATCGCTCAATACCCTCAATTCATTTAAATATTGGTGTAATTGGTCTTCGGGGTTTTCATTTGGTTCATTGTCCATTCCAATGTTGTCTTCTGAAGGTTGGGTTTAATTGGTTTCATTGGTTTCATCTAATGGTTCGGGTGTGTTTATCATTTTGTTAGGTGTAGATGGCCTGCAGTAAAATTATCTTTGTTTTTTAATGGAATGTAAATTTTTTTAAAAATTAAAATTGAATTGGAAAAAAAAATAACAACAAATTCATGCTTTGTTGAGCACCTACCTACATAAATTGTTGGCAAGGTGATGTAGGGGCATGTTGTTGGTGTTGTTTGCTCCACGACGTGCTCACGGGGTGCCTTTGTGTGCTCGCGAGATGGCTATGTGCGCTTGCGGGTTTGTCGAAAATGACAAACTCGTGAGCTCTGTTTTTTATAAAATAACAGGGGCACACACGCATCATTGATGTGTGCACGCCATTGTGTGCGTACGCATTAATGACGTGTGCGCGCACCTTTTGTCCACATGGGCTCAACCACATGGGAGTTTGGCATTACCGAAGTAGGGTCGCGTGTGCACATTTGGATGCGTGTGCGCGTTGCTTTGTTTTTTCTGCTCACGCGCTGCTGTTGCGGTCTTTTTAGGTACCAACTTCGTGCGGGTACCCATATATAAATTATATATCAAATAGATTCAATCACGTAGGGAGAAAAAGACATTATTAATTTGACTTTAGTTTTTAAAATAAGATTATTTTAGTTATTAAACCATGAACTCATTTTTAAAAACAAATATTTTTAAATCTTTTACTAAAATTATATTTTCATTAAACAACTAATTTATCTTTAAAATAAATATTTTTAAATCTTATACTAGGATTATGTTTTCACTAATGAGCAATACCCAAAACAAGGTGGTGTTCAACTAGTCCCAATAAATGCATGACATCCTTGCAAGGCACAATGAGAACATTAAAACTCAATAAGCTACCTCAACGATCAGAACATTAAAACTCAATAAGCTAGGCATGCATGTTCTATCATTCATTGTTCGCTCACTCATTGTGTTTGGCTCTCCAATACATTAACAACCAAAAACAATTTATAAACTAAATGCTTATGTATGAAACTGCTCCGAGTTGCTACCCTAGCAGCTCCCCTTCTTAATATTATAAAGAATGAAAGCAAAAGATCATATATGGTAGAATCATGGATCATGATTTATGATAAAGATTGCAATTGGAAAATAAAAAAATATTATTATGATGAATTAAAACAAAGGATCATATATGGTAGAATTATGGATCATAATTATTATTAAGATAGCAATTGGAAAATAAAATAATACATGGTAGAATTATGGATCAAATTACTCTTCTTTAATCATTATTTTTTTATTGTATGTAATTATAAATTATTTAGAAATAAAAATTAAATAAAAATATTTTAAACAATTATATAAACATTATTATTGATTAAATTTATTTTAATAATGGATAATTTTATTGTTTATATAAAAAAATAAATTGTAATTTTATTGTTTAGATATCATTTTTGTCATAAGATTTTGGAAAGTAATATTTGAATAAAAAGAAACATAATGTTAAGGAGTTAAATTGTAATTTTATTGTTTAGATGTCATTTTTGTAATAGGATTTTGGAAAGTAATATTTGAAAAAATTATGGATTATGATTTATGATTGCTTAAGATAACAATAGAAAATAAAAGAATACATTATAAAATAAAAGAATGGAAAATAAAAGAATACATTATAAAATAAAAGAATGAAAGATAGATTCATGGACATTATAAAATAAAAGAATGAAAGATAGATTCATGGATTAAATTATTTTTCATTAAATATTAATTTTTAAAGTTTATAATAATACAAAAATTCTTAATCATTTAAAATTTTTAAAATTTTTGAAATGAAAATTAAATAATTTTTTTTTAAAAATACTTTTTTTTCTTATTTTTATAATTGATAATTATAATATTTATAAAAAAATATAAAAAATAAACATAATGATAGGGAGTTAAGTTGTAATTTTATTGTTTAAATACCATTTTTTTCATAGTAATTTGGGAAGTAATATCAATTCTACTTATCTCCTTTTGAAGCTGAGGCTTTCTGGTATGTGGAACTTACTAGAAATCCGATATGATGAGACTCTATAATCTCTCCCCGTTTGTCTTGTGAAATAATGGCTAGTTGTGGCAATGGAAGATGTGAGTGTTATGGGAGAAGGTATATCTCATATGCTTGAGTTAGGAAGGATGTAAGGGAAGCTGTAGAAGTTTATTGGAGAGAAATCCCAATTCATATTCAAGAAGAGATCGCACTGATAAAGGAGGAGCTCAAATTGGAAGGCGTCATAGGAAATTGGGTTGTTCAAATACTAAGGAAAACACGTATTTCAAGAGTGTCACCTTATATTGGTAGACGAAGGTCTTAGTTGGAAAAGTTCTATTAGAGAAGCAAGGAGCAAACAATGAAATTCTTATGCGATATTCAAGCTCAAACTAAACATAAGGATGGCAAACTGAATGTGATAGCTAAAATTGCATAGGTTCGTGGAAAACAACCTTGCTTCATCTTTTGGTTGAAAGGTTCCATCGATTCCATTTTATGATGATTATAATGTTTACTAGTTTTTTTTTTTATAGATGTTTCTTTGGTTTTTAGTAAATATTATGTGTTTTAGCTATATGTAGATTATTAGTAAGCATAAAACCATTGTAAACTTGAGTGGTTTGTTTGATTTAAAAAAAAAGGCATTTGATAATATCTAACTTTTTCCAATACTAATATACAAGTAAATATCATAAGGAAAACAATATTATTAATTATAATATATTTGAAGGAAACAATATTATTAATCATAATTAGATTAATTTTAGTATCAAAAATTCATATCATAGTTTAATATTTTGTTTAGAGAATTTTGAACATATTTGCATGTTAATTTTTTTAAAAATATAGAGTTTTGCACCAAAATTTCTTATTCATTTCGACAAATATATTTGAAATTAACATGTTTATGATATACATATAAAAGCCATAATGAAACACTCAAGAAATTGATTTATTCAGCTTAAATATATGTAATGTTTAACGAAATATTTCATAAAGTTAAAGTTACATATGATAGAATAATAAAAGGATAAAGGATTTGAAAAACAGATTAATTGAAGAGTTGGGTGAATACTATTTAGCCAAGCAGCTGTAATGGGTCTGTTGATCCTTGGATCTTAATTATTAACAAGCTCACTACAGCCGCATTAAATAACCAAGGTATAGTGAACACATTGTCACACTAGATAACCGGGAGTATCTTCAAAATTGGGCGAGTCGCTCCGATGAAAGCCGTGGAGTGCATGGACAGATAACGTTGGAACATTTTCGTCATTAAATGGCTCAAGGGGGTCAAAGGGTTGGTCCAGTGGTGTGCAATTAACAAGCTCACATTCAACTTCTCGGCCAGGCAGCACGACGTCATCCCAAACTTTCGCAATCGTTATTCCTCCCACCAACTTCTGTACTACTTGCCATTTATACAGACTGAAATCTTGTAAGCAAATATATATCCATAACTGCTTCTCTTCTTCGCGGTCGTATTCAATACACCAAGTCCATTTCCATATATTATCAGACGGCGATAACATCCGTCCAGCTGTTTTCCAATGTAGACTAATCGAATTATATCTGAGTATGTGGAAATGTGTGCCATCGTAAGCTACAAGTAGGACATTTTTCAAAACCTTCAGAGTGCCCCCAGTGTCAGCGTCAACTCTGCTATTGTGCCAAGTTCTGGTATTCAGGTCCAAACAAACAACATTCTGTGTGTCACAAAACATCCCAAAGAAAAATAGTGTGTGCTCCTTCTCCACATGCACAAGTTTTGGCCGCGGAGAGAAGTTGACGAGGTCATGATCGACGTTTGCCGGTGCCCTATCAGTTATTTGTAACCATGCAGGTAACTCACTTATCTCAAAATGAGAACCAATCTTTTTGTGACATACAAAATGACCATCTGAAAACGGGCCTGTTCTGCATATATATTCCAAAACCGCACCATAATTTTCACGTTCATATGGTACCTGCCATTGCCATAACCCGCTGCCAATGTCTAAAGAAAAAATTCTAGTTGCAGTAACAAGTGAAGTCTCACGTTCAACATAATACAGCGTTCCGTCCACCACTCCTAAAGTAGCTCCATTAAAAAAAAATCCTTCAAAGAAATTCGTATATGTATATGGCCCGCGTCCAGTGATAGGGGCAATGTTTCTCCATTGCCCATCGAAAAGTTTCACCACATGCCCCGGTTTAAAAAAGCTATTTTCCCTATAAAATTCAGAACGTTATAAATTATTTCCAAATACATTCACTAATTACATCCATAAATCAAGAAGAATATGGAAGCCAGGAAAGCTAGCAGTCTTACTAATAATGGAAAAGAATGAAGAGCTTTGAGTACCTGTCTAGATATGTATGATAGTATTCCACTGCAAGATGACATTTAAGTGGCTGCTTTAAACGGGTTAATCTCGCAATTGGTTCTCCATAAATAGGGTCTAATCTGTTACTGCTTCCATAATTGGGGTCTAATCTCTCCCCGCCTTGTACTCCAATGGCGTCTAATGAGTTTCTCCAGGCTCTGCTCAAGGCCAAGAGAATGGGACGGGTGTGCCATGGCAAGAGCGGGATTATTTCTTCCTTCACAATGTCATCAACAATACCAGGGATCAGTGAAGAATCTGTCATGGCGTTGGAATGTTGGAATGGAAGTGTTTCAAAGAATTTCAAGATGGAATGGAATTCTTACAGATCTGCTCTTTATTTGTTATTTCTTTTGTTCTCTCGTCGCCCGATGTCTCTTCGTCTTCTATAGGCCGACAATTAGATATCTGTTCAGCTTTTATATGCCTGGAGTTTTCTTACACATTACGACACTCACATATCTATATTAATACCGGACACCGAGATGGTTTGACCTAATTTTCATGATGACATTCGCAAAATAAATTATTCTTCATTTCGACATTTTGGATTTTCATCGTTAACACAAAAATCGTAAAACTGTTCTCCATCTTCGTGTTTTCCGTCACCCAATCTTCCAATCTCAATAGCGTTAATTGCCTACCATTTTTGGATCTCAGCCCAGCCACTAAGGTACAGTGCACGGATCCTGTGCTAGGTAGGGATTGATGGATTTTATTCTATTTACTTAGGTTCAAATCTGTTGAGATATCTTTAACTTCAATGATTAAAAAATTATTAATTATTATTATTTTTCTTTCTTCCTATCTTAAATATAATTTTGTTATTATTTTCTTTTAACTTTTGTTATATATAATTTTATAATTATTTTAGTGAACCATTTATATAGTTTGATAACCTCAAACTCTTTCTTTCTAATGGCATGTGAGTAGTAAGTGACGAAAGATAGTTATAATCTATTTCTTTCAAGGGAGTACATATGAGTGCCATGTAACGAAATATATCCATTATATGTTTTTTCTTTCTAATGATGTATGAGTGCCAAGTCACGAATGATAGCCATTATCACTTTTTCTATGTAAACTTGTCTAAATTTTTGTCACTCTATTGTTTATTGGTGAATACTAAAGCATGGTATTCATGCATTATCATAACTATGATATCTAGTGATAATGCCTCAAATTCTATAACAAAAGTTTTAGTGAAATGAAGCATAACTAAGACAAGTGCACTCTACATGGTTTTATTAACTTCGCTTGTTTTATGGACACATTGTAGACAATCGTTTTTAGCAAGGTGGTTAAGGGGATTGCAGTGTGCTTATAATTATTCACAAATTTCTTGTAGTAGCATTTAAGTTATATGGAAACACTTAATCATTTCAGAATCTTGGCGCATAATTTTTTATAAGCTTTATTTTCTTGAGATTTACTTGCATTGCAATTCAATTAAAAATGTGACTCAACTATTTGACTTCTAAACACTAAAACCAAATTTACTTCAAAAAACTTGTAGGATTTCAACAACATGCTCCTCAAGTGCTTACCATATCTTTCTAGATATCAAGATATCATCAAATAATAGAAGCTCAAAATTGTAGAGGATGGAAAGGAAAAACTTGTTTGTGAGGATCTTAAAGGTTGATGGATCATTGTAATGTCTAAAGTGCATCACAAAAAACTCATAGTGGAATTCTTGCATGTGGAAGGTTGTCCTAGGAATGTATGCCTCCTTCATTCAAGATCACTAGTGGCATACTCATAAATTTTGTTAGGGTGCTTAAGTTGGAACACCACAATTTGAAATAATTTGTGTTCCTTACAATTATGCCCTTTGAAATACTTATCATAATAGTTATAGGAAAGTTTGAGGTATTGGCCTCTTTAGGTGAAAGGGTCTCCACTCAATGAAACTATGCCATAGCATGTGCATTCATGGGTTATTAAACAATAACCCTAATGTCACTAGATATTGATAAATTCCTATTGTAATCATTTTGTCGAGAGCTCCTCCCAATACATCTTTCCAATTAAAAAAAACCTATTTTAATAGATATCCCCTATTTTGGTATTTTATGGGAATAAGCTGATGCTCTCACTATTCACATGAAACTTCATAATTACAATGGACCGTGATGGGGCCACAATATATGTATCAATTGAAGTCATAAGTTTCGTTTTTACTATATGGAACAACAATGAAACACAAGATCACCCCTTTCTATAAGCTATGATATTATTTAATTGATTATTAAATAATAATGGTTATGTAGTAATATTTTATGTGCTTAGCATGTTTTAATGAGCTAACCAAGTGGATAAGTGCCATGTGCAAATACGCGTACTAGGTTTAAAGACAACTATGAAGATAGAATATTGCGCCTTCTCCAGTCACATACACTTAGCAAAGTCAGTTTGAGTTAACCTCATGAAGTAGTGAAAGAAGAACTCGAGTTCACTCTATGAGTCTCTCCTAATATCTAAGGACAAATCTAGAATATAGTGATATCGTGGTTTCCAATGAAGACACTTTTTAGACACTTTTTGGAAACTATGTAATAAATAGGGGCTCATGCATAGCGCGAATCACTCTCTCATAATTTATCATTTCTATTTAGACATCTTCTATTGCACAACACTCAAGTTTTTGTACAACATTGATATCGATTCTCAACCTGCTTAATGAAGAAACTGCATTTCATATTACTTGTGCTTTATAGTTTAATCATCTCCTGTAATACACTTTGAAGTGGGACCCCTCATTATGTTGATCAGGAGTTTGTGTTTCTTCTATCATTGGATTAAAAACATTTCATTATTTTTGATGGAGTAGATAGTTGTGATTCACTTAAAGTATTATTTGTAGCTTAAGATATATTTCTTGAATTTCCCGTTTTCATCTTTAGCTCTATATAACAATGTATGTAGTTTCATTATATGGCATACATAGTCTTGTAGGTGCATTTCGTAAGAAAAATTTAGACAAAGTTACATTTTCATGCATTGGAACAGTTTAGTTAATTTTTTTATATCTCGCATTTCAGGCTTGGTTTAGATTAATCTCTTTTAAGATAAGATTGATTAAATTATCTCAGCTTTCACATAAATAGATTTCCTTGTACCTTATATTAAGTTTTTAAAGCATTTCTTAGAATAGATTTCTTTGCTTTCCTAGATTAGAATTTTTCTTTCATAAATTAGATTTATGTTTTCATAGATTCGAAGTTATGCTTTCATAAATTAGATTTATGCTTTCATAGATTAGAATTCCATGCTTTCATAGATTGTCAAATCATTTCCTTTATCAAGTAGATGCTATTATTTAACACATTTCCATGCTTTCATAAAACATAGAATTTATATGCTTTCCCAGTATCACACATTTCCAAATTCCACAACTTTAGCCAAGATTCTCTTAGGATTTACACATACTGTGAGTAGTGCCTCTTAAGTTTGTACGATCCTTGTTCGCTAATTAAAGTAGGACTCTTGAACCATAAACCCTTAAAACACCTGCATATTAGTTGACTTCCAAACCTGAAGGATTGGATATATAGACTTATCACATGCTAAACTTATACTCTATAACTTAGACTTAACTGTTTGTTTCATGTGACTACATGCAATTATGTCTTAGTTCTAATTAAGGCTTGTCTAACTACTTATTAGAAACTGAGCATATAACTGATGTCATCATGGAGTAATTATCTCTAACATTCCCCCTTAATTACCACCACTAAACAAACGATATAATAGTTGCTAAAACATACTTCCTCTAAGGGATTTCATCAAAAAAGAATGTATGTTGGTCTACCTATCAACTAGGCTTAAAAAACATCTTTATCTTTACCTTCTGTGCTGCTATGTATTGTTGCAGCTTCTTCTTGTACTTTCTTCTCCAAACTTTGAAGCTTTCAATGCTTTTCTTCTTCTTCGTGCTTCATACTTTAAACTATGGATGCCTCTTATTCTTGTTACTGCATGGATTTTTCCATTTCTTATTTTTGTATTTGGAATGTGCAAAAGTGGAGTGCTCTTTTCCATGACTCTAGTTGTAAAACGAGTGATCTAGAGCATCTTCAATGCTGCCTTTAACACCTGCAAAATACTTGTTGCATATTTCTTCCTCCATCTCTTCAACTGGGTACATAGCTTCTCCTACTTCTTCAGATCTGCTACTACATAATATAGGCTATTATCTACAGCTTTTTTTGGATTTGAAAGCCAAACCTAAATGAATGAAAAATCCTCTTTAAACTTTGTTTCTTTAGCTTCATCCTCTTCAGTTTCCATTGTTGCAAAGACATCATCTACTCCATCTTAATTTTCAAGTAGGGTTACCATTTCAAACAACAACTCATCAATGATTTGCTTTTGTTGTAGCATTGTCACCCTTTCTTCATAAGAAAGGTGTTCACCATCATACTCTCATTCAAGTGCTTCATCCTCTGTTGCAAAGAGGTTATCTACTTGTGTGTTCGCCTTATGTTGAGGCTTATTAAGGAATACAAACTACTTATCTTGATTCCTCACCCTTTCTTCCTTATCTCCCCCTAAAAATATAAATGATTTTATTGGTTCCCCTTAATGCAATATCTTCGTGAGATCTCAGCTATTTCCTTCAACATGAGATACAAAACTTTGTTGGAATATATTATATTCATTGAAAGGTAATAATGTCTTTATATTATGTCGGAAGTTATCCACAATATTATGTAAACGAGTAATACATTTTATCTCATATTCATTATGGTAAAGTATACTCTTCATATCCATTGTTATATAAAGAGATGTTATTATGGAGAATTATATTATCCCACATGCAATATGTGAGAGTAATTACTCCACATCTCTTGGTATAATAGGGTTGAGGGATTCACATCAGAACATTCCATCATACTATTACAACACATTGTATTGTGCTCACAAGCTCTCTACTATATTGTATTGGGGTTATTTGTAGTTGCTCGCTTTTAAGATTGAAGGAGATTTATGGAGATAATAGAAGACAACCATTCCGTGGACATAGCCCAATTGGGTGACCCACGTATATCTGGTGTATTATTTTCCTTGTTCTCTTTCTGTTCTTATTTATGTTGATATGTTATTGATTTCTTAGATAGGTAAGCTAGTTTAGCTAGATCTATAACTCTAACATGGTATCAGATCTGGTTGCTATGATATACCACCTTCTATAGCTTTCAATCAATAACTATTATCATCTGGGCATTGTTTATTCTTGTAGATTTGCTTTCTATCTGGTAGCCATTAGGCTTCTCTTCAAATCTAGGCATGATTATGCAGTTTTTTACTCCTAACGCTAACTTTGTTGTGTATATTTTGGCAGAAATTTTTCAAGGGTCTCTTGATGTTTTTTTTGTAGATATATATATGGTTTTTGGACTCTCCTCAAGGAGATCTATCTTCCGGCTAACATATATGTTGTTTTTTGTCTAAGTTTGGTATATGTTTTGCAGGTTTCTGCCAGTGGCTTAATCGACATTGTTTTTGGCCTAAAACTTGACATTCGTGACTTTTCTTCACAGACAACACGTGTAACCGTGAATTTCCCTACCGTGAAACCACAAGTATACTGCAGACCCGTGAATTTCAGTGTACATATTGCATGTGCTACGAAATACTCTCTCCTTCTCTACTGTAAACTTGCGCTTACTTTAGTATACCTGCAACCCTCCTGTGCAGGACCCGCAAGTGCTTCGGCATAACCGTGACTTCAATTTATAGAAACTAGCAGCTATTAGATATACCCACAACCTTGCTGTGTAGAACCCATGAATATCATATTTACTCACGATTTTACTGTGGCAGACCCGCGAGTGACTTTTATTGGCACTTTTTTAGAGTCGTAAGTAAAGTTTCTATTTTCTACTGTTGATGTATATGTAACTTCGGAATGTATTTCACATATATGTATATTGTATTCCTATAGAGATGTTATTATTCCTCTATACGGAACTGTCGTCATTTATATTGTAAGTGTCGTAACTTATACTTGATGGGTTATTAGACCACCTTGTTTGGGTTCGGCCCTGTATAAGTCATGTGGGTCAAAGGGTTATTAGACCACCCTATTGGGGGTCGGCCCAGTCAGCATTATGTTATGTGGTTAAGTTCGAGCCTACATGAGTTAGGTAAAAAGGCAAGTCAAGTCAAGTATAAATAGAGTGTGGGAGGCACTCTATTTACTCACTCACTTCTCACTCATGCACTCAAGGAGGAGTGGCACACTTATGGAGGAGGAGGATCTGCTGCTAGGTTGTGTCTATCTCTTATGGTTGGTTGTATCATTGCTCTATCTATCTCTGAGGAAGTTATTGGGGTTTTTCACCTTTATGGTTTTCCCCAAGTAAATCTTTGTGTCTCTTGTGTGCTTGCATTATTGTCTCCATGATTGATATGCTGTAGATATGATGTACATGTTGTTCTCTTAGTTAAGATCCTAGATCAGATTGAAGTAAATTCTAAAAATTTAACATGGTATCAGAGCTAGCCTGAAAGAAGGCATGATATGGCATGTATGACACTTGTTGCACTTACGATGCTAGGGCTTGATATAGCAAACACCAGTCATCGTTGCACTTTCTCTATAAATCCGTTTTGGCAAATTTTTCGGATCTGAAATTGTTACAGGATGAAGATTAAATCTCCAGGTACCTTGTGTCCAAAGTACAACCTCTAATTCGTTGTACTTTGTGATTTATGATCTGTGCAATATAGGGTTTCTGCCTCTTCCAGATCTGAGTCAAAATCAGGTGACCTTAGGAAAAAGATCATAACTTGGGCTAGGAAGCTCCAAATGAAATTTCGTCAAACTTGACAGGTAGTACACAGACTGTACTGTCTCAGAAACATTTTGCAGAGGGCGAAGTTGAACAAGTGACACGTGGAACGCCGTACAAGTTTGCTCTCCTGTATTATCCCATAAACAGGTCATGTTGCGACACTTGACATAAATCTCTCTCAGAGAATCCAATTGAGGTCAGAGCTGTTGGGATGGAAAGCTAATAGGTCAGGCTATCTGAGGAAACTTTTTCAGACCCTGTGGATCAAAAGGTTCGGAGTTGCACCAGAAACAATCAGGTACATATTTCTGTCAAAACAGAATTATTTTTGAGTGCCTTCATTCATGGCTTCCGGAATTTAAGGCTTTGGAGAAAGTTGGAATTTTTGTAATCGGAGACCACGGCTGGATGCTACTCATCAAAATAGAAATTTAGAGACCAAGATCAAAATTTTTGGTTGGGAAGAAGGCCGGGCTTGATCAAACCCTAGTTCGGGACTTTGATCAGAAAAGTGGAAAATTAGGGCTTCTGTAAAAATGAGAATTTTTGAAATCTGTGACCATGGCTGGAAGCTCCTCAGAAAAATAGAAGCTTAGAGCTTTGGATCAAACCTTTTGATTGGCAAAAAAAGTGGGCTTCATCAAACCCCAGTTCAGGGTCACGTCCAGTGAATCCAGAAGTCTCAAAGGAAAAATTGAGGAGTGAAACTTTGTAGTTTTCAAATTCTGAATATACCAGCTTGATCAGCTCATCAAGGGGCATATTTCTATCCTTTCAGAAGTTTGAAATTCAAAGTTTGAATTTTTGCGGTTTCTCTGACAAACCCATATCCAGCTCCAGGTCCAGTTCTTGCAAATCAAGTGGATTGGGTTAATCCTAGAAGAAGATGGATTGGTCACCTGCATAAGTGAAGAAGTTCCTGTTTCAGAGGGAGATGAGGCTAAGGCCTTACATAAGAAGAATACAAGCGATCTCGACAGGTATGACTCATCGAGGTATGTTTTGAGATTTGTTCATGATTAAGTTTATGGTATGTTTGTCTTCATGTTATTATGGTTAGTACAATCTTGATTTTAGACGTGTCATATCACCTTAATAAAACTATGAATGCACAATAGAAAATATTCATTGATTAGGGTGTTGACACTTATGATTGTACTAATGCATTATGGTGTTGTATGAGGTTTATGTTGTCTACTAACATGAAAGGTACACCAAGAAAGACAAATCATGTTCTGGTCCAAGAACATATGGTCATGATAACATGAGGACAAAGATTCATCCATTGTCATGGATCTCATAGAAGATCCATTTTGCGAGGTATGTATAACTTGGTTTTGTAATGGTTAACATATGAGACATACAGGTTACTAGCACAAGTCACTGAAGAGAACCAAAAGACATTATGCGGGTATGTTAGACATAAATAGCTAGCATGCTAATCAGGTATGTTTTTCTTACATCAAGCTAGAATCCTACCTTGTGTTAGGATCTTATACTGTTGTTGATAATGATTATTCATGAAGTCATAGGTTTGAATAATCATGGTTGTATGCATATTATGTTTCTTACCATAATTGATGATATGACTAACCAGAAGAATCATGAAGGTATAGGTTTGAATAATCACAGGTTTTATGCATATTATATCTCTTATCTTGATTAATGATTCAACTAACCTGAAGAGTCATAGGTTTGAGTAATTACAGGTTTAGACATGTTATGCTTCTTATGATTTGACTAACCATAAGAATCCCACATAAACCTTGAATGCTAATGCTTATTATTCTGTTTGAAATGATCATGACTATACATGCTTGAAATTATTGTGTTTTAATAGTATACTAATGAATGTATGATTTTATATGAAATCACAAGGATAACACAATCATGATACTAATAAGCATGCATAGGGACCAAGGATGAATATGAGTTCAAGAACAGGTAATTCAGGAAGCAAAGATCAAGAGGGAGCACACTCTAGTTTCTCCTGCAAGAAAGCAAAGGAGCACACTCCAGTTGTTCCTGCAAGAAAGCAAAGGAGCACACTCCAATTGTTCCTGCAAGAAAGAAAAAGAGCACACTTCAGTAGTTTCTGCAAGGATGCATATATTCAGAGGGAGTTGACCATCTTTCTACATTCCACAACAGAAAGGTGTAGAAGAAGCTACTTCAGATTAGGACTCCAACAGCTCCTGCAAGGAAGCAAAGACTCAGAGGGAGTCCACCCAACGAACAAAGAAAGATAAGTATTTTAATCATCATTTCTTGCATATTTGTTTGTTTAAATAATACTGTTCAATAATGTAAATACTGATGTTCCTAGAATTAGGTTGTGTATTATGCATATTAGAATAGTTGCATTGATGAACAGTATACTACTAATATACATGGGTAAGTGGCCTATGCCACTGTACAACATTCCATTGCTACTTATCTAGAATGAAACCTCTTTGCTGACATGTTGGGAGTTGTGCACACTCTTAACAATGTTCTGGTAGAGATTGGAAGGCATCTAGAAAGTTACGGGATATGGATAAATGTTGTATTGAAGCATTGGCTAAGATAATTGCATCACTGTATGACATATTTCTTTATGTGTAAGAATTTGTTCTGAAAACTATGAGATGTTTCTAATCATGCAATTTAACCTGTTTTGTAGGAAAGACTGCATATCTTCACCTACAAAAGGAATACAACATTTGTTCCAGCAACAAAGATATTTATTGAAGATATTGAAGTTCCCAGGATCTGGGATGAAGAAATAGAATGCCATGATCCGTCGATCATGAAGAATGATGTTTGGGATGTAGTCCCAAGACGTGAAGGGAAGTTTGTTATGACTTCCAAATGGAACTATCAGATCAAGCACGTTGCAGATGGCAGCATTAAGAAATATAAAAGTGATGAAATAGAAGATGCACCAGATGGATTTCAAGACAGCATGGTGTAGTCATATATGTGTGCAAAACTTGGTATGGTAGGATAGACAACTTTCTATCGAGTTTGGGATTTACCAAGAGTAAAGCGGATTCCAACCTTTACTACAAGGTTGAGGAAGGCAATCCAGTGATACTACTTTTGTATGCGAATAACCTGTTTGTTACAGATGAAGATAGATTGATTGCCGACATGCAGCGGAAGCTTACTGCCAAGTTCAAGATGAAGAACTTGGGGATGATGCACTATTTATTTTTTGGCATGGAGGTGTGGCAGAGTGATGGAATCTTCCTTGGACAAGGGAAGTATGTAGTAGAGATCCTGAAGAGGTTCGGGATGATGGACTGCAAAGCTATGGCCACACCTATGGCATCGAACCTGAAGCGTCAGTGTGATGCTTCATCTGAGCCGATTGATATCACTATGTATCGTCAGATGATTGGGTCCTTGATGTACCTGACGAACACGAGACCAGGCATTTGCTTTGCTGTGAACACATTGAGCCAATTCCTGACGGATCTGAGGAGTGTTCACCTGGTTGCTGTAAAGCATGTTCTGAGGTACTTGAAGGGTACAGTGGATTATGGGCTCAAGTATGAAGCGAATCAAAAGTTTAACCTGCAGGGTTATGTTGATTCAGATTGGGCTGGTAGTGCTGCAGATAGGAAGAGCACATCTGGGTGCTGCTTCAATATGGGATCAAGTGTGATCTCTTGGTTTAGCAGGAAGTAGTCCTGCGTAGCACTGAGTACAACTGAGGCAGAGTATGTTGCAGCCTGTTCAAATAGTTGTGAGGCAGTATGGCTACGGAAGCTACTGTCTGAGTTATTTGATCTCCCATTGGATGCTACTGGTATCTTTTGTGATAACCAGATTTGTGTGAAGCTGTCCGAGAACCCAGTGTTTCATGACAGGTCGAAACACATAGAGATCAAATATCACTATATCAGGGATATGGTGCAGAGAGGAGCTGTGAAGCTCCTGTATGTTGCGACGGACGAGCAGATTGCAGATGTGCTGACGAAGCCACTAGCCAGGGTGAAGTTCGAGTACTTCAGAGAGAGGCTTGGCGTTCTCCAGATCGAGGACACTTCGAGGAAGAAGTGATGAACACATTTGTTGAAGCCATTCCAAGCATGTTGGAAGGAGGATCCTTCACTTGGCTGTGGATGTAAGCGCTGGATGATGAGCATCAGGATGATGTTCTGGTTTATGCTTGGATATGATCAGTTGGATCATGTGTATGTATTTTGTATATGCATCATGTTGGATGCTGGATATGATCAGTTGGATCATTTATGTATGTATGCATCATGTTGGATGCTGGATATGATCAGTTGGATCATGTGTATGTATTTTGTATATGCATCATGTTAGATGCTTGGACCATGTAACTGTATATGTATCAGGTGGATACATTGTATGATCAGGTGGATCATGTATGGTGATATGTATCATGTATCAGATGGATACATTGTATGATCAGGAGGATCATGTATGATGATATGTATCAGGTAGATACTTGGTATGCATCAGGTAGATGCATTGATGATCAGGTGGATCATGCAGCAGGATGTTGCAGTGATGATCAGGATGATCATGGATGATGAGCTTCAGGAATTTGCTCCAGATGACAAGCAGTAGGATGTTGCAGTGATGATCATGATGATCATGGATGATGAGCTTCAGGATGTTGCTCCAGATGACATGCAGCAGGACGTTACAGTGATGATGATCAGGATGATCATGAGTACATCAGGATGATGTATGGTGAGTATCAGGTTGATACTCTATGGTCGTGGATCAGGTTGTGCAGATGAGCATGTCTGGGAGATCCTATAGGTTGGAGTTGTGTACCCGTAACAGCCTGGGATGCTCTTTCGAGACATTGCTCTGGGAGGACATGTAATTTGTGCCCTAGGATATTTCAAGTAGGAGTTGTGTACCCGTAACATCCTAAGATGCTCTTGCGAGGTTTTGTCCTATGGCATGTAATTTGTGCCCTGGGAGATTTTAGGTCGGAGTTGTGTACCCGTAACATCCTGAGATGCTCTTTCGAGGTTTTGCCATGACCACATGTAATTTGTGCCCTGGGAGATTTCACGTCGGATTTGTGTACCTGTAACATCCTGAGCTGCTCTTGCTAGGTTTTGTGGTGACCACATGTAATTTGTGCCCTGGGAGATCCTTCAGGTTGGATTTGTGTACCCATAACATCCTGGGATGCTCTTTCGAGGTTTTGTGGTGGGGTCACATGTAATAGCGCCCTGGGAGATCCTACAGGTCGGAGTTGTGTACCCGTAATATCCTGGGATGCTCTTTCGAGGTATTGTGACGCACGTAATAAGTCCTGAGGATTCCACAGTATGGCCACTGATGAAGAAGACCTGCAGGTGGTGGGCCTACATCTAGTGTGAAAAAGGACTGGCTCTGTAGAACTTCCTATGACGAGTAGATTCAGAGATTGATTGAGATAGCAGCAGCAGTGACGATGATGATGACTTGATGACGATTATCCAGTGACGATGATCCAGAGAAGATGACTTGTGCTAGAAGAACTGTGCTGAGAAATACCTTCCTAGTTAAGAGGGAGTGTTGATGTATATGTAACTTCGGAATGTATTTCACATATATGTATATTGTGTTCCTATAGAGATGTTATTATTCCTCTATACGGAAGTGTCGTCATTTATATTGTAAGTGTCGTAACTTATACTTGATGGGTTATTAGACCACCTTGTTTGGGGTCGGCCCTATATAAGTCATGTGGGTCAAAGGGTTATTAGACCACCCTATTGGGGTTCGGCCCAGTCAGCATTATGTTATGTGGTTAAGTTCGAGCCTACATGAGTTAGGTAAAAAGGCAAGTCAAATCAAGTATAAATAGAGTGCGGAAGGCACTCTATTTACTCACTCACTTCTCACTCATGCACTCAAGGAGGAGTGGCGCACTTATGGAGGAGGAGAATCTGCTGCTAGGTTGTGTCTATCTCTTATGGTTGGTTGTATCATTGCTCTATCTATCTCTGAGGAAGTTATTGGGGTTTTTCACCTTTATGGTTTTCCCCAAGTAAATCTTTGTGTCTCTTGTGTGCTTGCATTATTGTCTCCATGATTGATATGCTGTAGATATGCTGTACATGTTGTTCTCTCAGTTAAGATCCTAGATCAGATTGAAGTAAATTCTGAAAATTTAACATCTACCGTGTTTCTTCAAATCCGAGCGATAAAGTGTATATGTTTCCTGTTATTCACTTTTTTCTCTTGTCATTTGTAACGTTTGGGTTTAATTTTCTTATTAATATTTCTATCATTATGACTTCAAAAGTAGCTTATTTTCATGAACATGTTGGTCCTAACTATCTTGAATGGAAAATAAAAATGATTGATGTTCTCATGAGTAAGAATCTATGGAAAATTGTTAATGGTGAACACAAGAAACCTGCTCATGCTAAATATGTGGCTATATGGGAAGATAAATGTGATCAAGAAAGAGTGCTCATTTGTCAAATGGTTTCAGATAGTCTTCTGGTAAGTATTGAGGCAGAAGAAGACATCCCGTTTGAGGTATGGAAAATTCTTTGTTCTTTATTTGATAAATCTGATGATGTTTATGCTTATTACCTTGAAAAGAAGATTTTTGAGCTAGATCCTATTAACTTTGAAAGAGTATAATTATATCTTGCTGAAGTGAAAAATTTAAATGAAAAATTAAATAATGGTGGTAAAGATTACAAGAAAACAGACATTGCTCTTATAATTCTTGTACAAAACACATTTCCATCTTGTTTTGACATGTTCATCCAAACTAGGAATAGGGTTCTTGAATTGTCTCAAAATACCACGAAACCTACTTTTGATGATTTTTGTAAAGGGTTGATAAATGAGCAAGAAAGGTTGATTGTTTCAGGACAAGTCTCACCTAATAAGGCTCTTATGGAACATAATAATAATCCTAAGAAATTTTTTAATAATCCTAAATGTTCTATCTCAGACACTTCAAATCATTCTAATAAATTTGGTCATGCTTCTAATGCACATCATGAAAATAGTAATAAGAAAAATGTGTATGATCCTTGTAATCATTGTGGTAAAACTAACCATCCTGAAAATAATTGCTTTAAAGTGAAATTTTTTATGTCCAAGGCTAAAAAGAAAGGTTTTGAGGAAACACAAGTAGGTTTATAAGCATCTATTGTTTCGTCTAGTAGTTCTTCTTCTAACGTGGAATGGATAATGGATTTTGGTGCTTCTAAACATATGACTGGTAATGTTTCTTTATTTACATCTTATGAAAATAATAAGTACACATCTCAGAAAGTATCTATAGGTAATGGAAAATAACTTTATGAAATTGGTTTTGGTTAGTTAATGTTGCTAATGGTCAATTGGAAGATGTTTTTTATGTTGAAAACATGCCCATCAACTTGCTTTCTATTTATCGTGCATGTCAAAAAGGATATAAATTTGAATCTTGTCCTGATCAATATGTTCTTAAAGATATCAATCATAATTTTAAAGTAGTTTCTTCTGGTCCTATTGATCATACTGTTGAATTATATAAATTTGTTGGTTTTAATTCAACTAAAAGACAACCCTTTTATTCCTATGTTGCTCATGTTGATTGACTAAGTAAATTATGGCATGAAATATTGGGTCATTTCAATTATGATAAAATGCAAATGTTAACTAAAATGGTACATGGCTTGCCTAATATTTTTCCTAATATGTTGCTACTACGAAGGTTGTATACTTGGTAAACAACATAGAGAAATGTTTGATAAAGGTAAAGCTTGGCGTGCTAAAGAACCTTTGCAATTAATTCATAGTGACATTTGTGGTCCTCTTGAATTTCCTTCTATATCTCATGCAGTCTATTTTCGTACTTTTATTGTTGACTTTAGTAGAAAATCATGGGTTTATTTTTTGAAAAAGAAAAGTGACACTTTTTCTATGTTTCAAGCATTTAAATCCTTGGTTGAGAATGATTCTGGTAAAAAGATTAAGAATTTGAGATCTAATATTGGGGGGGATTTGTTAAGACGGAATTTGAGGTTCTTTATCTAAACATGGAATTCAACATCAAAAGACTGTTCCATACACACTTCAACAAAATGGTGTTGTTGAAAGGAAAAACATAACTTTAGTTGAAATGGATAGATGTATGGTTTATTCTAAACGATTACCTAAGAAATTTTGGGCTGAAGACATAAGTTGTGATAACTTTATTTTCAATAGAGTTCCTACAAAATTTGTTAAGCATTTTACCTCTGAGGAAAAATGGAATGGTAGAAAACTAGATATTAGTAACTTTAAGGTGTTTCATTATGAATGTTGGGCTCATATTCTTGCTGACAAACGGAAAAATTTAGAACCCAAGTCTCACAATTGTATATTCATTGTTTATGCCGAGGATTCCAATCCTTGCAGGTTATTTGATCCTTCTAATCAGAGTGTCATAATACTAAGAGGTGTTCAATTTACTGAAGTCTCTCCACCACCGAGTCTGTAGAACCTCATGTTACCCTAAATATTCCATTGTCTCGTGTTACTCCTATATCTATTGCTCCTTCTTCAAGTTCTGTGCATGTTGTTGATCTTAGTTCACACTCTTGTTCAAGTGTTCCACCTGAATGTCTCGAAGCTCCTGAAGTGAATTATGTTCCTTCTAACCTTCTTGTTTGGACCAAAAAAACTCTTGAATATGCAAGTAGTGAGATCAAAAATCCTTTTGATACTCGTAGAACTAGATCTAACATTTCTCTTATTAACAAAGTTTTGGCCACAGACGATCCTACTTCTTATGCTCAAGCTAAGCGGAAACCTCATTGGGAACAAGCTATATCTGTTGAGTATGACTCCTTATGAAGAACAAGACTTGGTCTCTTGTTCCTCTTCCTTCAGGAAAGAATTGAGTTGGCTGTAAATGGGTTTATAAAACTAAGTTTACTACAGAAGGAAAAATTGAAAAATTTAAAGCTAGATTAGTTGCAAAAGGTTTTAATCAACTTAAATGTATTGATTATAATGAAACCTTTGCTCCTGCTGCTAAAATGAATACAATAAGAACCATCTTATCTCTTGCCGCATCTTATAAATGGGAAATACACCAAATGGATGTTAAAAGTGCTTTTTAAAATGGTAATATTAATGAATACATTTATATGCAACAACCTCTTGGTTTTATTAATGTTGAATCATCAAGTTAAGTATGCAAATTGCACAAGTCTTTATATGGTCTCAAACAAGCACCTAGGGCTTGGTATGGTCTCAAACAAGCATTTGTTCTTTTCCTTGTTGCTAATTATACAAACTATTCATAGTGATTGTCCCCTTTCTCAAGGCATGTCATATTATCACATCATCAATCCATGATGAAATTACTAAAAAACTAAATCATTTCATTAAATGCTTTGTTGGTTCGCATACCACTACACACTAGGAATTATAATGTGCATATACATCTCCCTTGACTATCTTGTCAGCATAAACTTTTTACTACATAAAAGGTTTAACCATAACCAAATCAATTGACATGTAGTATATGACATTTACCTCGTCAACACCATACTCTGTCCAAGGAGTCGTACCATTCTTCGATCAGGGTGCTTGTTATCAATTACTACTCTTTCTTTCAATGTAAGGTTGTTTACCTTATACCATCCCTAGCACATAACAGGAGATCAATCATTTTAGTCATCCTTTAAAAACAATATCGATTACGTTCATCAAATTCTAGTTTGTAGACTATTTAATGTTGAACTATGTCTTATAACCCTCATACTACTTTCTTTTCAATTTACAAACACTACATAAAGATTCTTGATCTCATATATGTAGACATTGAAATAACTTTACAAATGCAAACCATTTTCCTTCCTTGGAATTTTGTTTTAGATGATAGTTAACTGTATCTGAGTCTCTTATTACCTATACTCAAAAGACATTAAAGCAATGATATCCCACATTACCCATTTAGAAATGATGACCTATTTTAAATATCATCTATTAATCAAAATGTAGAGGTCTTCTGAATTTGTTAACATGGTGTAAAACACTCTTCTGTATACTATAGTGATCAATAAGATAAAATATATCTAAGGTGGTAGTTACGCACCATATTACAAATCCAAATACCATCTTTCTCCTGTTTACCCATATTGTCTTCATGTTCAATATATCAAGTATGTATACAAATAAAGCAATAATACAAAATCATTTGCATAATATCGATTTATTTAAATACAAATATAGGAAAAGATCATTAATCATTAACGTCATGCAATCTCATAACTTAACTAATTACCCATGGAGACTTTCTACCACATTCAAATCTCATTTGTTAGCTTTTAAGACATAATGCTTCCAGAAAAGAGACTTACTCACTTGCAACCCATAGACATCTTATCGGTTACCTCTTGTCGAATCTTGAAACTGTATCTGTCTGCATGCATCTTACAAGTAGAGTCCTTTCACTAATTCAACTAGCCGCTTCCTCGTGTTGAGTCCAAATAGGCCCGAGTGTTGTAACTCTTGCTGTGATACCATATTGTAACAAACCCATATATCATAGTGGATAACTTGAGTAAAAGAGGGGTGTAAAATTTTTCTTTTGTGTCTTCCACTCAACATACAACCAATTATATTAGTTCATGATACCTGTCTAATTGAAACAATACCTATATGTGTCCTAGCCTTGAGACTTCAACATCTAAATATTATATTCAGGAAAGGTTCATAGAGTATAAAAAGTTGATATCACGATTCATTAATTGATCCTCTTACAATGTATTCCTAAGTATAATGCTTAATGTTTACATCTTCTTCTACCATATCCTTATCCGGTATTTTCCTTGTAGTTTTACTTCTAAACATCACCCCTATATCATAAGCACAACATATTTGATAATGATATTCTTATTGAGATCAAATAGTTACCTTTCAACATTTTGAACCCATAAGAAGAAACTTGTAACTTCTCCATCATCATAAATATTAGGATCTCTAATAAATAAATTCATTAATAAACTAATATTCATCATACTATCAAGGAGATAAAAAAACAATAAGGGACACATAAGAGAGAGACCATTTTTAACGTGGTTCACCCAAATCTATGGGCTACGTCCACAAAGAATGTCGTATCATATATTATTTATCCAAAACATAGGTTTACATTTCGCAACAAAGTTGTTTCCATAATTTCTTCCTACCTTCTCATAGCCTCTCTCATCGAGAATATTACAAGTACACCTATCGAGTTTTTTTGGTTCATCCTTCATCTTATTTAGCATTCAGAGCAATGATAACATTCTTTTCACCTTTTTAAATACAAAGGCTATGTATTTTTATACTTGTTCTATAAAATTTTCTTCTCAACAATATATTGTTATACTCTTTGATTAAGAGAACAAAAGGGTAACATCCTTTATACTAAAATGTTTCAACATGACATATACTTATACTCTTATCTACAAATATAACAAGGGGTAACATCCCTTTTTTTTCTATTAAGATGTTTTCCCTTTACATAACATCTGATTAAACTCTTATCTAAAATCTCTTATCTAAAATCTTAGCAAAGGCTAACACCCTTTATACTAAATGTTTTAACATGACATATAATTATACTATTATATATAAATATAACAAGGAGTAACATCCATTTTCTTTCTATTAAGATGCCTTCAACAAGGGGTAACATCCCTTTATACTAAATGTTTAGCATAACATAAAATTAGAATTTAGTGGATGCTAACATGTTAGCATAATATAATCTTTATAATAAACATAACTATACTAAATGCTTAGCATAAATGTTCTATTTTTTTATGACAGAATTCAAAGCAATCTAAATCTGAGATCTAAGACACGAAATCCATCCATGGAAGCCCTCTAAATGTACAGAGATCCAAGAAAAATCCATCGTTGGCGTAAGATACATATAACCATGAATCGCTCAACAGATACCCGAGTTAGCTTTTAAAAGTAAAAAGACCAAATCGTTCACTAGCATCAACTGAGCTAAAGTATATATATATAGAAAAAAATCATTGGATTTGGGTAAGTACTACATGTCAATGGCTGAAACTATGGGACTACTCCCACATCAATCTCTATTTAGGCATGGAGACTGTGTAAAGAAATATACCTACACTTCACCATGAAGATTTGGTTGCGGCTGCATGTATCTATTCACTCTCTAAAACTGGCTTCAACTGCTTACTCTACACTCCAGAACCACCATGAAAACGACTACGACCATCCCAGATCTACACATCAATGCGGCCGCGGCTGCGTATCTATTCTCCAGATTGACACGACTACATATATACACTTTTTGTCCAGATCAACCTCAAAAGGTATTTAGATGGAGGGATGGAGCTCTTTTCTGAGCTCTCCTACTCCCACGCAGTGTAACAATGAAATCTACAACTATCTATGGGAATCGCTACATAGATCGTTTATGGACATTGCTCTTATTGCAGGGATCCATCCTATCGCAAAGTTCGGCATCCACAGACCTCGCAGAGGTCCGCTCTCTTAGTGCATAACAGGGATCCGTCTCATCAAAGTTTTGTAGAGATCCGTCATGGCTTGCATAGATCTGTATCAACAACGGTTTGATATTGGGATCGAGCTCTTTCCTAGACCGCCCACCGGTACACACAAGCTTGGAAAGGAGTCCCTCGATGTAATCGCACAGATAGAACTATGTCGTTTTTGCAAAGTTTTTTTCCATACCTCAGTCTCTTAATGGATCATTTATTATTATCCATAGATGCATCAACGGATCATCAAGATCCTATTTCCCTCAAATATATATATATATTTTTAATAAAGCACTCTTCATAAAATGTTTATTAACTTTCTCTTTAAGAAGTAGAATTCCTTCTTTCTTAGTTAAATATATTTATATATATTTATTTATACAAAGCATCTTTCATATATAATGTTTAAATTCATTAATATATAATAGACATGTATATATATTTTTAGCTAAATCCTTTCTATAACATCTACTCTCTTTATATATATATATATATATATATATATATTATCAATATATATATATATTTGATAATTTGATTTAGTACTTTTCATATATATATATATATATGGGTTTGTGCACGAAGTTGAGGGACCTTTTAGGTGCAATTCTGCACCTAAATATGCATGTTTTTCACCCCTCTCTACAGCATGACATACATGACCATTATTGACGAAATTTTATGCATAGATAGAATTTTTTTATGTAGATTGCAAATATGTAATTTAAAAAAAAAAATTATTGAGATTTTCTATTTATTTCCTAATTTTCTTGTTTCATCACTTTGTTGGTCAAAAAGCGTATTGTTAGTGTTTATTCCGTAACCTTTTCATTTCACAACCATTTTAAAAAAATTGTATGTATGCTTCACTAGAAGACACCGACCTCTACATGCTATAAAAAATCCAAGTCGAAATAACTGCATTAAGACCTTCAAAGGCTGCACCCACATTTGGCGTATCGCTCTTGAGATTTGATCACTTACATAATTAAAAAAAAAAAAAATTAAACATTTAATTTTGGAAAAATAGGGCTGCACTAGTGCTACAGGTTCTATACATGTCTACCAATTTTTGTATCCCGAAACCATCATTTAGGCATTGAAAGGATACACCCACAAAAACATATACCTTATTATTTGCCAAAAAAATAAAAAAGTGACTGTTAGAAAACATGAAATTTGACATAGTTATGAAAATTTTCAATACTTAAAACTTATATATTCGGAAACATGACTAATTTCCTACATTTCATCTTTTTTACTTGATGCAATATATCTTGTGTAAGAATGTCAAAAAAACCAAGTAAGTTGAGGGATGCGTGATTTTTCATTTTTTTATTGCATCTAACACGCCAAAAGTGACCCTCATTAGCTTGCACATGCCCATATATATATATATATATATATATATATATATATATATGTAATGATAATAAAATTGTCTTTCTCCACTTGAGATTTCAAGTGACCAAATTACTTAAATTCTTTCTCTAAGAAGCTCTTTAAAGTATTACTCTTCGACACACTTTGTCATAACTAGAGCGATCATACTCATATCTAGGGTGTTTACTTAGTCCTACCTAGGATTTATCAATAATATTCAAATGGGTTGAGTAAATGCTTGCAGTACATTAGTCCTTGGCTGTAGTTTAGGATGACACCTTAACCTTTCGAAGTTAATTAAACCGATTATTTTATCCTTCAAGATCCTATGGACACCAAGATTCCAACCACTCTAATTATACTAGGTTCTCATGGCTTCCTAGCCAATCGACCGCTCTCTCCACCCTAATGGATTTAGTTACTTGGTGTTTAAGTGGCGTCATGTCCTTAGTAACATTTAGGAAAATAACATAGCAATACTCCCAAGTTCCACTGGTGGGTCCTTGGCCTTGAGCTCCTCACTATGGCCATTTACCTAATTACAATTACATTTACAAAAGAATAGGGTATAAGGGAGGGATATTACATTCTATTACATGGAAGTAGGGATCAGAGTGGGACTTTGGTGTTTTTTATAGTCTTACAAGTCTAGAAAAACCTAATCCTAAAATCTATGGAATAACCCTACAATTCATGCAAATGAAATTTTGCATATAGGTGATAGTTTTAGTAAAGATTACATACCAGCCATAAGCATTGGCATGCATGCATTACTTTTGGATAGATTTAAGACACCTTATGTAGTGGAATGGAGGAAAGTAGGTGCACCTTTACTACTTGACTGAGTAACATCCATGTTGGATGTGTTATATCCTACACATGTTTTTGCTTATGTAAATTGTTAGTTATATCATTTCAACATACAGTTATAAAACTAAGAATTTTGAAAGATTTAGGTCAAAGTTTGATAATCATGCATGCAATTTCTTTGTCTGAATGCTAAATTCATTGCGATTAAAAAATTAAAGCACATCCTTTTGCTAATGTGAACTCTGAGCTATAATAATTTTAAAATATTTAGCTGAAAGTTTGATGACCATGCCTACTCAAAGATGTTCCTACGTTGGAGAAATGCACTCGCTAGGTTGAACGAGAGGCTACTAAAAAAAGATACGATGGAAATAGTGAAAATGAACACCTTGATTGTGTCCTACAAGAAGAAAAAATTAAAGAAAACCAGCAGAGCACAAAGGCTCGCTCAAACAGACAGGAGGAGAAAAACTCAACTCATTGTATTACAGAAATGAAATTTACATATATAGGTAAACAATAAAACATACTAGATCCTGAAAGCAAGGATCAGATCCTATTGTCAAGGAACTATCATACGACTAAGCTAAGTTTAGAAAAAAATAATAAATGCATTACTACATTATTTCTAACAGCCTCCCTTAATGAAGAAATGGATTCTTTACAACACCAAGTTTTTGTGTAAGATCCTCAAAGTGGATTCTTCCAACTGGTTTGGTAAAAATATAAACAACATTTTCACTTATGCTATAGCAAGTCAATTCAATCTCTTTAGATTCAATCTTTTCTCGCATAAAGTGATGTTGCAGCTCAATACGTTTGGATTGTGCATGATCAAGTGGATTATGTGGCAACTTAATTGAACTTTTATCATCACATTGAATTCTGGTAGCTTGTTCTTGCTTTGAACAAACATCTTCAAGAATACGCCTCAAACAAACGGCTTCACATGTGGCAGTGGTCAAAGCTTTGTATTCAGCTTTTGCGGATGATAAAGAAACAATTGGTTGTTTGTTACTGCTCCATGATATGACTCCTGAACCAATGTTAAAAGCATATCCAGAAGTGGATTTTCTGTCATCGGGATTTCCTTCCCAGTCAGAATCAGAATAACCTGCCAACTGAACATCAGATACATCAGTATATAAGATACCATAATTAACATATCCTTTTAAATATCTTAGGACCTGCTTTGCAGCTTTCCAATGTGTTTCGCATTGTTTAGCCAAGAACTAAGTAAGGATGCTAACAGAATATGATATGTATGGCCTTGTAGTACTGAGATAGTTCAGACTACCCGCTAATTGACGATACAAAGTGCCATCAACTTCTTTAGATCCATCATCTTTGTACAGTTTGACATTCTGATCCAAAGGAGTTGATATAGATTTGCATTCACTCATTTGAAATCTATCAAGGATTTCCCTTGCATACTTGCTTTGAGTGATGAATGTTTTACCAGATTCTCTCCAAAAAGCAATGCCTAAACAATAATGCAAATCACCAAGGTCTTTCATTTCAAATTCCTATGACAAATTACTTTTAATATCTTGAATTAACTGATATGCTCCACCTGTAATGATGAGATCATCCACATATAAGGATATCAAGCAAACATTTCCCCGTTTATCTGATTTGATATATAAGCTTGAATAATTTTTACTTTTGAGAAACCCTTCTTGTTTGAATAAAGTGTCAATCTTGATATACCACGATCTAGGAGCCTGTTTCAGTCCATAGATAGCTTTCTTTAACCTACACACCAGTTGCTCCTGTCCTTTCTGCAAAAAACCTTCAGGCTACACTAAGTATACTTCCTCTTTTAAATCACCATTTAGAAAAGTAGATTTGACATCTAGCAGGTGTATTCTCCAGTTATGTTTAGTAGCTAATGAAACTAGCAATCTGATAGTGTTTAACTTAGCTACTGGTGCATATGTCTCTTCAATGTCAATCCCCTCTTGCTGAGAATAACCCTTTGCAACTAATATTTCCTTAAACTTGTCAATACTACCATCCTCTTTAAGCATAGATTTGAATAGCCATTTAGATCCAATGGGTACTTTATCTTTAGGTAATTCTACTAGTTCCCAAGTTTTATTTCTCATAATAGAATTATATTTCTCATCCATTACAGTCATCCATTCTTCCTTATCTTTGGCTTTTTCATAATTTAATGGTTCTATGACATTCATTAAATTAGTCATCAAGGCATAATCTCTAAACTTTATTGGAGGTTGAGATTGTCGATTTGACCTTCTAGGTATTACAGTACCTATTGGAGTTCCATTAATGATTCTTCGGTCTTCTGTTGTTTCATCATCTGAGGTAGCATCACTCATGCTTGATTCTTGTTCCTGAACATGTTGTTGCTGTTGCACCTGCTGTTGTTCCTACAGTTTTTGAAGAATTTTATCTATTTTTCCATGCTCATCTAGGATGAGTTCTTCATCAGCATTATTCATCTTGTTGCACATATCTATATTTTCATGAAATACAACATCTCTACTAGCAATCAATTTGTGTGAACTATGATGAAATAGTTTGTATGTGTTACTATCATCGTAGTAGCCAACAAAGACACATTCAATAGATTTTGCATCCAATTTTCTTCTATCATCTTTAGGGATGTGTGCAAAATCCCTAGAACCAAATACTCTTAAGTGAATAATGTCAGGTTTATAGCCATAAAAGACTTCAAAAGGTGTTTAAAGATTTAATTTCTTTGTTGGACTCATGTTCTTTAAATATACAATAGTATTAATGGCTTCAGCCCAAAATCCATTGGAAATGTTTTTACCTTGAAGCATGTTGCATGCACATTCCACTAACGTTCTATTCTTCCGCTCAACAACTCCATTTTGGTGAGGTGTATGAGGCACATTAAATTGCTGTTGAATTCCATTGTCTATACAATATCTTTTAAAAGCTACAGAAGTGTACTCACCACCTTGATCCGATCTGAGGATTTTGATGTATTTACATGTCTGCTTTTCAGCTTTGGTCCTTAATTCTTTGAAGCATTCAAAGGCATCACCTTTGATTCTTATGAAATATACCCAAGTGGACCTAGATTTGTCATCCACAAATATGAGAAAATACCAAGCACCACCAAGTGATCTGGTCTGCATAGGTCCACATACATCAGTGTGTATTAGTTCAAGGAGTTCAGTCTGTCTCTTCTCTTCATCATTGGGAAATTCATTTCTGTGTTGTTTTCCGAGTGTACATGCAGCACATTCCATATGTTCATTTTTTATGACAGGAAGACCCTCAACCATCAATATTTTATGTAATAACATGAGATCATTATGATTGAGGTGTACATACCTTTGATTCCACGATTCGACATCTGAAATAGTTGATGCTGCTAGTGCTTGATGACTTCCCTTTACTGCATCCAGCTTGTACAATCCACCAAGTCTGGATCCTGTCGCTATAACCCTGTAATGATCTTGGACATCTTTGACATGACACTTATATTTATCAAATTCTACTTTCATATCATTATCAATGATAGCAAAAAAAAATGTTAAGTTCTTTTTGATGCCTGGAACATACATCACATTATGAATCTATTTAAATTGTCCATCAGGTAGGTTAACACTTATCACTCCATAACCTAGGACTTTATGAGACCTGTTATCACCCAAATCTATGTGTGTGCCATCAGATTTTTCATAATAATCATCATACCAATCTTTGTTATAGGACATATGGGCAGAAGCCCCTGAATCTATGAACCATGCACTTTCTTCATCCGTTTCAGCAAACAAATCATGTTCATATATAAATAGTGTAAGATTCTTGAATCCATTGACATCAGGGGTGTCTTTTCTTACATAGTTTCCATTATGTTTTATGTATATGTTATTGGATTCATTGTTTATCTTCTTAAAACAATCTCTATGTATATGACCCGATTTGCCACAATAATGGCATACAACATCTTTATTAGCATTAGAGTCATGGTGTGACATACCTCTATGTCTTGCACGAAACTTGCCTATGTGTCTGTTCCATTGATTTCCTCCATGTGAGTATCTGCCTCTTGCCATCAGTGCCTGATCTGGATTCTGAGATTCTAGTTCATAAACCTTCATTCTCTCTTCTTCTTGTAGTAGGATTCCACTGAGATCTGTAAAGGTAGGAGGACACTATCTTGTCGCAAGCATTGAGATGAACACTTTATAAACTGGCAATAAACCTTTTAAAGTAATAGTTACCAGATCAGTGATGGATACTTCTTCACCTATGTCACCCAAATTATCTCGAAAATATTTGATGCGGGAGAGATATTTATTCATAGGTTCATTCACCTCCATCTGAATAGACAATAATTTAGTCTTCAAAAACAAAATTCTATTTGAATCTGAAGTCTGATACAAACCTTTGAGTTTGTCACATGTCTCGTTCGACGTCTTGCAATTTCTGATATGAGGAATAATATTGTCTTTTACAGCCATATGGATTATTATTTTTTCTTGAACTTCCCACGCATTCCAATCTGAGATAGACAACGGATCTAATGGATTCTGTTGTAATGTCTCATAAATAACAAAAAAAATTAAAAAAATTTCCCTCCCTGTAATAGATGTTGATTGAGAATAAATTAGTATCAAGTTAATTCTAAACTCGGAAAATATGTAAATGCTTATTGTAAATGAAAGGAAATATCCCATTCCTACATAATCACTTTTTTACATTTTCAATCTTGTGGAAGCAATGTGGATTTTAATATTGAGGTTTCTTGGTTACGAGTTTACATTTCCCGGTGTAACTGTAATAGCTATTCTTTCCTACATTTTTAATGAAATCCTATGAATGTATTGTGAATGTTTGAAAGGCACCTTCAAGTGATATGGACTTTGTTGATGAGATGTTGAATCCACTGTGGGACCTGTATCATTCAAGGAGGGGAAAACACACCCTGGCAGGACTACCGAGAGGTAAAAGTATTCGTGGGTATTTTTGGACTTACTTAGCATTTTTGCTAATATACCTATTTATGTTTGTCATTTGCAGGTGTCTGCCCTGAGCCAACTCTATCCTAAAGGATCTATCCCCATTCTAACAAAGATTAAGTTTACAAGGTAAAGGCCAAGCATGAAATTCAAGCCCTAAGGGGATATGTTATAATGTGATTACTAGGGCACCAAAAGAAATGGTCATAGGGTGAAATTCCATGGTATGGAAAACTTTGGAACAACAAATGTACCCCAAGCAAGTCATGGTTGTTTCATATGACCCCTACTATAGTTTTGTATGGATATTTGAGACTTCATTAATGCAGGGTTGGTGTATCCTTAACTACACCCTATCGCATGGTGGGTAACAGGTTGGAAATGAGGGTTCGTGAATTTCGGATTTTTCCCTTTGCACAAGTGTTCTGCATTTCCATTTGGCTTTGGTTCTGCACTTTATTTCATTTTGGAGGTGGCTTCATGCCCTGACCTGAGCTACGTTTATGGTCAGTGCACTTGACGTTTTAGCTCATCTAGTGAAGTGGAGAGTGCCATACTCCTCTTAGGTATGGAAATTCTCAATGCTGTTAGGACTAATCCTTTCTTCCCTTAATAAAAATCACAGGGTTTTAACTTATGTTTCTTGTTGTAATGGCAGGTGATAGCTGCGAAGGTTTTTTGCATGGATTGCTGTGGGTCTCTAGAACTTCTATTGACATGGGCATTGATAGTGGTAAGTCCAACTGCCCACCCAAGTTGCTCTGCCCTCTTGTATCTCTGGTGGTGTGTTTATGTGTTTCGTTTTGGTTATGGGAGGCTTCCGTGAGACTTTCGCTTACTGAATTCTATTTGGAAGTCTGGCAGGGTTGCCCTTTGGCTAGACCAATGAATGTATGAATTCTGTGGGGTTTTGAAGATGCGATAATGTGATGTAGAGGAGTGGAACTCCTGTGTAAATTTATATGGAGGTTTAAAAGATTATTTTTAATACTTGCCTTGTACTTTTGACTATCGTGTTCTAGTTTTGATGGCCATTGTTGGCACTTTCGTTGTTGCTCTCGTGGCTTGTCATGAACTTGGGATTTTCGCAGGGAAAACTTCCCTGTACGAAGTATGCTCTTTGAATGTATGTTTTGGGTATGAATAAGAACCACAACGCTTCTAGATTATCTATCAATGTCATTTTTGGGTTCAAAGAATGTAAATGTGGCTCAACCTATGGGGTTTTTATGTTGCTGTAATGAATTCTTATTTCGATTGTAGCTCTGCCTATTTATAATTTTTGATGTGGAAAGTAAATGAAAGTGCCAAGGCTTCATAATGAAGCTATACCTATGCTGTAGATAGAAAACAAGAACCCTAGGGTTTTATCTTTTGTCAGGCTCTACATTTTTATTCTTCTATGGAAAATTTAAACAAAAGGAGAAACGTATGGATCTGTAGCTTATAGCTACGTTTTGGTTTTAGCAAAAGAATGATAAGGGGATTCGACCCCTGAACCTGTGTCTTGATATATATAAATAGAGGGATAAGTGGAAATGTAATGTTTCTTCTACAATTGCTATTTTGTTTTGGCCTAGCTATCGTGGATCTTTAAGTGTTAGGGTCTGAACTTCTCAGTTTTGGTTTTCGTTGAATGTATCAGAATACTCATCTAAATCTTTTGAAAACTTTCTGGTTTAAAATACTGCATTTTCTTAGTAGACTGAATGCATAAGGGAAAAAGAGGGATTCGATCCCTGGTTTGCAAAAGGTACCGCGGGTGTTGTCTATACGTGGAAAAATGCTTGGGTATGAAATTGAATGCTCATGTAGCTACTATTTTGTTTAAAGAATACGACTTTTGTGTTTCGATTTGATATAATGTTTTAGCTAATGAGCTGCAATTGTGGTTTTATGTTGATGTGGAAAAATATATACTAGTTTTGAAGGATCAACTATTCTTGTTTTATGTTTTATGTTTGAAGACCATGGTAAAAGAAATATGATAAGTTTAAGATACTTGATGTCTAAAAATACTACTGTTGACATTCTAACCGATAATCCCTATACATGATAAAAGAAGTAGAAATCACACAGGAAATAATTATACTCTATTTACAAACGATTCAAGCAAATACTAAATTTAATTTCAAAAGAAAACGAAAGATCTTTAACATAGAAGCTAATATAGGTTTTCTAGCAAAGACTAGCTTTAGCTAGGCCTACTAGATCTTCCTCTGGTTCTGGGACAAAACTTGAATTTGATAATAAGAAAAATATTGACTAACTTTACTATAATAGACATTTGGAAACATTAAACCTTTGAGCCTTGCTCCATGGGAAAATACAATATTATAACTATTTGAAATAACAACAAGACTGTAATAGCTTCAAATCTGGAAATAATTTGGTTTGAAGGTTGCATACCTGTTTGTTTGGTAGCTTGTCCCTTGTTGTAATAACCTGCACACTCAGTCGAATAATTAGTGGAAAACTGCTGAACTTAGCTGACCTGATAGATTGATTCTTTAACCAGATAACTTTGGGACTACCATGTTCCTCCCAACCATGATCCTACAACCAGTCCTAGTTCAGTATGGATCCCCCCGAGCTGGTTCTGACATGAAAAATAGAGATATAGAGGTCCTAGGTCATTGTTGGTTTAGATCTGAGAATTGATGTGGAAATGCTTCACTTCTTGGAGCATAAAAATTCTCTTTGATTCCATAAGAGAATTATGAAAAGATGATCCTCCAACTTGGGATCTGCCCTCTTTAAGTAGGGGAGTCTTGAATTAGGACTGTTGAGATAATTAGTTTTCTTTAAATTAAATAAATTAATTTATTAAAAGATATTATAAATATCTAGCCCCTTTGAATTAGGACTTTTCCAATTGTTTAACTATAACTGATTTTGATTTGAGCTTCTCCATAATAATTATAATGACAATAATTATAATAACAATAATTATATTTCTCTTAACTATTAGTCCATCATTAATAATATTAAATAATGCATAATAAATATATTTCATAAATAAATAATGACAACATCATTATTAAAGCTCTTTAATAATAATAATAATAGCCTTGATGCCTTTATGCATGTAAATCATAGAATACTACTATTAGTCAGTTCATGCTTTAAGTGGTAGTAATTACTCTTATTTAGTTATGTATCTTCACCTGATACTTCTTTCTTTATCTTTTAAGGACAAAGTCCAAGTCTTTGGATGGTCTTGGTAGGCTTGGTTAGGCACCTCTAGTCTCTCTCTTTGCATGTCGAATTCCCTCGTTTAACATGTTAGTTCCTGCAGTACTTGATGATAGATAGAAGAAGATTCATTTAGTCATTTTGAATAATTGCGATGCAACATAGAAGTGCTATTCAGAGTCCTTTGACTCAACACTTGAGATCTAGTAACCCCGAGTGCTCTTCAGAGCCTTTTAACTCAACACCCTCACATGGCCGTTACGCTAGTGCAATTCTAGAGTCTCCGCTCAACACTAGTGCTAGAATGTGGTTGTGAGGCACATCTAGAATATTTATGTGGCCTCGGATATGGCATTCGTTTATCAAGCTTGGAGTGCTCCAGGGCTTATGGCCAACACTCTATGTACCTCGGGGCTTAGTCCCAACACATAATAAACATCATGTATGTACCTCGGGGTTTACAACTAGCACATAGGGCATCCTTGTACATCAGGGCTTACTCCCAGCACATAGGGCATCCATGTACATCGGGGCTTACTCCCAGCAGATAGGTCATCAAAGTGCTCCAGAGCCTACGCTCAACACATCTTCAAAGGTCTGTCATGCATACCGGAACTCTGCATAGTATATATAACAAAGATCCTCTTAGTATAATAGGGTTTCTACCAAATATCATAACAAGTAATCTCCATCAGTCAGGGTCCCTGCCCAAATATAGTGTATATCATAAATAATTCATATGCATCGCGGCTTACGCCCAATATATAACATAAACAAAATCAGTCAAAATTTGGGATATTACATCCCTCCCCACTTAGAAAAACACCGTCCCGGTGTTCTAGAAATAAACCTGAAACTAGGCAAGGCAGGCCTTTCTCATTGCAGTTTCATTCTCCCATGTGGCCCCATGCATTCGAACTCTTTCTTAATTCAAGGTCTCGTTGAGGCTGCCTTAACCCTTTACCTATAATAACCTCAAAGTATTGTCAGTTTCATGACATCTGATCAAAATGTAAAATAAGCAAGGATATCATAATCATCTTATTGTGAGTCCTGCCTTGACATTTCTTGTTATTCATACTCATACTTTTCTCCCACAATGAAATTGGTTTATATCATCTTATCATAAGGTACATTCATTCAAATGATTAGCTTTATCACGTAAGCAATAATATTTCCTTAGCAACAAGTACCTGTGTTCAGTCTTTTCAGATATAAGCAATAATTCCCATTGTAACAAAATGCAGATATTCAGTCTAGAATGTAAGTAATAACTTTCCTTGCACACAACTTGTGTATGGTTCACTTCAGAAGTCAGAAATAACTTTATGTTGCATGTAATTGCACATGGTGCACTTCAGAAATCAGTTTAGAATATAAGGACTAACATTTCTTTGCACACAACTTGCGTATGGTGCACTTCAGAAATCAGAAATAACTTTTTGTTGCACATAATTGCACATGGTTCACTTCAGAAAACAGTTAGAATATAAGGACTAACATTTCTTTGCACACAACTTGCGTATGGTGCACTCCATAAATCAGAAATAACTTTCTATTGCACATAATTGCACATGGTTAACTTCAGAAAATAGTTTAGAATATAAGGACTAACATTTCTTTGCACACAACTTGCATATGGTGTACTTCAGAAATCATAAATAACTTTCTGTTTCACATAATTTCACATGGTTCACTTCAGAAAACAGTTTAGAATATAAGGACTAACATTTCTTTGCACACAACTTGAGTATCGTGCACTTCCGAAATCAGGAATAACTTTCTGTTGCACATAATTTCATATGGTTCACTTCAGAAATCAGTTTAGTATATAAGGAATAACATTTCTTTTCTTGGGTACGACACTTCTTTTCCAAGTACCCTTAGTTATTCTCTATTTGTTTTTCCTTGAAAAAGGGGACATATTAATGTTCATAATGTGAACTACGCATGAAAGTAACACAAGCCTAATCTAAGCATAAAAGAATGCATACATATATTTAACCTAATCATAAGCAATTCTGGTATGTTTGGAGTATAGTAGCTTCATAATCAAATAGGATTTGTTACACTCGGTGTTTCCTGAGCATAAATTTACCTAAGTTTCTTATCTTTATTACCAAAAGTAGGGTAGTTGCAAGGTTTGCTTAATAGCCCATCTCGTAGGTTTGTCAAAACGTTTGCACCTATGAAGTAATCATGCCATGAATCAAATCATACTTTGAAAACTCGTAGTTGTAATATTACTAACATATACTTATGTGGGTAGTTCAACCTGGGAGTATAGAACGCGGCTATGGAATTTTATCTCAGACCTATTCCAATGGTCATGATGAATACCTTTACAAGAATCTGGGTTTATAAGAAATGGTGCAGTCCAAGACTGTTTAAGTGTTTGGAGGTTCCTTCCTGACCCAACCTTAGGTCCTATTAATTTTTTTCCATAATTGGTTTAACACCCTAGGTTTATTTTAGACATCCTAAACATCTTCCTAAACCTAATAGGGTACTCCTAGTATCTTGTAACAACCATGCGCTAGTTATTTCAACAAGTTTTAATTTCATAAGTTTAGTTTTATGCAGATGTTTATTAATTTCACCTAACGTTCCTCATAATAGGATTGTGTTTCCTTCTCTAAAATAGATTATTTTATTCATGCAGTTGACTATTATTAGTTTAGTTTTAAATCACTCATCCTGCTAATAGTTATACCATTATTACCCCATGTATTACTCTTGGTTCACAAGGGTTTCATGGAGTCTTTTGCACCGATATGCGCCCTTTACTTACAATTTTCTTCCCACATGTTATTATATCATAGCCTCTTGTTCATCATATATTTATTAGGTTCATGTTTGCTTGTCTAGAAACATATTGTTTTCATAAATCACTCTCTTGCGTTATTGCGTATAGTCTGAACCAGATCTGGACATATCTTCGTCCTGTCAACAATTTAAGCATAGGCTATACCTTGCTAATCTTTGTATTTTACACTCTTAGTACTGTTATTGGTAACTTTAAACCTCTTTCCCTAGAATTCTTTTTGTGATTCATCTTGTGACTTCTAGGTGCGTAACCGTGCCATGCAAAAGTACTTGTAGTTTTACTATGGAACCCTAAAGTCTTTCATTGGTCCTGATTGTATGTTTTTAGTAATCTTAATGTACGGTGCAGCTATCCAAAGTATATGGAAAACACCTAATAACCTGCTCACTGCTTCAAGATTTCTATGACCCAATACCACATTTAGCTACTCCTATCGAGTTTCTGTGACTCCTCTCTGGTTTCTATCTATTGGTTTATGTGTCACTGGTATATAAATATTTCTAGTTCGTGCTTCCAACACTAGGTATTCAAATGGTTTAAAATCTCCTATGATTCTTTATAATCTAGGCTACCGCATATCCTGACTTGCTACTCATGTAAGGGGGTAATTATTTCTATCTCTACTAAAACATTGTATACCTTACCTAAGCAGGTACTTCTTAACAACCCGTTTATCTCGAAATTTATTTTATGCTTCTTGGTTTTTACGAGTACGACACAACTTATGTCAATGCCTCTCTGCGGTACTTAGCTAAATTGCTAAGTTGTTAAACTTCCTATGTAGAAGATAACTTCTATGTTTATACAAGCATGATTTCACGATCAAACCAGAGGTGAACATGTTCGTTTCTATCCTTTGATTTATCTAGCTAACGGCTTTAAATCCTATTTATCTTTTTAATTGGGACCGAAAGCATCTAACCTGGTGTATTGGCCTTTTAAACATTTCTCCTCCTTGGTGGTCTTTCTTACTTGCTGGACTATATAAAAAAAACATTATCTAAATGTCATACCATTTCAGTTTATCTTTGACATAAATACATTATGCAGGTTAATAAGATAACAAAAATTTTGGCCCGTCAGTAAAACAACAATTAGTGTTTGTAAAAGAATTCATACACATATATTGTTTGAAGGCATTCCTGTAGTGGCTGCATTTCTTTTTTTTATCGAAATTTTGTTTGTATTTATATCTGACACATTTCACCAAATTGTGAGAACAGAATTCTGTTAGTTTATATGTATATCTATAAAAACAAAGTCATAAGTAGATTCCGAAATAAATGTATCTGTAGCGGATGTTTTCCTGAAATGAGCCCAGTAGGTCTCTTAGTGTTGTAGATGGACTCTGATACCACTTGTAATGTCCCATAAATAACAAAAAAATTAAAAACAATTCCCTCCCTGTAATAGATGCTGATTGAGAATAAATTAGTAGCAAGTTAATTCTAAACTCGGAAAATATGTAAATGCTTACTGTAAATGAAAGGAAATCGCCCATTCCTACGTAATCACTTTTTTAAATTTTCAATCCCGCGGAAGCAATGTGGAGTTTAATATTGAGGTTTCCCGGTTACGAGTTTACAATTCCCAGGGTAACTGTAATAGCTATTCTTTCCTACAGTTTTAATGAAATCCTATGAATGTATTGTGAATGTCTGAATGGAACCTTCAAGTGATATGGCCTTTGTTGATGATATGTTGAATCCACTATGGGGCCTGTACCATTCAAGGAGGGGAAAACACACCCCGGCAGGACTGCCGAGAGGTAAGAGTATTCATGGGTATTTCTGGACTTACTTAGCATTTTTGCTAATATACCTATTTATGTTTGTCATTTCCAGGTGTCTTCCCTAAGCCAACTTTATCCTAAAGTATCTATCCCCATTCTAACAAAGATTAAGTTTACAAGGTAAAGGCCAAGCATGAAATTCAAGCCCTAAGGGGATAAGTTATAATGTGATTACTAGGGCACCAAAAGAAATGGTCATAGGATGAAATTCCATGGTATGGAAAACTTTGGAACAACAAATGTACCCCAAGCAAGTCGTGGCTATTTCATACGACCCCTACTATAGTTTTGCATGGATATTTGAGACTTCATTAATACAGGGTTGGTGTAGCCTTAACTACACCCTATCGCATGGTGGGTAATAGGTTGGCAATGAGGGTTCGTGAATTTGGGATTTTTCCCTTTGCACAAGTGTTCTGCGTTTCCATTTGGCTTTGGTTTTTCACTTCATTGCATTATGGAGGTGGCTTTGTGCCCTGACCTGAGCTACGTTTATGGTTAGTGCACTTGACGTTTTAGCTCAGCTGGTGACATGGAGAGTACCATACTCCTCTTAGGTATGGAAATTCTCAATGATGTTAGGAGTAATCCTTTCTTCCCTTAATAAAAATCGCATGGTTTTAACTTATGTTTCTTGTTGTAATGGCAGGTGATATCTACAAAAGGTTTCTGCGTGGATTTTTGTGGGTATCCATAACTTCTGGTGACATGGGCAATGATAGTAGTAAGTCCAACTGCCCACCCACGTTGCTCTTCCCTCTTGTATCTATGGCGGTGTGTTTATGTTTTCGTTTTGGTTATGGGAGGCTTCCGTGAGCCTTTGGCTTACTAAATTCTATTTGGAAGTCTGGAAGGGTTGCCCTTTGGCTAGACCAACGAATGTATGGATTCTGTGGGGTTTTGAAGATGTGATAATGTGATGTAGAGGAGTGGAACTCCCATGTAAATTTCTGTGGAGGTTTAAAAGATTATTTTCAATACTTGCCTTGTACTTTTGACTATCATGTTATGGTTTTGATGGCCATTGTTGGCACTTTCGTTGTTGCTCTCATGGCTTGTCATGAACTTGGGATTTTCGCAGGAAAAACTTCCTTGTAGGAAGTATGGTCTTTGAATGTATGTTTTAGGTCTGAATAAGAACCATAGCGCTTATAGATTATCTATCAATGTCGTTTTTGGGTTCAGAGAATGTAAATGTGGCTAAGACTATGGAGTTTTTATGTTCTTGTAATGAATTCTTATTTCGATTGTAGCTCTATCTATTTATAATTTTTGATGTGGAAAGTAAATGAAAGTTCTAGGGCTTCATAATGAAGCTATACATGTGTTGTAGATAGAAAACAAGAACCCTGGGGTTTTATCTTTTGTCAACGTTTTAGGCTCTGCGTTTTTATTCTTCTATGGACAATTTAAACAAAAGGAGAAGCGTATGGATCTGTAGCTTATAGCTACATTTTGGTTTTAGCAAAGGAATGATAAGGGGATTCGACCCCTGAACCTGTGTCTTGATATATATAAATAGAGGGATAAGTGGAAATATAATGTTTCTTCTACAATTGCTATTTATTTTTGGCCTAGCTATCGTGGCTCTTTAAGTGTTAGGGTCTGAACTTCTCAGTTTTGGTTTTCGTTGAATGTGTCAAAATACTCATCTAAATCTTTTGAAAACTTTCTGGTTTAAAATACTGCGTTTTCTTAGTAGACTGAATGTATAAGGGAAAAAGAGGGATTCGATCCCTGGTTTGCAAAAGGTACCGTGGGTGTTGTCTATAGGTAGCCAAATGCCTAGGTATGAAAGTGAATGATCCCTCAACTTGTGAAGAAAATGAGGCATACCACATCACTCTGTTCCATGTTTATGTGAATTCATGTTTCAAAGGAGTATAGTTAAGATGAATTTTGTGAAATATGTAATCTATTTAAGGAAACTAGCATGTTATTCTCTTCATTATTCTCATAAAGTATTAATAATGAAAAGGGCATATGAAATTCTAGGAAAAAATATTAGGTTGTGATACTCATGGCTTCTTCAAGATCAAAGGAGACATATGACCCACCTGTCAAGATCATGTCTATTTTAATTTGGTAGACTTTACTTCTTTTAATTTCCATGTCCTTTTCTCTTCTTTGCCTTATTCTACAACGCTTTTAAACGCTTTTAACCGTTTATATGGCTTTCTTTTTTCTCAATCACAATTTAGAATTTAATTTCCTGGTCTTGCTTTGTTTTAGTGTTCTTGAGACACTTGCAAACTATATATCAACTTTATTGTCCAATTTAATTCCCTTGTCTTTCTTTTTTTTTCGTTCTTGTGACACTTCCAAACTATACATCAACTTTATCGTCTTAATAGGTCGTTCTTATGACACTCATGTAAGCTATCAGGGATTAAGTTAAATCATAAAGTGTGATAAAATCTAATTTTAATATTTGGTATAAAACATGGATGCCATAAAATATAACTTTAATGTTTTAAAAATATATTCTAAATATATAATGTTGAAAGGTTTAGGAGTATGTAAAGTGGGTTAACTAAATAGGAAAGGAAACTTCCTTTCTTAATTCACAGTTAAAATTTGCTTTTATATCACTAATATTAATTAATTTTTTTTATATAAATTATGTATTAAATAGATTCAATCACATAGGCATAGAAAGGCATTATTACTTTCACTTTAGTTCTTAAAATAAGATTACTTTAGTTATTAAACCACGAACTCATATTTAAAAACAAAGATTTTTAAATCTTTTATTAGGAGTATGTTTTTATTAAACCACGAACTTATATTTAAAACAAATATTTTTAAATATTTTACTAGGATCATGTTTCACTCATGGGCAATATCGAAAACAAGGTGGTGTACAACTAGTCCCAATAAATGTATGCAATCCTTGCAAATGTATGCGATCCTTGCTAGTCACAATGAGAACATTAATTTAAATTGTTTATAGATAAATTATATATCAAATAGATTCAATCACATAGGCATAGAAAGGCATTATTACTTCCATTTTAGTTCTTTACTAGATTATGTTTTCACTAATGGGAAATACCCAAAATAAGGTGGTGTACAACTAGTCCCACTAAATGTATGAGATCCTTGCAAGGCACAATGAAAATATTAAAAATCAATAAGCTACATATGCACAATGATGAGAACATTAAAACTCAATAAGCTAGGCATGAGTGTTCTATCTTTCAGTGTTTTCACTCATTGTTTTTGGCTCTCTAATACATTAACAACCAAAAACAATTTATAAACTAAATACTTATATACGAAACTGCAGCAGGGACTTGCTACCCTGGTCGCTCCTCTTGTTAATATTACCAGCATAGATCCATCTTAAACTCGTATCTATCAAGCACCGAGAGGGATCCAATTTCTTGAGGTGTATTTCTTTTTTAAATTTAAACTCAAGAAATTTGATCTTTCTTGATTGATAGATCCAGGTTTAAGTTTTATAAACGAACATCTATTTTTTAATTACTTTTCATAATATTTTATTTTATGAACCAACATGGATTTATTTTTATAAATGTTTTCCATAATTTTTTATTTTATGAGCTGACATGAATTTTTTTAATTATTTTGTTACTAACGTTATAACGTTATATCACGTTATAACGTTATATCACGTTAGAGGATCTCTCCCATACCGAGTTGTAGAACACCTTGTTTCACTCAGTGCAATAAACAAATATTATGATGATGAATGAAAACGAAACTGCAGTAGGGACTTGCTACCCTAGCAGCTCCCATGTTAATATTATAAACAAATTTTATTATGATGAATGAAAACAAAGGATGATATATGGTAGAATCATGGATCGTGATTCATGATTAAGATAGCCATGGGAAAATAAAAGAATATTATAAATAAATATTATTATGATGAAATACAAAAAAGGATCATATATGGTAGAATTATGGATCATGATTATGATTAAGATAGCAATTGGAAAATAAAAAATACATGGTAGAATTATGGATCAGATTACTTTTTTTTTTAATTATTGTGTATAATTATAAAAATATTTAGAAACAAAAATTAAATAAATTTTTTTTTTTAAATATACAAGATTAAATTTATTTTGATAATGGATAATTCTATTGTTTATAAAAAATATAAAAAAATAAATTGTAATTTTATTGTTTAGATATCATTTTTGTCATGAGATTTTGGAAAGTAATATTTGAATCAAAATAAACATAATGTAATTTTATTACTTAGATGTTATTTTTGTCATGGGGTTTTTGTAAGGTTTTTTGTTATGTACATCCACAAGTAAGTAATTTTTTTTTTAGTTTATCAATCCACGTCCTTATGTAAGTATATGTAACCAAATTCATGTTTACTAAAATTTTCATCTTAAATTACATACATACTTCCTTACGATATAAGACACATGAAATAATATTCTCCTCTATTATCTAAGAGCATAATCTCTTCACTTATGTAACGCATGGCTATATTTCAATTATAAACATTTGAAGTAATCACAAAGAAGTAATATCTCTCCATTCATAAACCAAAACACTTTATATATATATGTATGATCTAGCTAAATTGAATTGAATATTTGATTCTTTACTAATCTTGCATTCATAACCCAAAACACTTTATATGTATATAATCCAACTAAACTAAAATGAATATTGAATTCTTTGCTAATCTTCACACTCATGAAGCCAACACTTTATATGTATATAATCCAACTAAATAGAAATGAATATTTAATTCTTTGCTAATCTTCATATTCATGAACCAAACACTTTTTTTTTCAGAGGAAAAAAAACGTACTATTGCTATTCTTCATAATCAAATAGTATAAACATATATCAAAGTCTCATACTCCAAAGACTTGCCTACATAACCAAAGCTCGTAGGCTCGTACAAAATAACAAAATTCAAAATAGTTCTGAGGTTTAACTATCAACCATCTAAAAATGACAATACAATTTCAGGCATCCCCAAAAATGTAATGAGCCCCATTATCTAGAACGTTTTTCTCATACCATTCCTCCCAAAGAAGATAACCTTCAATTCCATCGAAAGCTTGCTTAGATAACTTATCTGCTAAATCATTTTGTTCTCTATAAATATGTTCAAATGTAACCTTTTCACATTTGTCAATCTCCACCCTTGTGCGCCAACACCAATGTCGAAGCGCCAGAACCTATAAATCGTATTCCCTAGAAGCCCACTTAATAGTCACCCAGGAGTCACCATAAACTTTTAAGTCCACTAGACCAAAGATATTTGCAGTCTTCATGACACACAACAATGCCAACAATTCTGCCTTCATGTTTGACCCAGTGCCACAATTTAATCGAAGTGTAAAATAGTGATCCTTATTTAAAAAAATCACACCTCCTGCTGCACACAAACCATGCTGAGCTGCCCCATCCAAAAAAAGTATTGGTTGATTAACAATGAAGGAAAATAGACTGATCCGAGAAGAATCAGGCTTCATCTTTTCATTATTATAGAGCTGAGCCATCTTCAGAATAGTTATGCCGCAAGCCTTTACCTCAAGATATCTGTCTTTGAAAGTTGCACAATTTCTAGCATACCATATTACCCATGATACAAAGATTGGTATTAGAAGATGAGACTATGCAATCCTGTACCAATTAAGAAGACATAACCCAAATTCACCAACATCCCAGATATCATTTATATGCAAATCAGCACAAACAATATCCCAGATATCCTTCCCAAAACGACAATCAACAAAAAGGTGTGTTGATGCCTCGAATATCACTGCATCAAACAGCAAGGGATTCTCCCCAGTAAGCAATCCCAATCAGATCACTCACCGTTTGGTGTGGGGAACCCATCTAGTTAACGGTTTCGGCTACCGTGGGTTTTAAAGATTTGTTTATTTTATCGGTTGCGGCCCGATCCACCGGTTATGATTTTGTAATTTAAAATGATATGCAAGTGACCTATTTTAAATGCATGCGGGAAAACAAATCTATGCTAATCTAACTTTAATCTAAATTACCTATCCTTATAAGGAGCAAAATTAAAGAATGGGTAAATCACTAGAAATACACCCAAAACAATTCCATGGTTAGCTGTTAAACTGAAAGGAGCATTTACAGTAGAAAAGAAAGATCATCTAAGATAACTCAGATTAATATAACCATTCAATTACCCATTTAACACGAAAATTTTACATAAGAATATGAAACCATCCACAGCAAGGAATTAATTCATAAAAGCTAGGAAAGATCTCACAAGAAATGTATGAGAAAATTTGCAGAAATAGTTCAGCAGCTTAATCAACAAGACTCCATGTAAAATAATGTGCTAGCTTTCACAGGCCAAAATGGTTTCCATTGATGTAGAAGAAATAGTTCCTTTACAAAATAGCAAAGAGTTTCACCTACCAAAAGTCCTTTGCTTCTCTTCTTATTATCTATATATAGCTTTACAAAATGTGCCCAGAATTGACACCTATACCCCAACCGTTTAGATTCCTCTATTTTGTCTTGTAGTGCTTGATATTACATAAGAGAAATATTCTAAATGTTTTACAAAATGGGAGTTACAAAATCAAAAATGTTTTAACGTCCCAAATGTATGTACAAAGATGAATATCCATGTGGCATGCTAAAGAGCGCGACCTATCCCTGACTTGGCTCCTTTGGTGGCTTAGGCGCTTCTGGGATTGTTGGGGTTTTTTCTTGCATCACTGCAATGGTTTGGCCACTTTCTGATGTAGTAGCTTGACTAGCTGCCAGTGCCTTATCCACCTCTGCTATGTGAATTCCCCAGTGATTTGTGTCTTTCACAATATTTGTTCCAATCAGGGGGCTCATGAATCTAAGAGATATCTTTTGCTTGGCTAGCTCTTCTTCTAAGGTGGTTACTTCACCTACAGTGATCCGAAGGCTTTCTTCTAGGCTATGTTGATGAACAACAGCTTGGCTGATAAACTGGTGTAGATCTTCTGCTGTCAGTGTGTCTAGCTTCTGCACATATTCACTTTCTTCCTGGAGCTCTATACTTAGATTGGCTTAATACTGAGCCTTATCCGGGAAGTCCTCTATCTTTTGAGGCGTGGCTATTCTGTAGTTTTCTTGCGTCATCCGCACTCGGGAGTATACAGTCTTGCACTGTTCATAAGTTTCTGCAGTTACATAGGCCAATTTTACTCCACAGTCTCTGGAATACTCCAGGGTGCGTATATCTGCTTTGTACTCGGTAACAGACTTAAGGGGAAGGGTTGCTGGGAACCTTGACTTTCCTTCTCTCCATTCGATATGCCTTTTGATCTCCCCAATGATGCATGAGTGTTTCCTCCTGATCATGGTGGCTTCAACATTTACTTCCTTGACCTTGGCCATGACTCTTTTTAGTCTGTATATCTCCTCTACTATGAGTTCTCTGACTCCATAGGTTTCTTTTAGGATTCCACAAGCCTGCTCATGGAAGGGCCTGATGTCTCCCATTTTGTTGTCTGCTAACTCCAATTTGCTAACTCCAATTGCTGCTCCAGTGACTCATTTTCTCCTTGTAATTTTTCAATGTTCTCCTTCAGATCATCTAACACCTAAAGGTTGTCGAATTTATCCCACTCGAGCTTTAAATTCTTCCCTTTAAGCTCTACATTTTCATCTTCTAATGTCCTTACTTGCATTGATAGAGCTCTCCTATCTGCCTCTAATCGTTGGAGTGCTCTTTGCAAGTCTTCCTTTTGAGATATGAGAGCACTATTCTTCTCAATCATCAAATTTGCATAGTTCTGCTCTTTGACCAAGGCTTCCTGAAGCTGTTGTGCCTTCTCCTTTTCTTCATGTAGCTTTTCCCCCAATATAAAAACATTGTCTGCAGCTACTATGAACATGGCTATAGAGATGGATTCCAGGTGTCTAGCTGCTTCTTCAGTGTTCTTCATGACCGTGGTCTCATGCATGGTGATGATGTTTGGCCGAAAAGGTCTTTTCAGTATGGACCCAATCTCTTTGACAATGGTCTTCCTCTTCGTGTTGTAAGCAAAATTATGCCAGTTAGAAACTATGCTTCCTTTATAGGGTGTAAAGGGAACAATAGATAGATCCCTTATGAGAGAGCCCATATCCAAGTTCTGCAGGTCTGGGATTTTGGGGTCAATCTCTTCTTGGGATTTCTTTTCTTCCTCTTCTTTCCTCTTTGCCTCTGCTTCTTGCTCCTTCTTTCTTCTGTCCTCTTCTTCCAGCTTAACATTAGTTTCCAACCTAATTCTTTCTTCCTCTTCTTTCATCTTTGCCTCTGCTTCAGCTTCGGCTGCTTGGATTTTGAAATTTTCTTCTTCTCTTAATTTATCTTCTTATATCTTCTTTGTGTGTTCCAAGAGCTTCAGTTCTTCTTCAGAGAGAGCTTGGGAGCTTGAGATGGCTCCTCCTTTTCTTACCTGACAAATCTGTACCTCGGCCATATTGTTGATTCCTTTATATGGTTCTTCCTGAGGATCATAAAAATTGGCATATTCACAGGGAGTAGAGTGCTCTTTGCAATGCTGCGCAATTTGGCCTTGTCGATCGTTCCTGTGGAAAATCCTTTCTCCAAAGTGGAAGTTCTTCAATTCTGGAACAAACTCCTTTACAGTCGTGATTCCTACGAACTTGTAGGAGCCAACATAAAAGGGTAGGGGGGGAAAGGTGGCTTTTTTGGCCTTGTACAAGGTGTTACCCATTCCATCAATGAAGACCTGCCTAACCATCTCCTTATGAACTATGTAATCTGTAGCATACTTTGGAATAATATATGGTGCTTTAGAACCTCCATATATTCTTATGTAAGTACCTTCCGGAGAGAAGTAGCAATCACCATACTTTTCCAAGGCTTCCATGGCGTTCTCCGATAGACAATTTGGTTCTTCATGGAATATCATTTCAAAAAGAGGCATGATGAACTCCTTGTAGATGAACTTGTAGTCCCTCTTGTAATTCTGCGCCCAAAAGATTTTATAGGTAAGGAATACTGGACCTTCTGCCGGACTCCACATGCATCCCAATTTGGGAAAAAGACATTTTGCCACAATACAATCTATGAGATACAAAGCCATATAGAATTCTGCCTTTCTTTCCTCTATCCCTTCTTTAGCCATTGCTACTACTGATGTCAGTCTCTTTGAGAGAATGTCAGCCCAATTGAAGATCATGCCTTTGAAAGCGACAAAATGTATGATAGGGACCCATTGCAGGATGAACATCGTCCCATCTGGTCTCCCGAAGATCCTGCTTAGCATGAGAGCAATTAGTCTAAATGGAGGCATTAAATTATGGACTTCGTATTCCTCACTGTCTCTTCTTCTGAATTGCTTGCCTGAAATTAACATCTTCCTTGCCATATCTAAATTATCCATATTGATCTCCCGCAACCATGCATCATCCAGTCGATGTTGTGCTTTGGGTAGTTTGTAAGCTGTTGCAATGTAGGATGGGTGAAATGAGGCAAAGGCATTACCCATGCTGTCTGCTATGACTCTGGTCTTAGCGTTGGCATGCTGCAACACCCATGCGATCACCTCTGAACATGGGAATAGTTCTGGACGTGTGGATGCTTTGGATATGCAGGAGTTTCGGATGTTTTGATACAAGCATTCTTCTTCAAGGAGGACTTCCGGAAAGTCTTGATCCCTTATCCTACGGTAGACATCACCCGAGTTCACTTCTGGAGGCACGTTTGTAGTGCATTTGGTGTCCTGAAATGTCGTCTCTAGTCTGGAGCTTTCCTCGATCGCTTTCGCCCTCCTCTTTCCACCTTTGGCCATAATGAGAATCCTGTACAGTAATTGTCGTGAATGAGCATGCATGACATAGTGTTTTACAAATTTAAACTAATACCTGTAGATGGTCTTAAAAAAATATTTTTTGAACATGTTCCTTTCTCATATAAATGCAACAGGAAGAAAACGTGAAAACATTAATCAGGCTATCCTTATGGCTTGTGTGCTAGAAAACTAATGGTCGCAAGATCAGGGTTGGTCTGGATGTTCAAGTCTTTAGGATACCGACGGGTGCGCGAGCATGTAAGATGTCAACACATAATAGCCGAGACCAAGACAAACAATGCCCTATGAAAATGACAGGATCGTCGTATTAACGGGACCGTGGTTAAGGAGGTGAGACTAGGCAACATGATTGCTCGTATGAATGCACTCTGCGTTAGGTGCGCGAAAGGGTCGGCAAAAGGGTTCCGGGAAAATGTCGTGGAAAAGAACAATCAAAATACAGTAATGAGCCATCATTGTAAGCAGGCCTATACGCGCTATAGAGCAGGTGAATATACTTACTTGGCAATCTGAACGTGCGATGCTAATGACTATTGAGAAAACTGTGGATGTAAGCCTCCAGACGATGATTGTGTGCTCGGATGTTCAAACAGAATAGGAAGATCCTATGAGCGATGAAAACAAATGACAAGATAACGGGGTCTCTCCCACATATATATGAATTGGTGCGTGTGAAACCCTAATGAGGTTGGTGCAGGCCATTAAACGGGTACTAAGCCTATGTACAGTCGGGTCATGTCGAAACTTTTTTCCATAAATGCAACTGTCAAAAGAGGAAGGTTTACACCAACGCTTCCGACTCACGCGGGAAGAAAAAAGTGAAAATGTTCCGCCATTGCGGGAATATTGTGTGAGTGCTTCTGCGAATGGCTCATGTGTCGTGGCTGATTTGAATGAAATTTTTCGCTTCCGCAGGAAAGTTATCCAAACTCTTCCGAAATGCCAAGGCTTCGTCGGTGCGGAAGTAATGGATGAGTCCTTCCGAAAGAAAAAATGTTTCATTTTCGGCGCGTGCGGAAGAGTTAAAAGAAAGCTTCCGCTGTAGCGGAAGGTTTTGATGAGTTCGCTCCGCCGCGAGCTTGTTTAATTAAACGTTCCATTCCTTATAAGAGTTTAAGTTAACTTTTTCTGCTTCGGACCGACTTGAGGTTTTTCCTTTCGTGGTTTCAGAAGACTTAGGCCAACTCCTCCACTATTTCGGCAAAGTTAGTTCAAAGTTTCTGCTATTGCGGGCCAAAAAGATGAGTTTGTTTAATCAATGGACATAACTCAAAAAGTTCTAAGGCAAGTTCAAGATTGAAACTAAGTAACAGGATGCCTAAAAGGTGCAGAATTTTTTTTAAAGGAAATCATAAAAAGGAGGGTCCCCAATATTTTTTCAAAATATAAGGGGGGGGTTAGTTGTTTCAACAACAAATGGCGATTCGCTAGTGAACATAGATCTCTGAAACAGACTCATCTGAAATCGGAAATTCTCAAAGTGTTGATTACATGTGAAAACTGAAGGTCTTCATAGTTCAGTTTTGAAGGATGCATTGATAGCTCTTCTCTTGTTGGTGATAAGGGGGAAGGGTAACTTTTGACTCAGCTTTCTTTAAAAATCTCTTAGGGCCGAACCGGGAGTTTTAAGAAAAGGTCGTCTTTCAGAAGTTCAAAGGTATAGGACTCCATTGGATTGTGGCAAGATCTCACAGGGACATTCGTTTGTTCCTCATTCCCATGCTCTCACATCATTTTGGATGTTTCTTTATTTTCTGGCTTTAGCCATTTTGAGTCTTCCAGAAATACATTTCTTCTGCTTTCGATATTTAGATAAAAGTTCTTCAATCCATAACGTCCTTTTGTGTGAATAGAAGATTAGATTTCATGATTCACGGATGGAGAAGAACTTTGCTGGGCTGGTTTATTAGATAGCTTCCTTTGGCTTCCTCGAGCTTACTATTATTTTCTCAACCATGCTTTAATTGAGGCAAGAATTTATAGAAACCAGACTCTTTGATAAGTGCCTTTGGGCTTTACTTGGAGCATGGGATCATTTTAAATACCATATACCTGTGAGACATGCTTCCTCTCCATGGGTCCAGCCATAGTCAACTTCTTAAGACAGTTATTATCATTGGGGTGAGTAGACCCTGAGATAGTTAAAACGAAATACTGGGTCTCAGTTATTTCACTGGGGTTACTTCGACCAATCAGGAAGGAGAACTGATGCATTCCAGGATACTGACCATTGAAGGTGAGGTTTCGAACATGCATTCCACTTATTTGTGAGCTTCTGATGATGTCTGAGTTTTCTGGAGTCTCATTCATCTAGCTACACCATGATTGAATTTTTGGCTTTATTGAAAGCAAAATGAGCAAAGAATAAAACGACTAGCGACTGAAGGAAACTTAAAGAAAACTAAAACAAAGAAAAAGCAACGAAGACAAACCAAAAAGAAAGAAAGAGTGCTTTATTTATGTACAAAACCTACAAAGGTTTATGCAAAGTATTGCTTTAAAGCAAGGTCATTGAGAGGAAGGTTTAGTTCCTCTCCTTGTAGGTCTTTCACTTTATAGGTTGATGGGCCCAGCTTCTCAAAAATTTGATAAGAACCGAGCCATAGGTGCTGAAATTTTGTGTGCATTCCCTTACCATCATGTTGGTGATCCCACTTGAGGACTAAGTCCCCTACATCGAAAGTTCTCTTCCCGTATTTTCTTTTATCAAACCATCGTTTGACAATGTCTTGGTGATGATGAAAACATTCGTTGGCCCTTTCCCTTGACTCTTCTAGTTTGATCAAAGTATCAATTCTAGACTGTAACGCTTGACTGTTGGTCCCTCGAGAGGATTGGGCTAACTTCAAGGAGGGTAGTAATACATTCGGCAAGAGAATGGCTTCTTTGCCATAGACCAAGTTCAAGGGAGAGGATCCTAAGGCATCTTTAGGGGTTACCCTGTCAGCCCATAGAGCATTAGGGAGGGTTGTGTTCCAGCTCCTTTGATTTTCAATCACGATCCTTTTCAAGATACGGATGAGGTTTTTATTGGTTGATTCGGCTAAACCGTTTCCCTGAGGGTAGTAATTGGATGAATAATGCAATTTGATTCCCCTTTCAAAAGCGAATTCATTAATTTTTATTGACGAAAAATAAGGTGCATTATCAAAAACTAGGGAAATTGGAACCCCAAACCTGGTTATGATATTCTCTTCCAAGAAGTTGATGACCGTGTCTTCATTAGATTTCTTTAGGGGAACAACTTCCACCCATCTCGTAAAATAATCTGTAGCGGTCAGAATGTACTGATGCTGCAGTGAAGAATTGGGGTTTATTTCTCCAATTATGTCTATGCCCCACTACTCGAATGGTTCTGTAATGATGACTGGCTGCAGAGGCCTTGCTGCTTTGGGTAGCTTTCCAGTGCTCCTTTGGCATACATCACAATTTCTCGCATAGGCATGGGCATCTTTGAAGAGAGTATGCCAATAATATCCTGCTCTGAGGATTTTGTGGGCTGTAGTATCCCCTGAATAATTTCCTCGAGAAGGTCCGTCATGTAGTTCTTTGACCACGTTAATAGCATCTTCCTTTTCTAAACATCTGAGATAAATGACATCATAATTTTTTTTCTGAAGAGTACTCCTCCAATGATCTGGTAGGCTTCTGATTTAAGATGAAGGGCTCTTCTTTGTTTCGGGCTCCAATGTTCTGGCAAGTAGCCTAACTGTAAGTAATGTACTATGTCTCTGTACCAAGACTCTGGAGCTGTGAAGATCGAACACATGTCTACTATATTCAGCTCGGCTTCATTCCTCCAATGTAGCTCTTTGTTAGTTTGGCTTTGAGTGAGTAACTTACACAGGGATTGACCTTTAATAATGCTAGCTGGCTTGAATTCTAAGTCATATTCCTGGACGGAAGTGACCCAATTCCCTCTTCTTTCTCCCAATTCCTTTTGAACGAAAAGAGTTTTGACAGCGGGATGAGGAACTATGACTCTCGTCCTATTTTTTAGAATATATGGCCTGAACTGTTTTACTGCTTTGAATACTGCATATGCTTGTTTTTCTACCATGGGATAGTTTAGCTCGGCGCCTTGTAGACCAGTGCTCATAAAAGAGATCAGACATTCATCTCCCATTTCTGTCTTCTGAGTTAGGACAGCAGCAAGAGAATCATCAGAGGCAAACATATACATTATAAAATCTTTGTCAAAGTCTAGGCTTCTTAAAGAAGGTGCCTTGGCTATTGCTGTTTTGATCTCTTTGAATGCAGCCTTCTCCAAATATGTCCACTTAAATTGTACATTTTGCTTAACCATTTGTTGTAAAGGTTTGATGATCTGAGCGAAATCCGGCACAAATCTTCGGACGAAATTTATGGTTCCCATAAAGGATTGCATAGATTTCTTGCTATGGGCCAAGGAAATTTTATGGATAACCTGAATTTTTTCTTGATCTATTGAGATTCCTTCTTTGGAGATAATGTGACCGACGAGTTTTCCTTCAAGAACTGCAAAAATGCTTTTCTTAGGATTTAGCGAAATACCGTACTTCCTGCAGCGGTCGAAGATTTGCTTCAGGTGAGAAACGTGGTCTTCTCTTTTTTTGGAAAAGACTGTTACATCATCCAGATATACTACTACACATTGACCGCCCAGTCCTCGGAAAGCGATGTCCATGGCTCTCTGGAAAGTAGCTCCAACATTAATTAATCCAAAGGGCATTCTCCGATATGCGAAAGTTCCCCACTTTGTGCGAAAAGTGGTTTTGAGTCAGTCTTCCTTCGCTACTAGCACTTGGTTGTAACCAAAAAAAACCGTCTAGTAGGGAAAATAGCTCTAATCCTGACACCATCTGCAATATTTGTTCCATTGGAGGCACTGGATAGTTGTCTTTATCAGAATCTCTATTTAAGTTCCGAAAGTCTACGCACAACATGATCTCTCCTGATTTCTTCCGCACAGGGACTAGATTAGCCACCCATTCAGAATGTCGAACTTTAAAAATGATTTTGGCGTCCAACAAATTTTTTAATTCTTTCTGGATTAGAGGCTCAAGCATTGGGTGCATTCTCCTTAGCTACTGTTGAAAAGGTTTGACCCCCTCCTTCATAGGTATTATGTGTTGAATGATACGGGTGTGATATGTCTTCAGATCATCATAGGTCCAAGCAAAGACATCTTTATATTGCTGAAAATTTTTAATGAACCTACTTCTTTTTGCTGGTGTACAACATTTTCCCAAATTGACATACTTTGGTTCAGCTTCTGTGCCTATGTTGATCAACTCATATTGCAGGGTTGAACTGTGGGTCTTGGCATTCGCTGGTTTCCTGAATTTGTTTTACAAATCGAAGAGGGCCTCTAGCATTCTCACACCTTTGGGCATAAAGTTTCCTTGCACTGCGTCTTTATTTTGTAGATCTGCGTCGTGCTTTTCTTCCTCTATAATGGCTTCTTGAAAAGCATTTTCATTGGTTAAGAAACTAATGATTTGTTCGTCATCGTCAAATACTCTGAAATTCGTGATGTTGTCGGGCATTGAAGGCCTGGAAATTAATTCAATAGAACATTTATTATTAGTGGGTACTAATCTGGAAGCGGAAGTAGCTAATAGATCAGCTGCAAATTGTTTTAATCTTGGGATAGAATTAATATTAAAAGCATCAAAGCAAGAGATTAAATTCCAGATTTCTGCTTGATAACCTTTTAAATGAGGCGAAAGATAACGAATCGTATTTTTCATTTGCTAGCAACAATTTCAAAATCACCAAAGACTTTCAAAAACTTAACATTAAGACAATTGGCTTTCTTCAAACCTTGAATGAGAGCTTCGTATTTTGCGATATTATTAGTACATTTAAACTCTAACCTACATGACAAAAAATGTTTATTTCTATCAGGAGCTATTAAAATACAACCAGCTCCAGATCCTTCCTGTGTCTTGGAGCCATCAAAGTAAAGCGTCCAAAAGACATTTTCTTTTATAACTAAGTTAGTTGCTAAGTCTACTATGTTACAGTCAATATCATCAGCTTGTGAAAACTGAAGGAGATCAGGCTGTCTATCTGAAATATGGCTAACTTCTTCTAATCTATAGTTTCCAGGTTCAATTTCTAAAAAGTAATTTCCTAAAACTAACGATGAAAAGGCCACTACTTCATTCTTTCCATCTAGCTGAGTAACATTTTGTTTCATATGTGGCTCCCTCAATATCTTAATTTTATTTTGACGATTTTGATGGGGTAGCCACAGATGAGACCAATCTATTGCAAAATAGCCATTAATTTTTGCAAACCAGTCCCTACTCAAAATTAGACCATATGCCTCAGGAATATCGACCACCATTATATCAATACATTGACATACTCTAGGATGGGATGACAATCTAATGAGTACATCTTTCATCTCCCCAATAACCTTAACAACAGTCCTATCTAATTGTATGATTTGAGACGGGCACGGGATAGGCTGTCCATTAATTTTCTTGCAAATTGACAAAGGCATGACATTCAAACTAGCTCCCGAGTCTACCAAATAGTTGTGGACATTATGATTAAATATTTCAAAGGTCAATAGAAAAGGAAGAGTCTGAGATCTTGATTTTTCGCCAATACTTGCTTCCTTAATTTCTAGGTTTTCCTCAGAGTTTTCCATTGGGATAGCTAGTTGCGGATCTAGTGCTTCCATCAGTTTCTTCCTCTGTTGCGGTAAAATACACATATAAAAAATGGAGACGTTTGCTTTCGTTTTTCTAATATCCTCGATTATATCATAGCTCATGTCACAACCCTTCGACACCTCTAATTGGTTTTCTATTTTTTTCAAAGGAGCTTGTGGTTGTTTATTCATTTCAGAGTTAGGTAGTTTCGTCACTGTAGGAGTAGCCACTGTGCTCGTTTTGGGTTGGAGAGGTATTACAGTTATGTGCCACCTCGGAATTTGGTTAGACCTTGTCTTAGGTAGTTCTATTGCTAGTTCGGTCACCGGGCCTTTACTCTTGGTAACAATGTTAACAGATGTTGTTTGCACTTCATCTGTGAGCTCTTCGCAAGACAGTTCTTGGGCAGGGGTCCAATCCCAAAGGATCATCGTAGTGTTTGGGGTTGGTTCTTCACTGTCAAGAATTTTCTCTTGTTGGGGACTCATTTGCTCATGTGTTTGTGCATCCAACATTTGGTTCATTACTAAGCTCATCGAGTTGATCCACTGTGGACAACTTTTCTCCGAATGTTGTTCTTGGTGAAAAGTACAAAAGTGATCCATCCCTATTTCATTAAGATTTAATACAGCAGAATTATTCACTGGTGGGGTTGGCTGCCCATTGTCTTCTTTCCTTTTGTAGAATGGTTTGAATGGGGGCCTGGAAGAGCTTGATGTTTTGTCCTTTTCTAGATCTACAATCTTGTTGGAGAGTTTCTGCATCATTTTGATTACATTCTCTAAATCTGGTACAGGTTTTTCTTTTTCTTTAGTTAACAAGAAAGGTTTCTTGACAGCCGCTGGCTTACCCTCTACATATAAAGCATGTTTCGCTATGTTGTCATGTTCTTCTTCCACCTTCTTGGCTTCCTCAAAATTTTCTGTTAGGGTAGGATTTTTTGTTCTCTTGACGAACATTGCAAGCGGGGATTTAAGAGTTGTTGTGTAATATTCTACTAAGCATTCCTCAGCGGGCTTGGTTGCGTCACTGAAATTATTCAACAATGTTGTGAACCTTTGGTTAAATTCTTGGACTTTTTCATTCTTTTCCATTCTCATAGACAATAATTCTTTCATGAGAGTGGCTACAGTTTTCTGATGTCCATATTTCTTAAGAAAGCATTTCTCAAAATCTTCCCAACTTGTTATCGAACTAGCTTGCAGACTAAATTACTAGGAAGATACCTTAGGTTTGAAAGTATAATGAAAAAGATGAAAGACAACGTCCTCATGCTCCACATTTAAAAGGTTTAAGGCTAAATAAAAAATTTTAAGGTGGTCTTCAGTAGAGATTCCCTTACCAGGGTCATACTTAGGAAACACTTTCTCAGGATTCTTGGGAAAATCATGTAATGGTCCGACTACAATTAGTGCCCCTCTCGCTCTCCATGCGGGTATGGCCATGACTCTCAGGGGAGAGCGTGGTGGTGAGTGCAGTGGTGAGTTGAGAGGAGTATCCCTTGGAGGTTGATTCTCTGGGCCTGTAGGGGTTTCTGGCCTAACTTCGTCGAAAGGTTCAGCGATCTCTTCTACATATAAATCTAACAATTCTTCTAGACTTTATATAAGGACATAATTTCTTGTGCACTGAGGATTTTTTCGAGGAGCTCTGGTTCTCGGTAACAAAGGAACTCTGGTTAATCCTCTAATAATTCTCACATATGAGTGAGTATTTCTCCTGAATTGATTTACTTCTTCAAAAGGGACAACATATACTACTTCTGACTGTTCTGTTCCAGGGTGAGGATCTTCTTGATTTCTAGATTCCAGATCTGGAAATTCTGCAAAGACTGTTGTGGATGGGTTTTCAGTGGAAATTTTGCTAACAAAAGAATATTTTCCGCTAGCCATGCACTGATGGCCCTCCTTCTAGCACCAAAAATTGTTGATGCCTCGAATATCGCTGCATCAAACAACAAGGGATTATCCCCATTAAGCAATCCCAATCAGATCGCTCACCGTTTGAAGTGGGGAACCCGTCCGGTTAACGGTTCCGGCTACCGTGGGTTTTAAAGATTTGTTTGTTTTATCGGTTGTGGCGCGATCCACCGGTTATGATTTTGTAATTTAAAATGATATGCAGGTGACCTATGTTAAATGCATGCAGGAAAACAAATATATGCTAATCTAACTTTAATCTAAATTACGTATCCTTATAAGGAGCAAAATTAAAGAATGGGTAAATCACTAGAAAATACACCCAAAACAATTCCACAGCTAGCTGTTAAATTGAAAGGAGCATTTATAGGAGAAAAGAAAGATCATCTAAGATAACTCAGATTAATATAACCATTCCATTACCTATTTAACACGAAAATTTTACATAAGAATATGAAACCATCCACACCAAAGAATTAATTCATAAAATCCAGGAAAGATCTCACACGAAATGTATGAGAAAATTTGCAGAAATAGTTCAGCAGCTTAATCAACAAGACTCCATGTTAACATGCTAGCTTTCACAGGCAAAAACGATTCCCATTGATGTAGCAAAAATAGTTCCTTTACAAAATAGCAAAGAGTTTCACCTACCAAAAATCCTTTGCTTCTCTTCTTATTAGCTATATATAGCTTTACAAAATGTGCCCAAAATTGACACCTATACCCTAACCATTTAGATTCCTCTATTTTGTCTTGTAGTGCTTGATATTACATAAGAGAAATATTCTAAATGTTTTACAAAATAGGAGTTACAAAATTACAAATGTTTTAGCGTCCCAAATGTATGTACAAAGATGAATATCCATGTGGCATGCTGAAGAGCACGACCTATCCCTGACTTGGCTCCTTTGGTGGCTCAGGTGCTTCTGGGATTTTGGGACTGTTAAGATTTAATATGCTAAGACAGAAAATAGTAGCATTGCATTCCATTTCACAATAATAGCATATACAGGATCACTGAAGAAACAACAAGCACATCAAAAACACAAGAGACACAGATTTATCCTGGGAAACCCTCATGGGGTGGAAAACCCAGCAAAGCTTCCTCAATATAGATGATCAACAATATACAAAGATGCAAACCAAAGACATGATCTCCTCCTCCACCATAGCCGACCTCTCCTCCACAAGTGCGCTACTCTCAAGTGAGTGAGTGTGTGTGTAAAATGAGGAATACACATCCTCTATTTATACACTATTTCGACTTGTCTTTTACACAAGTCATGTAGGCTCGTATTTAACCAATGGGTTAAATACCCCACTACAACTGACTGGGCCGACCCCTCTAGGGTGGTCTAATAACCCTTTGACCCACATAACACATACAGGGCCGACCCCCACTAGGGAAATCTAATAACCCAAGTTACCACATTCCGACGGAGGAATAAACATCTCCGGATATACAATAAGATATTCGAGGAATGAAACATCTCCAGGATATTAAAGTACAAATATAATATTCGTTGAAGTTACAATATCTCAACACTCCCCCTTAATGAGAAGGATATTATAACAGCATCTGCACAAGCAAGGAGTCATCAACATCATACATGATACATCTATAAATCATTGGAAGCTTTCTCAACATGATCAGTAACTCAAGCAGTTACTGGAACATCTTCAATACTGGAACATCAACATCTTCAGTACTGAGTCTCTATCTTCTGCAGCACTTGAACAGCTACAACAATATCATCATCTGGATCCTCACGATCATCAACATCCTCATCACACGATCATCAGCATCGTCATTATATGATCATCAATATCGTCATCACACGATCATCAGCATCGTCATCACACGATCATCAGCATCGTCATCACACGATCATCAGCATCGTCATCTAGATCATCACGATCAGTAGCATCGTCATCTAGATCATCACGAACAACATCATCGTCATCTAGATCATCACGATCATCAGTATCGTCATCTAGATCATCACGATCAACAACATCATCAATAAAAGTATAAATATCATTAATACAAGTATCCTCATCAATACAAGTATACATATCATCAATACAAGTATCCTCATCAATACAAGTATACACATCATCAATACAAGTATCCTCATCAATACAAGTATACACATCATCAATACAAGTATCCTCATCAATACAAGTATACACATCATCAATACAAGTATCCTCATCAATACAAGTATACACATCATCAATACAAGTATCCTCATCAATACAAAATAGCAGCATACCCTGCAACACACAAGATCCTATTACGGGATTATCACTCCCTCTCACTTTAGTACATAAGTCCAAGAATGATACAATCCTAATCAATTAACAGGATGATTAGTCCTTATCACATTAAGACACCTCACCATGTCTAGGGACGATGCAATCCTAATCAATTACCAGGATGATTAGTCCTTATCACTTTAAGACACCTCACCATGTCTAGGGACGATGCAATCCCAATCAATTACCTGGATGATTAGTCCTTATCACTTTAAGACACCTCACCATGTCTAGGGACGATGCAATCCCAATCAATTACCAGGATGATTAGTCCTTATCACTTTAAGACACCTCACCATGTCTAGGGATGATGCAATCCCAATCAATTACCAGGATGATTAGTACTTATCACTTTAATACACCTCACCATGTCTAGGGACGATGCAATCCCAATCAATTACCAGGATGATTAGTCCTTATCACTTTAAGACACCTCACCATGTCTAGGGACGATGCAATCCCAATCAATTACCAGGATGATTAGTCCTTATCACTTTAAGACACCTCACCATGTCTAGGGACGATGCAATCCCAATCAATTACCAGGATGATTAGTCCTTATCACTTTAAGACACCTCACCATGTCTAGGGACGATGCAATCCCAATCAATTACCAGGATGATTAGTCCTTATCACTTTAAGACACCTCACCATGTCTAGGGACGATGCAATCCCAATCAATTACCAGGATGATTAGTCCTTATCACTTTAAGACATAAGTCTAAGGATGATGCAATCCTAATCAATTACCAGGATGATTAGTCCTTATCACTTTAAGACATAAGTCTAAGGATGATGCAATCCTCTCATGTACATTTTGAACCAAACGCTCAGGGACGATGCAGTCCTATATACGTCCGCTAAGGACCATATTCTCGAAGACATTTGTCTATGGCTCTCTTTAAGACTGAAGTCCAAGGATGATACAATCCTTATCGTTCGCTAGGAACCACATTCTCGAAGACATCTGTCTACCGATCGCTTTAGGACTGAAGTCCAAGGATGATACAATCCTCCATCGTTCGCTAGGAACCGCATTCTCGAAGACATCTGTCTACGGATCACTTTAGGACTGAAGTCCAGGGATGATACAATCCTCTCCTGTCCACTACGGACTTCATTCTCGAAGACCATACGTCTACGGATCCTTTTAGAACATGTGTTCAAGGATGATGCAATCCCTCTTATTTCTCGGAGACATATGTCTACGGATCCTTTTAGAACATGTGTTCAAGGATGATGCAATCCCCTCGTCAACTTAGACCCTGTCTAAGGACCATCCACCAACCTCTCTGTCGACATCACCAATATAGGTATCCACATCATCGACCTCACTGTCGATGTAGGCAATCTTGTCATAAGTGACCACATCACACCCCCTCTCGAGGAGGGTCCTACCAAGCTTGTCTTAGAAAATACTCAAACTTTTCTTGAGGTAGAGGTTTGGTTAGTACATCGGTAACTTGTTCACTTGAGGTAGAGGTTTTGTTAGTACATCGGCAACTTGTTACAAATTCAACCTTTATAGTTCCTTTCTGTGCCATATCATGGAACACTGGATTCTCTGCCATCTTGATACAACTCTGTTTGTCACATAGGATCATAGTTGGGTCTATCTCTAAGTCAAACAATCCAGAAGCCATATTTCTTCACAACTAGCAGAGCAAGCAACTATGTATTCTGCTTCAGTTGTGCTGAGAGCCACACTAGACTGCTTCCTGCTATACCATGAGATCATGGTTGATCCCAGACTATAACATCCTCTCGATGTGTTCTTCCTGTCTGATACACTTTCTTCCCAATCAACATTTGTGTAGTCATCTGAAGTCATGATCTCCAAGATAGCATAGATCAAAGTCTATCATATCCTTTAGATGCTTCATCACATGTTTTTGCAACTATCAGGTGAACATATCTAGTTTCCACTAGATACTGACTCAAGGTGTTCTCAGCAAGGTATATATCTGGCCTGGTGTTCGTCAGATACATCAACGACCCAATAATATGTTTGTACAGAGTTATATACACTAACTCTGATGAGTCATTCACTAACAGCTTCAAGTTGGAATCCATGAGAGTGGTCATTCCAACATATCAAGTCCTTTTAATATTTCTCGGCATACTTTCCCTGGTTGAGAAAGATTCCTTCTGAGCCTTTCCATAATTCTAGACCTAGAAAGTAATGCATCAATCTGAGATCTTTCATTTTCATTTCTGCAGCCATCTATCTTTGCCATCTCTCATCAGATGGGTCTACTGATATGAGCCTCAACATCATTCGAACTTTGTGGTGAGTTCCTTCTTGCATCTATGTATAGAAATCATATTCAACCTTGTAGCAAAGGTTGAGATCCACATCACCCATGGTGATCATTAAGCTCATCAATTTACTATCGATCCTGGGTACCCATACAGAACCTGATTCACACTTCTTCTCTAATTACATCATTAAGAGAATGGTATTATCTAGTCACTTGGAGCAAACATCTCATCATGATTCTCTTCCTCTTTCTAAGAGAATCTTCTAGCCACGAGCCTTCTATATTTTGTTTGATTTGTAAATCTTCTTGTGGAACATTCATCATTGTTCAGTGTTCATCATTCATCATAATCTTTCCTACAATTCAAAATTGAGTACATGATTAGTAATACTTCATAATCATCAAATCATATTGACATGATAACCTATTATGCATACAGATATCATTTACATAGTTATGCAACTATTTTGACCAATACTTTGGCACAACACTTTCCCATATCCTGTATGCATACAGTGGCTATCTAGATTCCTTCCATCTCTACCAGAACATACTATCGAGAGTGTGCACAGCTCTCAGCATTTCAGCAAAGAGGTTTCATTCTAGACAAGCAACAATGGAATGTTTGTCCAACTTACCAATCATATGTATATTAGTAGTATACTGTTCAATGCTCTATGAATGTTTACACTTAGCATGATATATTCTAGGAATACAAATATGCATAGAAGCAATATCATTTACTATTTCAAATAACAACTCAAATACTTATCTTTTATGTTTGTGTGGTTGCCTCCCGCTTGATCTTCTATATGTCTTTTGAACTTCTATTCATTCTGTACCACTGTGCATGCTCAAGTGTGCACTAGTGTCATCCTCATGATCTCATACAAACATACATTCATTAGTATATTCTCAAAACATTCTAATTCTAAATAATCTTGAATATGTATAGTCATGATCATTAGTATTCAGGGTTTCAAGGAAGTCTTCTTTTACTCATGCATATTCTTGTTTGATCATAGTACTCTTCTGGTTAATTAAATCATCAAGATAAGAGACATAATATGCATAAACCCTTGATTACTAACTTTATGAATAAGCATAACCAATCATACCAAGTATACTTATATAAGGGATCCTAACACAAGGTAAGATTCTAACTTGACATAGGAAAACATACCTGGATTAGTATACCTGCTTAGTTATGTACAACATACCTAAACAATCTCTTCAATGATTTAGAGATCCTGAGCTAGAACCTGCATGTCTCATAGGTTAAGCATAATATAACAAAGTCATACATACCTTGTAAGTAGAACAAAGATTATGGACGAGTCTTTGTCTTCATGTTGGCATAATCATGGAACTTGATTTGTCTTTTGTAATGTACCTGTATCTTGTTAGCAGACAAAATCAACCTCACACAACACCATAATGCATTAGTACAATCATATAGCCCTAATTAATGAATGTCTTCGATCATTCACATGCATTCATACTGTTACTAGGGTGATAAGATAATTCTAACATTAATCAAGATTGTACTAATAAATAATATGAAGACAAACACATCATGAACTTAATCAAGAATCGGATTTCAAGACATACCTGAACCTCCTTAAGTCATACCTGTCGAGACTTCTTGTAGTCTTCTTATGTAAGGCCTTAGCCTCAACTCCTCCTGAAACTTGATTTGGATCTTGATTAGGGTTTGCTAGAGAAACCCTAAAAATTCAATCTTTGACTTTCACACTTCTGAATGGATGGAAGGATGTGTCTTGCTAGCATACTTGAATTTTGAAGTCTCCAAAATTTGACCCCTCAAAATTGCCTTTGAAACTTCTGGATATTCTGGACAGGAACCCGAACTAGGGTTTGATGAATCCCACCCTTTTGTCCAATCAAAAGGTTTGATCCAAGGCTCTAAACTCTTATTTTTCTTAGGAGCTTCCAGCCGTGGTTACAGACTTAAAAAATTCCAACTTTTGCTGAAGCCCTAATTTTCCATCTTTCCGATCAAAATCCCGAACTGGGGTTTGATCAAGCCCGGACTTCTACCCAACCAAAAAATTCGATCTTGGTCTCTAAATTTCGATTTTCCTGAGTAGCATTCATCCGTGGATTCCGATTCCAAAAATTCTAACTTCCTCCGAAACCCTAAATTCCGAAAGCCATGAATGAAGGTGCTCCAAAAATAATTCTGTTTTGACAGAATTATGTACCTGATTGTTTCTGCTGTAACTCCAAACTTTTCGCTCCACAGGGTCTGAAAACGTTTTTTGTGGTAGCCTGACCTGTCATCTTTTCATCCCGACAGGTTTGACCTCAATTGGATTTTCTGAGAGAGAGTTATGCCAAGTGTCGTAACGTGACCTGTTTATGGGATAAAACAGGAGAGCGAACTTGTATGGTGTGCCACATGTCACTAGTTAAACTTCGGCCTCTGAAAATGTTTTTTGAGATAGTACAGTCTGTGTACTATCTGTCACATTTTACAAAATTTCATTTGGAGCTTCCTAGCCCAAGTTATGCCAAGTGTCGCAACGTGACCGGTTTATGGGATAAGACAGGAGAGCGAACTTGTACGGCATGCCACGTGTCACTGGTTCAACTTCGTCCTTAGAAAACATTTCTTGAGATAGTACAGTCTGTGTACTACCTGCCACGTTTTACGAAATTTCATTGGGAGCTTCCTAGCCCAAGTTATGCCAAGTGTCGCAACGTGACCTGTTTATGGGATAAGATAGGAGAGCGAACTTGTACAGCGTGCCACGTGTCACTGGTTCAACTTCGGCCTCTGAAAACGCTTTCTGAGATAGTAAATTCTGTGTACTAACTGCCACATTTTAAGAAATTTCATTTGGAGATTTCTAGCCCAAGTTATGACCTTTTTTCCTAGGTCACCTGATTTTGACTTAGATCTGGAAGAGGCAAAAACCCTAACTTGTACTGATCATAGCTTACAAAGTACAACGAATATGAGGGTTCCCTTTGGACACAAGATACCTGGAGATGTTTTCTTCGACCTGTAAAGGTTTCATATCCTTAACCATCGCCAAAACGTATTTATGGCGAAATTTCCACGATGACTGGTTTTTGCTATATAAAACCCTAACCTTTAAATTGTCGTAAGTAAAGCAAGTGTCGTAAGTGCCATACATTGCCTTCCTTCAGGTTATCTCTGATACCATGTTAAGATTTAATATGCTAAGATAGAAAATAGCAGCATTGCATTCCATTTCACAATAATAGCATATACAGGATCACTGAAGAAACAACAAGCACAGCAAAAACACAAGAGACACAGATTTATCCTGGGAAACCCTCATGGGGTAGAAAACCCAGCAAAGCTTCCTCAATATAGATGACCAGCAATATACAAAGATGCAAACCAAAGACATGATCTCCTCCTCCACCATAGCAGACCTCTCCTCCACAAGTGCACTACTCTCAAGTGAGTGAGTGTGTGTGTAAAATGAGGAATACACATCCTCTATTTATACACTATTTCGACTTGTCTTTTACACAAGTCATGTAGGCTCGTATTTAACCAATGGGTTAAATACCCCACTACAACTGACTGGGCCGACCCCTCTAGGGTGGTCTAATACCCCTTTGACCCACATAACACATACAGGGCCGACCCCCACTAGGGAAGTCTAATAACCCAAGTTACCACATTCCGACGGAGGAATAAACATCTTCGGATATACAATAAGATCTTCACGGAGGAATGAATCATCTCCGGAATAATAAAATACAAATATAATATTCTTTGAAGTTACAATATCTCAACATTGACTAGCTGCCAGTGCCTTATCCACCTCTTCTATGTGAATTCCCCAGTGATTTGTGTCTTTAACAATATTTGTTCCAATCAGGGGGCTCATGAATCTGAGAGATATCTTTTGCTTGACCAACTCTTCTTCTAAGGTGGTTACTTCACCCGCAGTGATCCGAAGGCTTTCTTCTAGGCTATGTTGATGAATAGCAGCTTGGCTCATAAATTGGATTAGATCTTCTGCTGTCAGTGTGTCCATCTTCTGCACATATTCACTTTCTTCCTGGAGCTCTATACTTAGATTAGCTGAATACTGAGCCTTATCCGGGAAGTCCTCTATCTTTTGAGGCGTGGCTATTCTAAATTTTTCCTGCATCGTCCGGACTCGGGATTATAAAGTCTTGCACTGTTCATAAGTTTCTACAGTTACGGAGGCCAATTTTACTCCGCAGTCTCTGGAATACTCTAGGGTGCGTATATCTGCTTTGTACTCGGCAACAGACTTAAGGGGAAGGGTTGCTGGGAAACCTGGCTTTCCTTCTTTCCATTCGATATGCCTTCTGATCTCCTGACTGATGCGTGAGTGTTTCCTCCTGATCCTGGTGGCTTCAACATTTACTTCCTTGACCTTGGCCATGACTCTTTTTAGTTTGTATATCTCCTCTGCTATGAGTTCTCTGACTCCATAGGTTTCTTTTAGGATTCCACAAGCCTACTCATGGAAGGGTCTGATATCTCCCATTTTGTTGTTTGCTAACTCCAATTGCTGCTCCAATGACTCATTTTCTCCTTGTAATTTTTTAGTGTTCTCCTTCAGATCATCTAACTCCCGAAGGTTGTCGTATTTATCCGACTCGAGCTTTAAATTCTTCCATTTAAGCTCTTCATTTTCATCTTCTAATGTCCTTACTTGCATTGACAGAGCTCTCCTATCTACCTCTAATCGTTGGAGTGCTCTTTGCAAGTCTTCCTTTTGAGATGTGAGAGCATTATTCTTCTCAATCATCAGATTTGCATAGTTCTGCTCTTTGACCAAGGCTTCCTGAAGTTGCTGTGCCTTCTCCTTTTCTTCATGTAGCTTGTCCCCCAATATAAAAACATTGTCTGCGGTTGCTGTGACCGTGGCTACAGAGATGGATGCTAGGTGTCTAGCTACTTCTTTAGTGTTCTTCATGACCATGGTCTCATGCGTGGTGATGATGTCTGGCCGAAAAGGTCTTTTTAGTATGGACCCCATCTCTTTGACAATGGTCTTCCTCTTCTTGTTGTAAGCAAAATTCTACCATTTAGAAACTGTGCTACCTTTATAGGGTGTAAAGGGAACAATAGGTAGATCCCTTATGGGAGATCCCATATCCAAGTTCTGCAGGTCTGGGATTTTGGGGTCAATCTCTTTTTGGGATTTCTTTTCTTCCTCTTCTTTCCTCTTTGCCTCTGTTTCTTGCTCCTTATTTCTTCTGTCTTCTTCTTCCAGTTTAGCATTAGTTTCCAGCCTAATTCTTTCTTCCTCTTCTTTCCTCTTTGCCTCTGCTTCAGCTTCGGCTGCTTGGATTTTGAAATTTTCCTCTTCTCTTAATTTATCTTCGTGGATCTTCTTTGCATGTTCCAAGAGCTTCAGTTCTCGTTCAGAGAGAGCCTAGGAGCTTGAGCTGGCTCCTCCTTTGCTTACCTGACAAATCTGTAGCTCGGCCATATTGCTGATTCCTCTATATGGTTCTTCCTGAGGATCATAAAAATTGGCATATTCATAGGGAGTAGAGTGCTCTTTGCAATGCTACGCAATTTTTCGTTGTTGATAGTTCCTGTGGAAAATCCTTTCTCCAAAGTGGAAGTTCTTCAATTCTGCAACAAACTCCTTTACAGTCGTGATTCCTGCGAACTTGTAGGAGCCAACATAAAAGGGTAGGGGGGGGAAGGTGGCTTTTTTGGCCTTGTACAAGGTGTTACCCATTCCATTAATGAAGACCTGCCTGACCATCTCCTTATGAACTATGTAATCTGTAGCATACTTCGAAAGAATAAATGGTGCTTTAGAACCTCCATACATTCTTATGTAAGTACCTTCCAGAGAGAAGTAGAAATCGCCATACTTTTCCAAGGCTTCCATGGCGTTCTCTGATAGACAATTTGGTTCTTCATGGAATATCATTTCAAAAAGAGGCATGATGAACTCCTCGCAGATGAGCTTGTAGTCCCTCTTGTAATTCTGCGCCCAAAATATTTTATAGGCAAGGAATACTGGACCTTCTGTCGGACTCCACATGCATCCCAATTTGGGAAAAAGAAATTTTTCCACAATACAATCTATGAGATACGAAGCCATATAGAATTCTGCCTTTCTTTCCTCTAGCCCTTCTTTAGTCATTTCTACTGATGATGTCAGGTTGTTTGAGAGAATTTCAGCCCAATTGAAGATCGTGCCTTTTAAAGCGACAAAATGTATGATAGGGACCCACTGCAGCATGAACATCGTCCCATCCGGTCTCCTGAAGATCCCGCTTAGCATGAGAGCAATTAGTCTGAATGGAGGCCTTAAATTCTGGACTTCGTATTCCTCACTGTCTCTTCTTCTAAATTGCTTGCCTGGAATTAACATCCTCCTTGCCATATCTAAATTATCCATATTGATCTCCCGCAACCATGCATCATCTAGTTGTTGTTGTGCTTTGGGTAGTTTGTAAGCTGTTGCAATGTAGGATGGGTGAAATGAAGCGAAGGCATTACCCATGTTGTCTGCTATGACTCTGGTCTCAGCATTGGCATGCTGCAGCACCCATCCAATCACCTCTGAACATGGGAATAGTTCTGGACGTGTGGACGCTTTGGATATGCAGGAGTTTCGGATGTTTTGATAAAAGCATTCTTCTTCAAGCAAGGCTTCCGGAATGTCTTGATCCCTTATCCTATGGTAGACATCACCCCAGTTCACTTTTGGAGGCACGTTTGTAGTGCATTTGGTGTCCTGAAACGTTGTCTCTAGTCTGGAGCTTTCCTCGATCGCTTTTGCCCTCCTCTTGCCACCTTTGGCCATAATGAGAATCATGTACAATAATTGTCGTGAATGAGCATGCATGACATAGGGTTTTACAAATTTAAACTAATACCTGTAGATGGTTTTAAAAAAATATTTTTTGAACATGTTCCTTTCTCATATAAATGCAACAGGAAGAAAACATGAAAACATTAATCAGGCTATCCTTATGGCTTGTGTGCTGGAAAACTGATCGTCACAAGATCAGGGTTGGTCTGGATGTTCAAGTCTTTAGGACACCGATGGGTGCACGGGCTCGTAAGATGTCAACACATAACAACCAAGACCAAGATGAACAATGCCCTATGAAAATGATAGGATCGCCATATTAACGGGATCGTGGTTAAGGAGGTGAGACTAGGAATCATGATTGGTCGTATGAATGCACTCTTCGTTAGGTGCGCGAAAGGGTCTACAAAAGGGTTTCGGGAAAACGTCATGGCAAAGAACAATCAAAATGCAGCAATGAGCCGTCATTGTAAGCAGGCCTATACACCCTATAGAGCAGGTGAATATACTTACTTCGAAATCTGAACGTGCGACGCCAATGACTATCAAGCAAACTGTGGATGTAAGCCTCCAGACGATGATAGGTGTGCTTGGATGTTCAAACGGAATGGGCAGATCCTATGAGTGATGCAAACAAATGACAAGATAACGGGGTCTCGCCCATATATATATGAATTGGCACGTGTGAAACCTTAATGAGGTTGGTGCAGGCCATTAAACGGTTATTAATCCTACGTACGGTTGGGTCATGTTGAAACTTTTTTCCATAAATGCAACCGTAAAAAATGGAAGGTTTACACCAACACTTCCGACTTACGCGGGAAGAAAGAAATGAAAACATTCTGCCATTGCGGGAGAATTGTGTGAGTGCTTCCGCGAATGGCTCATGTGTCATGGTGGATTTGAATGAAAGCTTCCACTTCCGTGAGAAAGTTATCCAAACTCTTCCTAAACGCCAAGGCTTCGTCGGTGTGGAAGTAATGGATGAGTCCTTCCGAAAGAAAAAATGTTGCATTTCTGGTGCATGTGGAAGAGTTAAAAGAAAGCTTCCGCTGTAGCAGAAGGTTTTGATGAGTTCGCTCCACCGCAAGCTTGTTTAATTAAACATTCCGTTCCTTCGAAGAATTTAAGTTAACTTTTTCCTTTTCAGACCGACTTGAGGTTTTTCCTTCCGCGGTTTCGGAAGACTTAGGCCAACTCCTCCGCTATTTCAGAAAAGTTATTTCAACGTTTCCGCTATTGTGGGCCAAAAGGCTGAGTTTGTTTAGTCAAAGGACATAACTCATAAAGTTCTAAGGCAAGTTTAAGATTGAAACTTTGTAACAGGATGCCTAAAAGGTGTAGAAAAACTTTTAAAGGCAATCGTAAAAAGAAGGAGGGTCGCCAATATATTTTCAAAATCTAAGGGGGGGGTTAGTTGTTTCAACAACAAGGTGACTGATAGATTCCAAATTTTGTTTGCAAAGGATACATCGATTGGGGCCACACCATCTACGTCTTAACAGATTGTCACAAGTTTTGAGAGTTCCCTGTAGTGCTTGCCAAAGGAAACATTTAATTTTCAATGGGAACTCCCATTTCAAAAAAAAATTGTACCACCAATTCTGCGGGAAAATATATCTATTTTGCAGAATTCTGATGTAAGCTGCTTTTGCAGTCACCACACCAGATTTATCATCACCTGTCTAGACAAGTTTATCCTCTTCAACATTTAATTGCACACCTGTAGTACATAATTTTCGGACATAACCATCCCAAACACATGCATTAGAGCCATTAAGCTCCAGATCTTTAGAGCTAAGCCAATATTTTCCTTCACCGAAATACCAAACTCGATTTCTTATCCTGTTCAAAGTGGATAAACCATGGAATTTTAAATAACCCAACAGTCACTCACAGAAAACATCAGAGCCCTCCATACCCAGGATTTGATCCTTCCCAACAATTACCTTCTCACCCGAACCCACCTGCCATATAACATCATCAACAATCCAGCCAGAAACCTTTAGCAGACCTCTCCACATAGGGGAAATGTAGCCTTCTAGGCTCTTTGGTTTCCAAATCCATGAGTGCACCTCATCCTTTATTTTATTATTATGAATGACACGGGACCAGAGTGTGCCTCTGAAAATACCATGCCACAGACTCTTAAGTCTCAAGGCAGTATTAAAAAATTTGAGATCTTTTATGCCCCAACCTTCGAACCTTTTAGGCCTAGATAGAGCCTCCCATCCTGTCATGGTCAACTTTGCTCGCTCAGCACTAACTGTCCACAAGAAATTGAATAACAACTTTCTAACCACATTCAATATAGTCACCGGAACTTCCAACATAGACATCCAATAAACAGGTATACCTGTTAAAACTGCTTTTACAAGTATGAGTTTTCCCCCAATGGAGAGAAACTTGTAGGTACAATGAGATACAAGGGCCTCCACCTTGCGTAATAGCCACTTCCAGTCATTTAATAGATAATTATTTGGCTTTAAAAAAAAACCAAGATAATTTACACCATCTTCTAAATCACAGCATTTATAAGGCAGAATTCTCCCAATTTCTAACCTTCTAACTGGGCACACATTATATTGGAAAAATTTTGATTTTGCAATACTAACCTTCATGCCAGTAACATTACAGAAAACATTGATAATATTTCTGAAAACCATCCATTCCTCAATAGATGCTATACCCGCCAATAGCACATCATCAACAAAAATCAAATGTGTAGGAACACACCCACGGCTCACTTCAATACCTTTGATAAACCCCTCCTCTTTTGCAATATTAAGAAGCCTCCTAAAAGCATCAATCACCAAGATGAACAATAGTGGTGATAAAGAGAACCCCTGGCGCAACCCCCTGGTACACTGAAAGAAAACAGAAGGTGTCCCATTTATCAACACAGCTATACTCGCCATGGATACACTCCCCATTATCCAATTTATGACCAGAGGGGGGATCCCAATCTGAATCAACACAAGTCTTAAAAAAACCCAATTTACCCGGTCATATGCCTTCTCCAGATCCATCTTTAAAAGCATAGCTTCTTGTTTCCTAATCTTTATAGAGTGCATGAGTTCTTGAGAAACCCGAATGGCATCATGAATCTAACGATTGTGCAAAAAACCAAATTGTTCAACAGTAATATGCTCAGATAATGCATGCTTGATCCTCTGCGCAATGATTTTTGTAATTAGCTTGTATGCTAAATTACACAGAGAAATAGGTCGAAATTCCCCAAATGATGATGGATTATCACATTTGGGAATCAATGTTACAAAGGAATAATTCAGGGCACCCGAAGAAAACCCAAACATTCAGGTGTGTTCCACCATATTAAGTAAGTCCTTTCCCAATAAGTCAAAAAAATGGATATAAACTTCCACCGGCCAGCCATCAGGCCCCGAGATTTTTTCCTTTTTAAATATTTTCAGTGTATGCTCAATTTCATCCAATCTAACCATTTTCCCCAACTCAGCTGCATCATGATCATCAAAAAATCTGGGGAAGAGTCTAGAAACTCTGATCTAGTCCAAAAGCACTCCATTCCCTTCATCCTTATATATATTGCGAAAGAAATTAACAGCTTCAGCCTTTAGAGAGTCCTCACCAGAGATAATGTTTCCAAGTTCATCCTCCAATTCCCAAATAGTATTCATGTTTCACCTGGCAGATGCATAGGAATGAAAAAAATTTGAGTTTTTATCACCATGTTGCACCCATAATGCTCTACTTTTTAGTCTCCACTCCTTTTCCTCTTGGAGCAAGATCTCCTCCTTTTTTCTCTCAAATGTTTTAGCAGCATCAAAACCTTCCATATCCAACACACCTGATACATTGAATGCATGATACCTATGAAAATCCATTTCTAATTGAATCAATTCCGCTTTATCTGTTGCTTTTTTCTCCATTATCCATTTACTTACAACAAATTTAAGATTTCTCATTTTTTTACAAAAGAAATCCACAGGTTCAGATCCTTCAACAGTCTCAGAATTCCAAAAATTTTTCACCATAGTGAAAAACTCCTCCTGTTCAAGCCAAGAACTGTCAAATTTAAAAGGTCTCTTTAACTTTGCACCACGATTCTCAAATTTAAAAATAACTGGCCAATGATCTGAAAATTTTGTTTCATGAACCCAAGAGCGATACTTCTGAAACTGACAAAGTAGATTTTCATTTACCAGGAAATGATCCAGTCGTTTATGGATACCATCACTACCACCTCTTCCATTTGTCCAGGATGGAGACAGCTTAACCGGAACCACATCAATAAGAGCAATTGTTTTCCAGGAAAGTAATGAAATAGTCTGCCAAAGGATCCATTCTGGCCTTTTGGCCCCAAACCTCTGAAGATGACTTAGTAATATTCAGGTCCCCTGCAAAAATGAGGTTATCGGCATTAAGAATACCAGAATCATCCAGTGAATCCCAAAATCTCCGCCTGTCACAATAAGGTGCATAACAATTAAAAACAGTCAAATCTAATTTCAAGCTCAAACATAAACCCCTCATCGGAATTCCCCACAGCTTTTTGAATACATTGAAGGAAAAGAGATTAGGGTTCCACGCAACGGCTAAACCTCCAGAAATGCCATTCGAGCAAACAGTCGAAACCTCCCAGAATGGAAAAACACCCCCAATCTTTGTGACCGCATCAGAACTCAAACACATAGTCTCTTGAAACAATACAATACCCGGGCTAGTAGCTTGAAAAAGGTTGGATGAGGCCCTAGCCCGTGAAGCCTTCTCCAACCCACGAACATTCAAAGAAATTAGAGACATCACAAACCATAATCCCCGAGTTTCTCTGCTCTAAGACCCGAATTAGATAAAAAATATTTCCCCTCAGCTTTAATCTGTCAGCCACCAAAAGATAATCCTCAACAGTATTCTCCATAACAGTCCCCTTCTTCCCCTTTCTTTTTTTTCGAATAGTCACATTCTGAAACTTGATAGAACTAAGAGGAATAGCATCTGAATTCAATGAGGGATTCTTTGAATACACATGTAAAGGATAGAGATTATCCGAAGCCCTACCCTCACATCCATTAGATAGTACAGAGAGCCTATCTTCCCCAACCAAAGAACAAGTCTCTAACCCCAAAACCTGAGGACATTCCAATGTAGGGTTACTCCCAAGGTCAGGTGTCCTAATGGAATTAATACCCATCACAGCAAAGGTAGGTAATACAGGAGGCTAGTTCGACTCCAGGTCCACAATAGTATTCAACACTGACCCTAACCCAACATCAACAAGTTCACTATCTTAATTTCGAGCAAAAAAAATATCCCCAGCCCTCACAATCCCCTCTCCCCCAGAAGGAGTACAATGGTTGCTGTGACCCAAAACAACCTCAGCCAAAGAAATACGCCTATCCAAATCCCTTTCCCAATTAGCAATAAAAGCTAAATCTTCATTTTACACAACAGTATAGGCCAATTCAGGCATAGATTTTGACTTACCAATGCCATGGAGAGCTGGAGTCGAATCAACATGAGTAGGAGTCGGGGAAGTTTGCACAGGAACGGATGCATCCCTATCACAATGACCCATCAAATTAGGGCACTGAGCTTGCACATGCCCAACAGAGTGACAATGAAAGCATATGAAGGGAATACAGAAGAAATCCAGGCACTGAAACCACGACCGCTTCCCCCAAACAATTTCAACATCTACCGGCAACCCCAGACTCAGGTTGAATTCTACCATCACTTTCGTGTATCTACGGTCCATGTCAAACAGGGATTTCATGTCAAGCCTAATAAACCTCCCCACTGAATTCGCAAGGCCCACAATAATTTCTTCCGTCCAGTGTTCGATTGGTAAACCCGGGATCAACATCCACAAATTCCTAATACCCTGTCTTTCACGAAGTGGGTCGAATCCAATGTGCCTTCTCTTGAGCACCAAAGAACCCTCTTTAAACAACTAAGTACCTGCCAGAATCTGCGACAAGTAATCCTGCTTCGAGAAGGTAAATAAAATCCAATGATTCATTAATAAGTTGATACGAGATGCAATACCAGTTATAGGCACCCAAAATTTCTTCACCCACTCCACAATGTCTTCCTTCGTCCCCGAGGTAAATTCCAAATGCTCAACCAGCGCCCTTTCTGCTAACATTTCCACCCTCTCCAAATTCGAATCAGAGGAAATGACATATCTGTCCACCTCGTCTCTAGCCTTAATCGTTTTTTCCCTACGCCGTTGTTTTGCCCTAACCCCAAACAAGTTAGGGTTTAGAGATTCGGTACCCACACTAGGAACTGAACCCTCACTCGCAGAACAGCCAAAGCCCCCGGGGAGATTTGGAAAAGACATAACGCCCGATACAATGAGAATAAAAGGATTTCTGCAAACCCGTTAGGCCGGTGGCCAAACCCACAGCTGGCTACAGCGCCCACCACAGCTGTCGTCAACACAATATGGTACTCTCAACCTCGTGAACCAAACACTTTATATGTATATAATCCAACTAAATAGAAATGAATATTTAATTCTTTGCTATTCTTCACATTCATGAACCAAACACTTTATAGGTATATAATCCAATTAAATAGAAATGAATATTTAATTCTTCACTATTCTTTACATTCATGAACCAAACACTCTATATGTATATAATCCAACTAAATAGAAATGAATATTTAATTCTTTGCTAATCTTCACATTCATGAACCAAACACTTTATATGTATATAATCCAACTAAATAGAATCAACTTAGTTAGAGTATATATATATATATATAATCTAACTAAGTTGAAATAAATATTTAGTTCGGTACTCTTCCTATCCATTAGTATAGTTGTGTATCATTACAACCCTAAAGATCATCTCAACCCTATGTGCGAATTTATAGTGTTCCTCTTAGTTATACTTTCCATTAGTATACATCAACATCCAAGCGAATTCATTCATATAGCTTAAAAGTGTTAAGAAGTTTGTTATTTTTAGAATAGGATTAACTGTTGACGCGAATCGTCGATGAGACAATCTAATGACAGATCTATAGTTCACGTAGTTCATAATATTTAATTTCTGGAATCAAATGGCATTTTAAAAAATGAGTTTCCCAAAGCGATTATCAATGAAACATGACTATAACAGAATTATGACTGACTCACTCTTACCAGAGACAGACTGAATACATAAATAAAACTACACATTCACATTCGCTATTTTAAGTGGATTGCAGGCAACAAAAGAAGGATTAAACGAATCACATGTGGCCTAAGAGGATAGAATACACTTGCATTTCGACTTTCAACTATCTCAGTCCTTAAATTCATCGGGTCGAACAATTAGCATTTAGGGTTCAAACTCGGCTGTCACTAAACTGAATTTACACACGGGTTGGATGTCAGCAAGAAATTGGTACACAGAATGAAAATGGCAGTTACCAATTCGTATTTACGAATTCTAGAAAACGATTGATCTTTCGAACAACACACAGGCAGAGCTCTGGGAACGCCATTAGAAGAAAAAAAACACAGCGAATGAATAGGGCAGAATTACAAATCGTGTTTTCCAAACCTCAAAACGCCATGAATTGGGTAAATCTGAGATTTGCTATTGTGAAACTGAGAATGCTATGCGGAATGGAAAACACAGAACTCCTTAGAACTCGGATCAAAATCAATCTAAAATCTAAGGTCATCATGCGGCCACAGAACTTTTTAAAGTTCGAATTAAAACTCAAACAGAAACAGAAATCGTCGTGCGAAACGGGAAACTCGAAAGTTTTTAAAGCACAAATTAAATTCGAGTTAGAAATCTCAGATTTTCCATGCGTAATGGAAAACACTAGACTTTTTAAAACTCAAATTGAAACCCCAAACAAAATCGGAGATCAACATAAATCGAAATGACAGAGAGGTAGAGAACAACGATCCAGGGTTCGGATAGCAAGATCAATGATATAATCTTAGTAGAGATCTGGCTTCCCTCGATGTTCTGGAAATTGAAATCGAACCCAAAAAGTATTATAAACAGAATTTTAAATGGATATCGAAAGATACACAGAGTTTAAATAGTTCAACATCACATTTAAATTAATATGCCCGAAGTTTCGAAATTTAGAGACCCGCATTACATTCAGAAATTGTTTACCCGCATTACATTCAGAAATTGTTTACGCAGAGATCTACATCGAATACCAATATCAACTTTTAAATTAATATGCACAGAGTTTATAAAACCGCAGAAAAATAGAACGATTCACACAAATAATATTAAAAGAACATTGAACCTGATTCGGTTGTCGACTTTGAGACGGAGTAGATCGTTGTAGGAGCGGCTGATTCGACTGTCCGATTAACCCAGCTTTGACGAAGATATCGACAACCCCTCGGTTGACCACCCTACCGTATCAGGGTTACTTTCATTCACCCCGAACCCCCGAGCTAATGGGGTCGTAAGAACACACTAGCCAAAACTCCCCATTGGGATCTCCCAATCCCCGGTCAAGTTACGCCCAACTCACAAGAACCATAAATCACTTCTCGATTCCGGTGCCCATCCAGCACTAGGGAGCAAGAGATGTCCTTTTCTCCTTCTCCTCCCTCTTTTTATAACAGAAACTTGTGTGCCATGTGTCTCCACATGCACATCATTCATTTGATTTTAATATTTTATTAATATTTGCTTACAAATTACAAGTGTCTCTTTCTATTTGAGTGTGCACTTAATTCCTAAATTAGTGCAAGGTGGGTGTTTCTATTTTGAATGTGCACTTAATTCCTAAATTAGTGCAAGGTGGGTGTTTCTATTTTGAATGTATACTTAATTCCTAAATTAGTGTTGCACTTAATTCCTAAATTAGTGCAAGGTGGGTGTTGTGGTCTTTAGGGAAAATATAGCTGTTGTAGAAGACATATGTCTATTCTAGATTTCTTTCCTTTTTCTTTTTATAAAGAAAAGGAAATATTCAATTCAAAAATAATATTTTCTAATTTATAACATTAAATATTTATTTAATCATTTCTCATTTATTTCCTATATATATATTTTATAAAAGAAGGTATTTTATTTAAATAGATTCATTTAGAACCTTTTCTTTTCTCTTCCCTTTGTAAAAGAAAATATTTTATTTATTTAAAATCTTTTTCTTTTTATTTCATTTTGTTTTGAAATAATTAATATATATATATTTCAATTAATTATAAAAGAAAAGAACATTAACTTTTCAATTTTCGATTTCTTTTCTCAACCATAAAAACATAATCATCATGACAATAATAATAATAATAAATTACTGAATAATTTATTATTAATCTTTCTAGAACTTTCACATGTATATTATTTAATTATGCATACATGAATAATTTTCTTTTGTCTAGGTACCTCTTCGGCGAGCCCTTCTGACAGTTCCATTTCTTTCTTCTTATTGGAAAGCACTGCGTAATGATCGGGAATCTTTACCTTGACCTTCCAGCTACGCTTCTTGGAGACTAAGGGTTGCTGAGGGATAAGGTCCTCATTATCGTGCGCCCCTCAACTCATCGTACACGACCAAGTCATTATGGCTTCTCCCGTATGGCACACGCTTCCCTAGGTGAGATGAAATGGCTTCCTACCCGTGCGTAGATTGTTATCTCAGGGTCGGCAGTCTGTCATCGTACTCCTATGTGTTCTTTCCATTCTTGCGAACCCTATAAATCCGTTTGTGGGTCAGTTAGTAAATCGTCTTACCTGCCACTGCACACACACTCAAGCGCACATTAGTAGCGCTGCACCATATAAAATATTTTCATCATTCATTCTGGTATCTCAGTCAGTCGAGCATACAAACTATTCATCACTTTCATTTTTAAAGCATTCTCATTATTCATCAAATCATTTCTTAGTCAGTCGAGCATTCATTTATCATTCTTCTAATCATTTCTCACTCAGTCAAGCATTCATTTATCATTCATCTAATCCTTTCACAGTCAGTCGAGCATTCATTTATCATTTTCATTATAAAGTATTTTCATCATTCATCTAATTATTTTCATTTCATATGATAATTTCAAAGCAAAATCCATGATCTAAGTTTTATAAAACCGGGTCACTTTAATCTAGTGCCCTCAATAGTCAAGTCAGTCATGAGTCTCAAATAGTCTAATCAATCATAAGTCTAAAAAATATTCTAGTCAATCATAGGTGTTGAGGCGAGCATTACATACACCCCCTCTTATTAAAAATTTGTCCCGAAGTTCAAAACAAAAAAGGAAAATTCTGACGCATCTCAGTTGCGTCCTCCCAAGTCGCAGAACTGGGACTATAGCTATCCCACTGAACCTTGACCTGATCAATCACATGGTGCCTAAGTTTCCGTGTTCGGTGGTCCAATATGCATATCGGCTCTGCCGTCATGGCCCCTTCGTCCGTTACCTGTACGTTACTCATGTCAATGAAATGTGCAGAATTTGAAATATAATGCCTAAGTGTTGATACATGAAAAACATTATGCATCCTATGCAGTGATGATGGTAGTGCTAGACGGTAGGCAACTGGTCCTATCCGCTCCATAACTTTGAAGGGTCCCACGAATCTAGGAGATAGTTTCGTCCCTTTCCCAAATCTGATAGTACTCTTTTGCGGCCTCACCTGCAAAAACACTTGATCTCCAACTTGATACTCTTTGTCAAGTCTATGCGCATCGGCATAACTCTTCTGTCGATCATGTGCTTCTTTCAATCGATCACGGATGGTTTCCTTCTGTTCCTCCATCTCCTGAATCACTTCGGGCCCAAGCACGATCCGATCCTCAAGTCTGTCCCAGCTCAAGGGTGTCCGACATGGTTGACCATACAAAAAATCGAATGGTGCCATCTGTATAGAACTCTTATAGTTGTTGTTATAGGCGAACTTTACTAAAGGTAAAAATTGCTCCCATCGGGTTTGCTGATCCATCACATACATTCTCAGCATGTCCTCTAGCATCTGATTTACTCTCTCAGTCTGCCCATCAGTATCTGGATGGTATGTTGTGCTAAAGTTGAGTCGTGTTCCCATAGCTTCCTAGAAGTTCATCCAAAATCTACCTGTAAATACTGATCCCTAATCAGATATGATCTTCTTCGGCACTCCATGTAGTCATACTATCTCATCAATGAATACTCTAGCAATCTTTGGTGCCTGATAAGTATTCTTGATGGGAATAAAATGTGCACTCTTCGTGATAGTGTCTACTAACACGAAAATGGTATCATGCCTCTTGTGGGTAAAAGGTAATCCCACAATAAAATCCATGGAGATGATCTTCCATTTCAACTCAGGAATGGTATGAGGTTTAAGTAGTCTGGCGGGGTGTTTATGTTCTTCTTTTACTAGCTGACACTCCAAGCATCTGGTGACAAATTTTACCATGTCTCTCTTCATGCCATGCCATAAAAATAAAGGATAAAGATCTGCATACATCTTTTTCATTCCTGGGTGTGCTATGTAGACAACTTGGTGAGCTTCTTCTAGGATCAGGTTCCTAAGCTCGTTGTTCTCCGGCACATAAATACGGTTGTTGTATCTTAACAACTCGTTGTTTTCCAATGAATAACCCCTATACTTGGGTAATTCCATTTGTTCCTGCTCTAGTTCGTCCCTTACCTCCTTGTACCAGTTGTCTTCCTGTTGAATCCTAAGCACCTTTTCTCTCAAGTTGGTCTGCATCGGAATTACTAAGAAGATGGAGGGTCTATGACTAAGTGCATCTACCACCTTGTTCAGGGTCCCCTTCACATAGAATATTTTGAAATCATACTCATCCAGTTGTTCGGACCATCTGCTCTATCTAGCATTCAGATCACTTTGAGTGAATATATACTGCAATCCATGGTGATATGTTTTAAGTTCAAACTTTCTTCCCACCAAAAAATGTCGCCAAAGGCATAAAGCATGCATCATTGCAGTTAGTTCCATACCATGGGTTGCATAGTTTTCCTCATGTAGCCTAAGTCTTCGGGATGAGTAGGTAATCACTCTACTTCCCTACATTAGTACACATCCGACTCCATCCTTCGATGCATGAGTGCATGCCAAGAAGTCCTCCTCCATGTCTGGTACCTTAAGGATTGGTGCCGTTGTTAACAATTCTTCAGTTTCTCAAATGCTTTGGTGCATTTATCTGTCCATATAAAAGGTCGTTCCTTTTTCTGTAGCTCGATGATTGGTCCCGCAATCCTTGAGAACCCTTCCACAAACCTTCTGTAATATCTAGCAAGTCCCATGAAGCTTCTCACTTCATGTACATTCGTCGACGCTGGCCAGTCCCGAATGGCCTCAATCTTGGCAGGGTCCATGGCTATGCCATCGCTTGAAATGATGTGTCCTAAGTAATACATTTCCTTCTTAAAGAAGGAACATTCTGACAACTTTCCATAAAGTTGGTTCTCTCGGAGACACTGTAACACCAATATGATGTGTTCCTCATGTTCCTCTGGTGTCCTAGAGTAGATAAGGATATCATCAACAAATACTTGTACGAACTTGTCTAGATAGTGGAAAAATATGTTGTTCATTAAGTTCAGGAACACACTAGGTGCATTGGTTAGCCTAAAAGGTACCACTATGGATTCGTAGTGTCCAAACTGCATCTTAAAAGAAGTTTTTGGAATATCATCTTCCCGGATTCGTAACTAGTGATAACCTTATCATAAATCAATCTTTGAAAAGATTGTGGCTCCTTTCATCTGATTGAGTAGGTCATCGATCCTAGGCAAGGGGTATTGATTCCTCACAGTAGCCGTTTTCCACTGGCGATAGTCAATGCAGAGTCGCCACAACCCATCCTTCTTTTTAACAAAGAGGAGTGGTGTTCCCTAAAGGGATACGTTCAATCTAATTAGCCCTAGATCCAAGATCTCTTGTAACTGCATATGTAGTTCCTTCAGTTCTGGCATTGACATTCTGTAAGCGGCTCTCGCGATTGGTTCAGTTCCCAGATTTATCTTGATGGTGAAGTCTAGTTCTCTCTAAGGCGGTAATCCGGGTAAGGCTTCAGGAAATAAATCCATGTATTCCAAAAATAATGGATGATCAGAGATGTCAGCCTTGTCCTTGTCATTGTTCATTGCTATCACCGCGTAGAGTTGGCATCCCTTCCTTCGGCTTCTCTTCAACTGTAAAGCGGAAATCATCCACAGTGATACCTTATTCTTCTTCCCTTTGAGGACCTTTTTATGACCTTCATCGTCATAAAAATCATCTCCTTGTCGCAGCAGTCTAAAATGGCGGCATGGGATTCCAACCAATCCATGCCCAGGATTAAGTCATAGGCTCCCATGGCGGTCGCATAGAAAGAAGTTCTAGTGCGACATACTCCTAAGTCTAACTCACAATATTCAGTTTCAACCCCACACTGTGGGTATTCTCAGATGTCATTTTGACTATGTCGAATTCGTCTTGAGCACATTCCATCATCATAGTTCTTTCTAATGCAGAATGAGAAATAAAGCATTCAGTAGCACCTAGGTCAATAAATAAGGAAAATTTCATACCGTTAATGGTCCCCGTTGTTTCCAGGATTGTAGACTGATGTTCTGCTTGGCACTTGTTCACCGCCGCATGAATACGATGTGCTCTTTCCAGATCTGTTGTAGTAGTGTCAGGTGGTCTCTGTCCCTGTCTTGGTCCTGACTGTTGCTGAGGGTAGTCACTCTGATAGTGCGGGCCACCGCAACCCCAACACCCTTCCTTTGGTCCCTTTCTTGTTCTTCCAGTGGGTGCATTAATGGTGCATGGTCCCAGCTGTGCAGGTTTCCCGAATGATCTCGTGTTGTCCCTCTTTGGAGGTAGCTTGTATGGAGCTCTATTTTCTCTAACAAGTTTCCCATTCATAGGTCCTCTGACATTACTTCGCTACCCATATTTTACCTTTGGTGGACATCAGAAGGTGGCCCTACTCGAATCCGATTGGGAAAGTTCTGCCTAGATGATCCTCTGCTCATCAGTTCCTCTTCGGCAATTAATTCCTTCTGAACAACATCATGCAAGGTTGGCGGAGTGAGGATGTGAACCTTGTCTTGGATGTTTCCATTCATCCCGTACACATACTTGTTGACCTTCAGTTTCTCTATCGAGATGTGAAGTGCATACCTTAGAAGTTCCATAAACCTGATTTCATATTCCTGTACCATCCTTCCTCCCTGTCGAAGAGCATTGAATTCATTGAGATGCCTCTCAATGAACTCTTTAGACATGTACTTCTTGTGGAAATGCTCCTCAAACATCTCCCAAGACACTTCGTTGCTCTCAACCCCTAATTGAGGTTTCAAGGTATTCCACCAAAGTAGGGCTTCTCCCTTCACCTACAGGATAGCCATCTATACTTTCAGGTTTGAGGTATAATCCGTTAATGCAAAGCACGTCGCCATATTTTCTAGCCATGCTTCAGCCGCGGCTCCTTTAGTGGAGCCCCAAAACTTTGGGAATCTCACTTTCTCCAACTCTCTATGTAGGTTAGCAGGTGGAGGATTCTACGGTTCAATTACAGGAACTACAGGTCGGCTTTCCTGGCAGTCCAGTCGATGCATCAATGCTTTCGACATTCTCTGGAAGTTTCTCATCATATCCATCACTTCACTGGTAGGTAGATTAACAGTCTCTTCGGCTCTAGGTCGTGTGGGGATAGGAGGGGTTGGTGGACGTGCAACCCGTCCTCGCCCTCTTCCTGTCCTTCCATGATGGGTTCTTCGGTCCATCACGAAGTCTGTTGCCATACCAAAAAACATAAAGTTTATTAAAAACATATTTATTTAGCTTTCGTGGAAACACCTTGGTCCGAACTAAGTTTGACCAGGCTCTGAAACCAAATGTAAGGTCCTTCCTTATGTGCGTCGACAAGTAAGTAAATTTTTTTTTAAAATAATTAATATATATATATATATTTCCATTATTATAAAAGAAAAGAACATTAACTTTTCAATTTTCAATTTCCTTTCTCAACCATAAGAGAATAATCATCATGATAATAATAATAATAATGAATTTCTGAATAATTTATTATTAATCTTTCTAGAACTTTCACATGTATATTATTTAATAATGCATGCATGAATAATTTCCTTTTTCCATTTTCTTTTGTCTAGGTACCTCTTCGGCGGGCCCTTCTAAATGTTCCATTTATTTCTTCTTATGGGGAGCACTGCATAGCGATCGGGAATCTTTACCTCGACCTTCCAACTATGCTTCTTGGAGACTAAGGGTTGCTGAGGGATAAGGTCCTCCTTATCGCATGTCCCTCAACTCATCATACGTGACCAAGTCATTATGGCCTCACATGTATGGCACACACTTCCCTGGGTGAGCTGAAACGGCTTCCTACCCATGCGTGGATTGCTATCTCGGGGTCGACAGTCTATCGTCGTACCCCTATGTGTTCTTTGCATTCTTACGACCCCTATAAATCCATTTGTGGGTCAGTCAGTAAATCGTCTTACCTGCCACTGCACACACACTCAAGCGCACACTAGTAGCACTGCACCTTATAAAATATTTTCATCATTCATTCTGGTATCTTAGTCAATCGAGCATACAAACTATTCATCACTTTCATTTTTAAAGCTTTCTCATTATTCATCAAATCATTTCTCAACCAAACGAGCATGCAGTTATCATTCATCTAATCATTTCTCAGTAAGTCGAGCATTCATTTATCATTCATCTAATCATTTCTCAGTTAGTCGAGCATTCATTTATCATTCATCTAATCATTTCTCAGTCAGTCGAGCATTCATTTATCATTTTCATTATAAAGTATTTTCATCATTCATCTAATCATTTTCATTTCATATGATAATTTCAAAGCAAAATCCATGATCTAAGTTTTATAAAATTGGGTCACTTCAATCTAGTGCCCTCAATAGTCAAGTCAGTCACGAGTCTCAAATAGTCTAATCAATCATAAGACTCAAAAATAGTCTACTCAATCATAGGTGCTGAGGTGGGCATTAAAATTTTGGAAAGTAATATTTGAAAGAATCATGGATCATGATTCATGATTACTTAAGATAACAAATGGAAAATAAAATAATACATTGTAAAATAAAAGAATAAAAGATAGATTCATGGATCAAATTATTTTTCATTAAGGGCCCTCGTACGAAGTTGAGGGACCCTTTAGGTGCAATCATGCATTCACAAAACATGCTATAATTGTGTAAATTCAAAACGCGCGTGCGTTGCTTAGAACTAGGCATGGGTGGACTCCGACCCTGCCATGTTAATTAACATGTAGGATAGGATTCCAAAACGCGCGCACGTTATAGTGATACATAATGCACACGCGTTATGTATCACTATAACGCGTGCACATTTTGGTTAATATAACTAAAAAAATAAACAGTCCACGGACCGCGGCCATTGTTTACGCACTCAAAACCGGAATGCTTGAGCGATTTTGGCTTGGAAAATGCATTGGAGAGGTGAAGCGAGGAAAACTTTGAAGCTCAACAAGGGATATTTCATCTTGCAAGGAGGATTGGAAAGGTAAGCATCCAAATCCTTGCCTCATTTCATCATTAAAAATATAAATTTTTATGTTTCCCTAAATTAAAAATCTTTGTAAATGAAATTCCAAAGCTAAAAATTTTAAAATTTGTTATTTAACATATGTTAATTATGCCCTACTATCAATCCCCTTAATGAATTTTAAATCCACCCAAGCAATAAGGTATTTGAAAAAAAACTAAAATGGAAGTTGGAAATTGAATCCAAACACCAATATTTTTTCCACAACTATTGCAAATTGGAAAAAAAAAAACCATCCACCATTTGGCTAGGAGGAGGAACTATGGACTATAACCTAGTTTTGGTTTCCAGACTCGACTCAACCAAACCCTATGTTTTTTTCCCACACATTCTTTTACCCTACAAATTTCCAACCAATGCTTATGAAGCCAACCCAATGGCATGATGTATTTTACATCATACCCCAAACCCCAAGGGACTAGGTTCCTCTCCTTTGCAGACACACCGATTAATTTGTTGTTAAGATGAACTACCACATATTTTTTGACCTCCTTCACCACCAAGATGTGAGAGACATTGGCTCACTGAGAGGGCGGGGGTGAATCAGTGAGCTTGCACTTATTAACAATTACGATTTCTTCTCTCAAATCTTATATAATTAATTACAAATTCACTTCAATATTATATTCATCAATCAAATATATCACATGTCATTCATTAAGAAAGACACATTATCATCCACATATTACAAGAGAAAATATATAAGCTTTGTAAAATTTTTATAATTGGAGACTTTAATCTCCAAAATGGGCTACAACCCAAAGTGGCACCAACCACAAGATAGCTGCAACTAACTGGGATGCACCAAAACCCCAACAACCATAGATTTACAAAAGATATTTCAGACTCTTCTTAAGTCTGGAGATTACATACATCATCAACTAGAATCCCTTGTTTGTTTCCAAAGCACTTCCTCATTCTCATCAAGCACTCATTATTCAATATAACTTCATTATGTCAATCGAAAAATATCATCATTTAGATCACATCTTCATTTTGTCATCATTATTCATGTCATATCAATCTGTTGCCATATCTCCATTCATACACTTTACACTATCCATATGCACATCACAACATTCTTCCCATATCATTAGTCATCTCTTCATCATTCTACCAACATGTCTTCATTCTGTCCATCAATAGGCTGCCTCAGTTTAACCTAGAATAAAAGATAGAAAGAGATATTGTTTTACTGCACCACTTGTTGCTGCTCCTTCACCAAAAACTAACCTCATCTTCTTGAAACCTGATATCAGAGCTCTCCTCTATCTCCTGAATTCTCCCTCGAATTCTCCACACTCACTACACAAAAAACACAACCATATTGTTCTTCATTTATAGTTCTCCTTTCCATGTATTTAGGAGGTCGACTTGTCTTTTTTTTTTATTAATTCAAATAAGTCAAATGATATTTTTATTTCCATGTTATCCTTAACCAATAAAAATACATATCGTTGCCACATCATCATGGTCTTTATGCCTGCAAGGACCCATAATGTATGCCTGCAATGGTAATATGAAATTGTATTTATGTTTGTAATGTATGCCTGAGATGATATTTATGTTTGTAATGTATTCGTTCTTGCACAAAGTTTGTACATTTTTCACTCCTAGAAAGGGTGTGGATGTCCTCTATAGCTAGACACACAAGAGATCCATCTACCCCTCACCTAACAAGGGTCATTGATGCTATAGTTAGTGCTGCATATACAATAGCCACAAGTCATACAGAGGTAACTATTTCAAAAATCACAATGCATGGTATTTAACCATGTTACTATATTGTTTATTCATGCATGTCTAACTATTTCCCCATTTGATTGTATCCATTAGAGGCAGAAGTGCCCGACCCCTCTGCTCAATCCATGGTTTTGACTGGGTCTCCTCTTGTGGTGAGATGTTCATTAATGACCAAGTTTTTTTATTTAATTTACCCAAACATGTTGATCAATGTTGAATTGTTGAATTAATTGGGATATGATCTTTTATTTGCAGAGAACAACAATAGCGAGGCCTTCCATGGGCACACTGCTCACATCTATACCCCATGAGGATTTGGTGAGTGTTTGTCATAAATAATTTGGCCATAAGTTAATTTTTTAAGTTTGTTAATGGCAGGGTATTAGTGCAGTTATTTGATAAAAATAATGATTTTTTTTTTGCAGACTCCTGATATGCAGAGCGATCCCATGGAGATGGTTGATAGAGGAAAGTCGGGGAAAAACAAGCGAAAGATTTATTTTTGATGTTTCATAGTCTTGTATATATGTATTTTGACATACATGTACACATTGTTGTACTTAGGGATACATGTACATTGACAGGCCATTTGAGGGCCGACTACTTTGCCATATTTTGTATTACAAAGATTCGACTATCAATGCATGATATAATATATTCCATATTTTCTCTTGATTTTCCACTTGTGCTTGTGATGATTTATCTCTTCCACAAATTGATAAATTATGCTATTGAAATTTATATAATTACATTTTAAGCAATATTTATTCTCTTACATTTATTGCATTGATCAAGTAACATCTCACCATTGTGTTATGAAAACATTATCTTAATGGAAAAAACTAATAATATCTTTCAACAGTTCAATGAACTTAGCACATGCATGCTAATTTGATATATAATTTAAAATTGTGTTTTTTGTCAACTCCAAGGGTTCATACCCATTGATCAGGATTATGGTTGCAAGGAAATTATGTTGCAAGGAAAAAACAAAAGTTAACAAAATAAGTCAAAATATGTTTGACTAACCTTTGTCATAATAGTAAGATTCTATGCATATCATCAATGTAATCCTATGACATTTTCAGAAACTAAAAGGAATTCTAATAAATGCTACACATTTCATCAATGCTACCGTATTTCATCAAACGATACATACATGAGCAACTATACAGTTCGGTTGAAGTGTTCCTACTCTAACATGATAAAAACAATGGCAAAGTATCAAGTACAATGGCAAGGAATGCATAACTAAAGTGTAATAAAATTCATTGGGCCTTCATGTACATTCGGTCAAATATATGTAACAAATATACCCTAGTTTGTTCCAATATGCTAACCAATAGTTGGTCATGAATTCACTCTCATAAAATTGTTGAAGATATAAACCCTATCCCTACTAAACCCTAGTATGTAAGACCCTGATTTGTGCTTTACCTCTTTCATATGTCCATTTTCCACTTGTCATAATGCAAAAGTAATCATACTGAATCCATGGAGAATGAAATACCTAACTAGTTTAATGATATTCCTTGATAATGTTATTTTGACAAAGGAAAATAAGATGTTCATGGTCCTGTGTTTGTAAAAAGGATGGATTATCCTCATATGAAAATGTATTTAAAATTGAATGTTCTTGATTGATACAAACGATGATGTATTGGTTGTTCATTGTGATTTGGCAAGTATTCCCCCATAACTTGATGGAAAAGTTTCATGGTGACTTTGATCAATAAAAGATAGAAAGGATCAGAGGGATATCATCTATGAAACATTGCCTCCAGTTTTTATTTGGAACTTTGAATTCTTAAAAATGACATTAAATACTCAAAATCCAAATATAGTGGAACACTAAGGAGTTGTTAAATGATGTGGCACACTAAGGACATAGAAATCTACCAAGGGTGCAGTGTGGTAGCTTTGATTTCCACTCTTTCAATGTCTAGTTCTACAATCAAAATTAAAAAAATTCAAAGTTGACCCACATGTGCAAAATTGCACACTGCCTTACTGAGCAAAACCCTAGTTTCGAAAATTGACCTAAACATTGACACCTAGGCCATGGGACCGGAGGAGAGGGGCACCCCTAGCACTATCTTGATGTCCTAAATCCAACAAAGTCAATGGTTTGTCGATCTGAGTCACGATCGTCATTCTATGGCTCGTTCCATCTCGCATCCAAAAGGCCTTCAGGAATACCAGTTGGATACCTACTGGGGCCATAGAATTCCAATTATTCTGCAGTTTTGAAAAGATATATATTTTCTTTTGAAAGGACAGCTAGTATGCAATTTCATAAGACAAAAGATGACGATGGTGGTACTTAAATTTGTTCAAAGATAATAATAAAAAAACCGTTCATTAAGTTTAATGGCACAATCATGTTACCGTGACCATATAACACCGCTATATATGACTATCTTGAAGTTTAGAAAGGATGCATATTCTCTTTTGAAAGGAAAAATAGTATGCAATTTCATAAGAGAAAAGATAATAATGATGGTGCTTAAATTTGTTTGTAAAACCAAATTTTATACTGCGGCTGATTCATATATACGTGCATAACAAACTTGCAGAATTAATGCCTAGCTCTGTTGACGTTTAGTAAGATTCTGTTGCTTTAACAGGAGTGTTGGGATAGCTTTAGAAGGGAAACTACTTTCTTATCTGAAATACAATTTCAGAACTATCAAAGACTGCAAAATTTAAAACTATGGCAGACATTGATAGACTTCTTTCTATATATCAAGAGGATAAAAGTAAAGATTGACAGGCAGATAAACTTACATGTTCTTCTTTCCAATTCTACCAATTCCATTGGTACAGCTCTGTACAACACAATTTTCTAACAACTTTGCCTAGACCAACTATACAGATGATAAATGTTTTAGAAATTAAAAACAAAAATAAAGAAAAGAGAAGTCAAGACAATGCCAGTTTCTTCTATCATTAAAACTTTAGGCATTTTACCTGGAAACCATGGAGCCATGGATTTCATAAATGAATTACTGAAAACTTTCAAATGTTCATTATACTACTACTTCATACTATAAAATAGGAGTCAAACGAAGAGGCAGTGGTATATAGAGAGGATTGGGGATCATATTTAGGATTTCTTGATTGGAGATCAAATACTAAAAATATGATGCTTCATATATATACAACAGTGTAATGGAGACCCAGTGGTACAGTATAACGGGGATACGCATGTGTGGGAGATGATGGAATCCACACGTACACACATGATCGTAACTCGTCGTGTAAAAGATAATATATAGGATATAATCATTACCCGTTTATACCTATAAGTACCCAGGCTCGTTTCCTACCTAGATCTTCCTTAGCTCACGCAGAAGAGTAGATGAAAGCCATAGCTCTCTGTAGTCTCGATCAAAATATTCCCATCTTATATATTTTTGGTGTTTCCATCGATCTTTCATAATTTTCAGCACCTCCTTGTTTCGCTGGTTTTTTTAACTGTATTTTGGCATTATTTTTCACAATGATGTAGACCAATACTCCCGTGGACACACCTGCGATCGATCCCCAACAACAACAATGGATGATGATGCATACGCCTCCCCAATCCCATCTCCAACATCCCCAACTTATGGTGTAGTAAAACCTGCAACAAGTGAGCTTCGCTAACAAGAATAGAACCCTCTGGATCGTAGGTGTATAACATTTGATGGATGAGACATATCTGCGTTACTGTTGTGCTTTTGCTGAAGGATTTCTTTCTCTAAATATTATTTGCAATAAGAAGACTGGACAATCAAAGGGTTAATAATGGTTTCCTGGAGTTTGTAAGCAATGCAACAACCCAGATGGCTCTGCAAAATTATAATGGTGCACAAATGGCCAACTCTGAATAATTTTACAGGTTAAATTGGGCAACATTTGACGTTGTAGAAAAACGTCCCCAGGATTATCATATATTCGTGGGATATTTGGAACCTGATGTCACGGACTACTTATTACAAGAGACCTTCAGAGCTGTTGAAATATTGTAACTTCAAAGAATATTATATTTGTACTTTATTATTCTGGAGATGTTTCATTCCTCCGTGGAGATCTTATTGTATATTCGGAGATGTTTATTCCTCCGTCAGAATGTGGTAACTTGGGTTATTAGACTTCCCTAGTGGGGGTCATCCCTGTATGTGTTATGTGGGTCAAAGGGTTGTTAGACCACCCTAGTGGGGTCGACCGAGTAAGTTGTAGTGGGGTGTTTAACCCAGTGGTAAAGTTGGGGCTGACCTAGTTAATATAAAGTACAAGTCAGAGATGTGTATATATAGAGGAGGTGTGTTCCTCATTTGACACACTTCCCTCACTTGAAATGTAGCGCACTTGTGAGAGAGAGGTCTGCTATGGAGGAGGAGGAGATCATGTCTTTGGTTTTCATCTTTGTATATTGCTGGTCATCTATATTGAGGAAGCTTTGCTGGGTTTTCTATCCCATGAGGGTTTCCGAGGATAAATCTGTGTCTCTTGTGTTTATGCTGTGCTTGTTGTTTCTTCAGTGATCCTATATATGATATTATTGTGAAATGGAATGTAATGCTACTATTTTCTATCTTATCATATTGAATCTTAAAATGGTATCAGATCTAACCTGAAGGAAGGAAATGTATGGCACTTATGACACTTGCGACAATTTGAAGGTTTGGGTTTTACATAGCAAAAACCGGTTATCGTGGAACTTTCACTATAAATCCATTTCTGCAAAGATCTAAAACGTTTACAGGTCGTAGATAACATCCCCAAGTACCTTGTGTCCAAAGGAAACCCTCAAATTCATTGTACTTTGTGAGTTATGATCAGTACAAGTTAGGGTTTCTACCTCTTCCAGATCTCAGTCAAAATCAGGTGACCTAGGAAAAAAGGTCATAACTTGGGCTAGGAAGCTCCAAATGAAATTTCGTAAAAAGTGAAAGGTATTACATAGACTGTACTATCTTAGGAAATGTTTTTAGAGGCTGAAGTTGAACCAGTGACAAGTGGCATGCCGTACAATTTTGCTCTCCTTTTTTATTCCATAAACAGGTCACGTTGTGACACTTGGCATAACTCTCTCTCAGAAAATCCAATTGAGGTCAGACCTATCAGGATGGAAATATGACAAGTCAAGCTATGAAAAAACAATTTGTCAGACCCTGTGGATCGAAAAGTTATGAGTTACAACAGAAACAATCAGGTACATATTTCTGTCAAAACAGAATTATTTTTGGAGCACCTTCATTCATGGTTTCCGGAATTTAGGGTTTCGAAGAAAGTTAGAATTTTTGGAATAGGATTCCATGGCTGAATGATACTTAGGAAAATAGAAATTTAGAGACCAAGATCGAATTTTTTGGTTGGGTAGAAGACCGGGCTTGATCAAACCCCAGTTCGGGATTTTGATCAGAAAGATGGAAAATTAGGGCTTCAGCAAAAGTTGGAATTTTTGAAGTCTGTGACCACGACTGGAAGCTCCTCAGAAAAATAAGAGTTTAGATCCTTGGATCGAACCTTTTGATTGGGTAGAGGGGTGGGCTTCATCAAACCCTAGTTCAGGATCCTATCCAAAAGATCCAGAAGTTTCGAAGGCAATTTTGAGGGGTCAAATTTTCGAGATTTCAAAATTGAAGTATGCTAGTTTGATCAGCTGAACAAGACACATCGTTCCATCCATTCAGAAGTGTGAAAGTCAAAGATTGAATTTTTTGGGTTTCTCTAGCAAACCCTAATCAAGCTCAAGATCAATTTTTAGGGGGAGTTGAGGCTAAGTCCTTACATAAGAAGACTACAAGAAGTCTCGACAAGTATGCCTTAAGGAGGTACAGATATAGGTACATCACGAAAGACAAATCAAGTTCCATGACCATGACAACATGAATACAAAGACTCATCCATAATCCTTGATCACATAGAAGTTCTACCTACGAGGTATGCATGAATTTGTTCTATTATGCTTAACCTATGAGATATGCAGGTTTTAGCAGAGGATCTCTAAATCATTGAAGAGAACAAAGAAGATATTGATTAGGTATGTTAGACATAACTAAGCAGGTATACTAATCTAGGTATGTTTTTCTATATCAAGTTAGAATCTTACTTTGTGTTAGGATCCCTTATATAAATATACTTGGTATGATTGGTTATGCTTATTCATAAAGTTAGTAATCAAGGGTTTATGAATATTATGTCTCTTATCTTGATTGATGCATGAGTAAAAGAAGACTTCCCTAAAACCTTGAATACTAATGTTTATTATCTATGATCATGGCTATACATATTCAAGATTATAATATACTAATGAATGTATGTTTGTGTATGAGATCATGAGGATGACACTAGTGCACACTTGAGCATGCACAATGGTACAGAATGAATAGAAGTTCAAAAGACATATAGAAGATCAAGCGGGAAGCAACCACACAAACATAAAATATAAGTATTTGAATTGTTATTTGAAATAGTAAATGATATTGCCTGTAATAGGTTGTATGCATATTTGTATTCCTAGAATATATCATGCTGAGTGTAAACATTCATAGAGCATTGAACAGTATAGTACTAATATGCATATGATTGGTAAGTTGGACAAACACTCCATTGTTGCTTGTCTAGAATGAAACCTCTTTGCTGACATGCTGAGAGCTGTGCACACTCTTGATAGTATGTTCTGGTAGAGATGGAAGGCATCTAGATAGCCAATGTATGCATACAGGATATGGAAAAGTGTTGTGCCAAATTATTGGTCAAGATAGTTGCATAACTACGTAAATGATATATGTATGCATAATAGGTTATCATGTACTTAATTTTGATATGTAAGAAAGATCATGAAGAATGATGAACACCGAACAAGTGATGGATGTTCAACAAGAAGATTTACAAATCAAACAAAATATAGAAGGCTCGTGGCTAGAAGATTCTCTTAGAAAGAGGAAGCGAATCATGACGAGATGTTTGCTCCAAGTGACTAGATAAGATTATTCTCTTAATGGTGTAATTAAAGAAGAAGTGTGAATCAGGTTCTGTATGGGTACCCAGGATCGATAGTCAATTGATGAACTTAATGATCACCATGGGTTATGTGGATCTCAACCTTTGCTACAAGGTTGAATATGGTTTCTATACAAAGATGACATGGATGCAAGAAGGAACTCACCACAGAGTTCGAATGATATTGAGGTTCATATCAGTAGACCCATCTGACGAGAGATGGCACAGATAGATGGATGCAGAAATGAAAATGAAAGATCTCAGATTGATGCATTACTTCCTAGTTCTAGAAGTATGGAAAGGCTAAGAAGGAATCTTTCTCAACCAGGGAAAGTATGCCGGGAAATATTAAAAGGACTTGATATGTTGGAATGACCACTCTCATGGATTCCAACTTGAAGTTGTTAGTGGATGACTCATCAAAGTTAGTGGATATAACTCTGTATAGACAAATTATTGGGTCATTGATGTATCTAACGAATACTAAGTCAGATATATGCTTTGCTGTGAACACCTTGAGTCAGTATCTAGTGGAAACTAGATGTGTTCACCTGATAGTTGCAAAGCATGTGATGAGGTACCTAAAGGATACGATAGACTTTGATCTATGCTATCTTGGAGATCATGACTTCAGATGGCTACACAGATGTTGATTGAGAAAAAAGTGTATCAGACAGGAAGAACACATCGAGAGGATGTTATTGTTCGGGATCAACCATGATCTCGTGGTTTAGCTGGAAGCAGTCTAGTGTGGCTCTCACCACAAGCGGAATATATGGCTGGTTGCTCTACTAGTTGTGAAGCAGTATGGCTTCTGGATTGTTTGACTTAGAGATAGACCCAATTGTGATCCTATGTGACAAACAAAGTTGTATCAAGATGGCAGAGAATCCAGTGTTCCATGATATGGCGTAGAAAGGAACTATAAAGTTTGAATTTGTAACAAGTTGCCGATGTACTAACCAAACCTCTACCTCAAGTGAACAAGTTACCGATGTACTAACCAAACCTCTACCTCAAGTAAAGTTTGAGTATTTTTCGAGACAAGCTTGGTAGGACCCTCCTCGAAAGGGGGAGTGATGTGATCACCTATGATGAGATTTCCTGCATCGATAGTGAGGTCGATGATGTGGATACCTATATTGATGATGCCAACAAAGATGTTGGTGGATGGTTCTTAGATAGGGTCTAAGTTGAAAAGGGGATTGCATCATCCTTGAACACATATTCTAAAAGGATCCGTAGAAATATGTCTCCAAGAAAGAAGAGGGATTGCATCATCCTTGAACACATGTTCTAAATTGATCCGTAGACATATGTCTTCAAGAATAAAGTTGTGAATGAACAGGTATGGGATTGGATCGTCCTTGGACTTTGGTCTTTTGAATTGAGTCGTAGACAAGATGTCTCCGAAAATAAAGTCCTGAATGAACAGGTAAGGGGATTGGATCATCCTCGGACTTTGGTCCTTTGAATTGAGCCGTAGACAAGATGTCTCTGAAAATAAAGTCCTGGATGAACAGGTAGGGGATTGGATCGTCCTCGGACTTTGGTCCTTTGAATTGAGCCGTAGACAAGATGTATCCGAAAATAAAGTCCTGAATGAACAGGTAAGGGGATTGGATCGTCCTCAGACTTTGGTCCTTTGAATTGAGTCGTAGATAAGATGTCTCCGAAAATAAAGTCCTGAATGAACAGGTAAGGGGATTGGATCGTCCTCAGACTTTGGTCCTTTGAATTGAGCCATAGACAAGATGTCTCCGAAAATAAAGTCCTGAATGAACAGGTAGGGGATTGGATCATCCTCGGACTTCAGTCCCTTGAATTGAGCCATAGACATGAGGTCTCCGAGAATTGAATGATAGGACTGGATCGTGCCTAGACCTCAGTTCAAAATGTACATGGTAGGACTGGATCGTCCTTGGACCTCGGTTCAAAAGGTACATGATAGGACTGGATCATCCCTGGACCTCGATTCAAAAGGTACATGGTAGGATTGGATTGTCCTTGGACCTCGGTTCAAAAGGTACATGACAGGATTGCATCATCCATGGACCTATGTCCTAAAGAGAGTAGGATTGATCATCCTGTAATATGATCGTGTGTGTTGCAGGGTATGCTGCTATTGTGGATACTTGTATTGATGATGTGTATACTTGTATTGATGATGTGTATACTTGTATTGGTGTGTATACTTGTATTGATGAGGATACTTGTATTGATGATGTGTATACTTGTATTGGTGTGGATACTAATATTGATGATCCAGATACTATAGATGTGATGACAATGCTGCTGATCGTGATGGTCTAGATGATGATGCTGATGATCGTGTGATGAAGATGCTGATGATCGTGTGATGACGATGCTGCTGACCGTGATGGTCTATATGGCGATGCTGATGATCGTGTGATGGCGATGTTGATGATCGTGTGATGATGATGCTGATGATCGTGTGATGACAATGCTGATGACCATGACGATCCAGATGTTGATGTTGTTTAGTTGTTCGAGTGCTGCAGAAGATAAAGACTCAGTACTGAAGATGTTGATGTTCCAGTATTGAAGATGTTCTAGTAACTGCTTGAGTTACTGATGATGTTGAGAAAGCTTCCAATGATTTATAGATGTATCGGGGTGGAAACGCGAAGGTGGGTAACACTTTGGTGAAAATCGGCGGGGTAAGAACTCTAGCGTATGTTATTCGGCCGAATAACGTTAATTATTCGGCCGAATAATTAACGTTATTCGGCCGAATAACATAGTATTTATTCGGCCGAATAATCTTTAACGGGCCACCGTTAAACATAACGGAGGCCTCGGAATATGTGCCATGGGCTAGCCGGACGGAGCAAACTCACGGCGGTGGAAATAATTGTTCGGCCGAACACTTGTTCGGCCGAACATTTGTTCGGCCGAACAATTATTCGGCCGAACACTTGTTCGGCCGAATAATGGTTCGGCCGAACATTTGTTCGGCCGAACAATTATTCGGCCGAACACTTGTTCGGCCGAATAATGGTTCGGCTGAACAATTGTTCGGGCCGAACAATTATTCGGCATAAAAGCTCTGTCCCGGCCCCTCTCCCGTCACTTTCATGGGATCTCGTGGACCCCTGTTGTGTTGGTAGTGGCCCGTCTGCTCCGTCACCCCGCTGCCCTGTCGCCCGTTAGCCACCCTATTGGTCGACGGCGTGTGTTGTCGACCTGTAAGCCCGCATGTAAGTCCAGCGTTCGTCGTTGTTTCGCCTCTCGTTGTTTAGCCACCTGCACGTAAGTAATACTGTCTGCTGCTTGCTGCTTGCTGCTGGTAAGTGGTGGTGTTCTGGTGCGCAGGGAGGATTCGGCAAAGACGTTGCTGCTGGTTTGTAATATCGTTTCGGCTGGTATGTAATATTGTTTGCTGCTTGCTGCTGGTAACATATGTAGCAGATTTGGGCTTGTAGGGCTTCACAGCGCGGGGTCGAACGTCGTTGAGAAGTTGCGGGTGGTGACAGATCGACACGGCGTTTGCAGCGGTTGAAGGTATCGTTTCTTTTTTCTGTTTTGTAGATGTGTATTTTATTGAAGTGTGTTATCGCTATTTTTTGTTGCTAAAATGTTATTGATTTTACGCAAGTCTCCCAGTTCGTCTGCTATGGCTGCTCTATTTCGGGTGGAAGAAATTTTATCTGCGCTGTCGTCCGAAAGATTTCAGGTCGCGCTCATTTGTTTTGGCTGCGTTTTAGAGGTAAGGTGGATAAATCTTTCTAATTCCCATTTATATAAATTGTTTTCGATCGTTTTGTAATTCCCATATTCTCTGTATATTGCACTCTGTCCAACTGGGCAGAGGCCATGGGCTGCAACAGGACAGAGTCCATGGACTCTGTTTAACTGGGCAGAGTCCATGGACTCTGCCCAGTTGGGCAGAGTCCATGGACTCTTCCCAGTTGGACAGAGTCTATGGACTCTGCCCAGTAGGACGGAGTCCATGGACTATGTATAGTTGATTGAGTTCTTGGAGTTGGTCGAATTGAATGTCCAGAATGTCTTAAATTAAAATATGAAGAGGAGTATTTAAATTTAAATATAAAGAAATTTTTTGAGTACTTTTTTAAATTGTTGTATTTGGCTGTGTTTAGAAAAGAAATTAACATTAATTTTAATTTGAAAGAACATTTCTAAGTTGTATGTAGGCTTGTTTTACTTAAGAACTCTGTTGACTCGTCTAAGTTGACAGAGTTCATGAACTCTGTCGACTCGTCTAAGTTGACAGAGTTCATGAACTCTGTCGACTCGTCTAAGTTGACAGAGTTCAGAGATTAAGATATTAATTATATTACCAGCTTTGGCAATAGATAGTTCAGATACAAACAAATTTCAGATAGTTCAACTCTATTTTTGATAAAACAACAATGTAAATGGACTTGAGGTACAAGGAAACTAAAGACATGAATAGATTTTAATTTATAAGTATTATAGTAAGTCTTATGTAATTTAACAATGATGACATGAACTCTGTCAACTAAAACATGTTGACAGAGTTCATGAACTCTGTCAACATGTCTTAGTTGACAGAGTTCATGAACTCTGTCAACATGTCTTAGTTGACAGAGTTCATGAACTCTGTCAACATGTCTTAGTTGACAGAGTTCATGAACTCTGTCAACATGTTTTAGTTTAGCTTAGATACACAGTCTATTTTTGATAAAACAATAATTTAAATGGATTTTATGTAAAAGGGAACTATAGACATGAATGGGCTTTAATCTAAATGTACTATAGTAAGTTTTATAAAATACTAGGTGATGTTATGTCAGAATGGTTCGAGTTTTATTCTAGTAAAGGTGGTAAATTGGTATTGTGTTTTCTTTTGTTTGCAACATGGCTGACTTGGAGAACATAATACCAAGAATTGTTACCATTATTAGATTGAAATTAAAGATCATTGTCAAACGAGGCCAATTTGAGAAACATGACATTTAACTCAATCATAATACTTGAACAGTAATTTTTTTTTTGCTCTATGGAATAATGAGATTATTTGTAGATATAATTTATGTCTAGAGTAATAAAATTTCTGGCTTAAATTTGTAGTTTAAGAAACTGAAAACGATTATCAAATGGCAAATTTTGAAAACATAAAACATGAATTGTCAATTTTTATTTTATTGTCAATAATGAAAATATTTTCAAGACTTAATTTATGTTTCAGATATTAAGTTATGTATTAAGAAGGTGAGAGAGATTCATGATTTATGCTTTAGGTATTAAGTTATGTATTAAAAAGGTAAAAGAGATTCATGATTTATGTTTTAGGTATTAAGTTATGTAGTAAAAAGGTTAAATAGATTCATGATTTATGTTTTAGGTATTAAGTTATGTATGAAGAAGGTAAAAGAGATTCATGAACTCATACACATAAAAAAAAAACCCATTATTTAGTACTTAACTATATTGGTTCCATTCATTTTAAACATCAAAAACACCTAAAAGATTGGTACATTAATTCATCATCTAACAATATTAGCTATATTTTTTTTGAAAATTGTTAGATGATAAATTAGGTAAATCTAGGTACTTGTTAAATAACTTAGTCTATTAAGTAGTTGGTTTTTAGAGTTCATAGAATTAACTTGTAGGATTTGAATATGTAATTAGTTGATTCGTCTTTAGGTGTAGGCATTATATATCAAATGGAAAGAGAGGATTTTTTAAGGCGAAAGCGTAGGAGGTCTTCACAATCTTCTGGCGTAGGTGGTACGAGTGATAATCGGAGGTTGTCAACCTCTCCTCGGGACTCTAATTTATTGTATAGTTCACACCGATAAGGTGAAAGGGGTACAAATGATTCCCCTGTATCTTCTATGGGAGAACGTCGATCTCGACCCTCTATTGGTACATATGAATATCAATCTTTGAACATTTATATATGCAAATTGTTTTTTTGAGAGTGCAAAATTTGTAGTTGTGTTTAAACGAGACTTTGTCATTTGAAGCAGAGCATGGTTCGGAAGATGCTCCTAATTCTGTAGGGAGGGAGACAGGGCAAACAAGGGAGACGGATGACGGTGCAGAGCAAGGTTCTCAAGAGGCTCACCATTCGGCACGAGGTGATGATGGTAGAGCTAGGACACAATATGTTGAATTAACTGAGGGTTGTACACCCATTACGACATATCCATCTGATCTACCTCGGGAGCTTCCATGGGAAGGTGGTAATCATCAAATGACTCTTGAAAGATGTAGATCTCACTATGAAAAGTTGCAAAATGATTTGTCTACTATGGATCTTCCTCCGGAGAGTAAACAAAGTTTGGAGATTGTCTTGGGATCATTGCAAAACTTCATTCAAGCATATGAGAATCTTGGGCCGACTACAGATGGTTTTGTAGATTTGATGCGAAGACGAAGGGATCAAGTGATGGGTCCAGACAAATGGGATGTTGTGAAAGAAAGAGTGACAAGAGAGCAGGCCAAATCAATGTTTAATTTCAAAGAAGGTTTGAAAAAAGAAATGTTGAAAGTGCAATATTTCAAACATCCTCATCTGGCACACTTACTTTATGATCGGTTTCTTGCTGCCTATGGTCGTTTTCCATGGAATGATGAGGTTTCTCAGTATTTTGCTAGATTTTTTTATGCTGAGTTTTTTTTAAATATGAAGCCAGATTATACTGATGTTCATTCAAAATTTTATGGAGTTGGGAAGGGTCGAATATATGATCGAGAGGGTGCACATAGAGATCCTGCAACTCTTAGACCTCCGCCCCAGATATCTCGTCCTCCTAGATTGGTGGCATTAAAATCAGAGATGGAGCCCACATCTCAACTTGGGACGACAGCAAGGAATTTTGTTGGTGATGGGCTATCATCAGTATTAGTGGGAGTAGATGTGGGGTTGGTTAGAGAAAGGGCTCGTTCTGCTATTCGTCAAAAGTTTGTTTATAAAACTGATGATGAAATAGATGGAATGAGCATTGAAGATCTCAGGGCATATGCAAAGATTTGTCGTGACTTAGCAGCAAATATTATATCCAACGACACATCGAGTTTGGGAGAGGTTCGTTGACTACATGATATGATTTGATTTGAATTAAATATTTTATTTATCTTGATTTTATTTTTTTTGTTACCTTATCATAGGTACATTATGTAAATTTTTAAATTGGTTGCAGTTTTCAAGAATGATGAACGAACATTCTTTTCACATTTCAACTAGCGAAAATGTAGGGAGAGAGGTACATATTTATTATCAACATATTTGTACTTATGTTTGAATTTGATATATATATATATATAAATTATTATATTTTGAATGATAATTTAACTGTGTATTTTATTGTTAATTTGACTCATCCATGCAAGTTTCTTTAGATACCAACTTTATAAATGATTTACCATCTATTGTGAGCTAATGTTTTTTAAATTTTTTGTTTTAGTTTTAAGTTTTAATTGGTATAGTAATTTTTTTGGTTTGTATTATATGTTTTATTTATTAATACAATTTAAATTTTAGGGTGGAGATATAGGTTCTTTGCTTAATGATGCAGATATTGGTAGAGAGGTAATTTCATTGATTGCTTTAATTTTGCTTTAATTTTGTTTACTGATTTAATATTTTAATTTTTGTGGATTTAGATTTATGAGATTCATAAATTGATTTTATATATGGATTGCAGCTTGGGTCTCTCAAATCTTTTGGAGGCAAAGGAAAAAGTCCTTTGGAGGATGGTGGTGGACAAGCATTTGGAGAATTTGATGTAATATTGTTAATATTTGAATTGTATTTTGATATATTAGTTTAATATTTTAATTTTTTGATTATAGTTTAAGTAATTTAAATGATATGAACATAATTTTTTTTTACACATGTTGCAGGGAGGGTTGAGTCCAGGGGGAGGCTTGAGTGGAGGAGGGGGAGGCCCGAGTGGAGGATAGGACATACATTTTAATTTTATAGTTCATGGTGTCCACTATTTTTTGTTGTTGATATGCATTTAGATTGGAAACATTTGTCTTGGACATGTTGAGGAGGTTTATTTTTGGACGAGATATATACATATATGGATGTACATTGAATTTGCATATATGGAGGTTTAAATGATTTCTAAGTTTATTTTTGTTTATTTGACATATTTGGTGTTAAATTTAGTTTAAAATATGTATTTGCATGTTTGAATGAATGTTTGAATGAATGAATATATGTAAAACTGAATGTTAAGAAACATGACATTCTTGAATATTATTAAGTTTAAGAAATGTTATTTAGGAAGTTTAAAAATGGATAAACATATTAGGTTTAAAGTTCATAAATGAGGAAGTTTTGATTGAAGTTTAAAAAATGTTATTTAGGAAATGTTTAAAAGTGGATGTTCACATATAGGTTTAGAGTTTATAAATGAGGAAGTTATAATTGTTCGACATGAATGAATGATAAGATTGAGTGTATTAAGAACAAGAATGTTAGGAAGTTTAATAATTTGTTAGAAAGTTTTGATAGTTATATGGATCAGGTAGTTTAAAAATGAATGTTGTCTTTGAATGTTAGAATGCTTAGAAATGTTAGTTTTTATACATATCGATGAATCAGGAAGTTTAAAAGTGATTACATTCAAATTTTAGAGATGTTAGGAAGTTCAAGAATGTTTGAAGTCTTAATGAAAGTATGGATGAAATATAAAGTTTAAAAATGAAATTTAAGTAAGGTTGAATGTTATTTTCAAGGATGTTATGAAGTTTTAGGAATGTTAGAAGTCTATAGAAATATGGAAGAAATAGAAAGTTTAAGAATGTTATATAAAGTTTTAGAGAATGATAGAAGTTTTGATAAAAATATTGTCTTTGAATGTTAGAATGCTTAGAAATGTTAGAAGTTTTCGTACATATCGATGAATCAGGAAGATTAAAAGTGATTACATTAAACTTTAGAGATGTTAGGAAGTTCAAGAATGTTTGAAGTTTTGATGAAAATACATGGATGAAATATAAAGTTTAAAAATGAAATTTAAGTAAGTTTGAATGTTATCTTCAAGGATGTTATGAAGTTTTAGGAATGTTAGAAAGTCGATAGAAATATGGAAAAAATAGAAAGTTTAGGAATGTTAAATATAAGTTTTGATAGAAAATATGGATGGATTAGGAAGTTTTAAAGCAAATATATGTTAAGTTCAAATTTTGATATAATGGATTTTTAATTAATTTAATTTTTATTTACAATGTTCAGGTACATTTGATGCGGCTGAAATCATGGCAAATGGGGGTAACGGTTTTTTGTTTTTTAATCATAAGCGAAGATTCCAGGATTGTGAAGTTTTTGCTAAATTAGAGCAATGATTTTAAACAACAATTTGATGAATTTTCATTGATTTGTTGTAAATAATCATTTCTCTAATTTAGCATAAGCTTCACAATCCTGGAATCCTTGCTTGTGATTAAAAATCAAATGATCGTTATCTCCATTTGCCATGATTTCAGTTATGTGAATTTGCACAAGCGATATTTTAAATTAAAGATTTGGGACGGAGAACTTGGTGACAATTTTAAGACATCTATTTAAGATCATATTTATGGTGAAGTATGTATTAAAGAAACATGTTCGATGGATTAAAATAATACAAAATTTAATAGGTCTTTTTGTGATTTTTTGTTAGTATCAATCAATCAAAAGTAAAAATTCGGGGCGGAGTGGGGATAGCCACATCCGTTATCTCATCCCTTAGTGGTCTAATAGACATATGGGGACCCGAATAAAGTACTTTTGAATTTTCAAATTATATTTGAATTCATTTTTAAGCATGTTAAAGTACAACCATTTAAGCTTTTGTGTTAGTGGTCATTCAAGAAAATATTCATAAAATTTCAATGAAAAAATAAACCATTTAAGCTTTTGTGTTAGTTGTCATTCAAGAAAATATTCATAAAATCTCAATGAAAAAATATACTGTGCACAACAATTTTGATAATTGGACAAAAAATATATTGCACACAACAATTGATATGGACAAAAATATAGATCAATTTATTTTTGATATGAAGTTAAAAACATCGCAATGGAATACCATCTTCAACTATCCGTTCATGGTCACATATGGATAGTTTCCATTTTTTGGTTTTTAACTGTTTTTTTTGATGGAACTTGTATCAATTTTATTCGAGATGCACATACTAAATGACTATATTGACAACATATAACATCGGGTTCATAATCTTGAAAGTAGACATAATTTTTAGTCATATGCGTCTGCTGAAAAAAGTAGCCTTTTAAAATGATGGATCCTCTTTCGTATGTAAATCCGTTGTCGTTGTAGTCCTCCAATAATTTCATTTTTCCTTCAGTGCATCGCATCAAATAATATTTGACATTTTCGTTGTTGTCTACAGGTGCAATCACAGCGAAAACATCTCCTGTGCAAGTTATGATTGGTGTTAGCGTATTTAAATGAATTGAATTGACTACTTATGGCGAAGGATTAGAATGGACAATTGATTAAAAAGTCAAAAACAAGTTTATTACCTTCTCTTACGAGATCTGAAATTCTATCGCCATCAGACGATATTGCTATTTCTTCTGATTCTAATTCTTCAACACTTGCCAGTGGCATTTTTCCTTTTGGATTAATCTCTGTGTGTCTCGAAGCTTTTACGTAGTTGTTTGTTATGTTTTCACAAACTTCTGTAGACTCGACATTTTCAATGCAAATATGACAAAAGCATGATTGCTTTCTACTGTCAAATGCAAACACGTTGTGAAATGATTTTGTTTGAATAGAGTGAAGATCTCTAGTTCCATGTATGGTGCTAGCGTCATATGGTATTGATCTATTTATATCTTGGACCCCAACAAGCCAAAAAAACCTACACAATAAATAGTGTACATGTGTACTTAAATGTTAGTATATACATTTTTTTTAATTTTAAGAAATAATATAAATTAAAAAAATAGTGGACATACCTGCGCACGTCTTTTGATTGTTGATTATAATCATGGCTTAGATTTAATTGACACCATTGGACAACCTCTGCAGCTGAATGAAACCGTGCTGAAGAATAGTTCATTTGCCATCTTCGAAGTGCTCTTTTCACGCATGCTCCTGCACCATCATGCTCACCTTTTCCATGCCCAGTTTCAAAGAAATTCCAGCGATGTTTAATGTTCAGCGCTTTATGAAGTCGACATAACCAAAAAAATGATCGTGAACATTTAAATTGACCCGCACATCCATCAGACCATATCCAATGCTCTTTGAATTTGACTTCGCGTTTTTTCAGTGAGTCATAGAAAATATTTTCTATACAATGTTGGACAAAATGTGTGTCGTGTGTACGATCATCGCTGATATAGAAGTGATATTCTTTAATCACATCTCGATTGTCACATGTGCTTTCAATGCCATCGATATCCTGTTGAGAATGTCTATATACAACATGGACAAATATCGAAACTTGGTCAGAGTGATAGTATTCACTCTGTATTTCGTTTTGTGCAGCAAATGTATAGTTTTCAGCAAAATCAACCACCGACAAAATTGTTCCGGGTGGAAAAATTTCACGAGACTGTTTGAATTGAAGATCTTGCCATCGTGCTCTATGTGAATGCTGGGTGTATTTATAAATTTCGTTTTCAAATTTTTTGAGAAAATCTGTGACGCATATCTTGTCTTCTAGCAAATCAATTCTTTTGGAACGTGAATCACTAGAACTTGTATTATAGTTGATGTATTCGTATCTCTTCCAATCAACATTTACATTTGACAACGATTGATCATTATCGATAGGGTATTTATTGTGGAATAACACCAAATTTCCACAATGATGACAATGTTTTCCATTGACACATTTCTTTGAATAAAATACTTCATCGTGATTTCTCTCACATAAAATTTGAGATATGAATTCACGTATCGTCGGCGGAGGTGGTGAATTTGTCCAAAACATTTTACCAAATTCAAGAAACGTGTCATAATATAACTGAAATTGCACATGATAACGGCAACAACATGTATCACGTATAGTTATAGGTCGAACATACCATGGTTTTTGTTGCACAAATGTAGTGATTGATATATTAATTCCACGATGATCTTCCTTGAATTTATTGAACAATTGTACTTGTGTCATGTCCATTATATGTTTTGGTTGGCTTTCATATACATTTCTTGATATTCTTTTGCGTATCACATCTCTTGCATTTGGTGAAACTCGAGCATGTTCCAACCAATATTCTCGTACAATATCTTTAACCCCTGCTCCTAATCTATCTTTGTAAGGTTGTCTACAAATAATTGCCCAACAAGCAAGTTCATTATTTTCATCTATTTGCATTCTGAATTTGCTATGTTTGTATAATGTTTTTCTTGATGTTCCAACTGCTTTTGCTAGTTCTGTTGTCAAACGCTTTTGTTTAGTACTAGCTGAAAGAATTGCTGTATGAATTGCTTTACGTGCAGCACTGATATCTTTCTTCCTGGATTTTCCAAATTTTTTTATTGCATCGCCTATATTTTCCATCACATTTTGTTTCAATTTCGACTCTTTTGTTACTTTGTGAATACCCAATAACGATGTAGCACCTTCTAATTTCTTGGACACTAATAAACATCTCAAAATTTGTGCTTGTCCTGCTATTGAGTAATCTTTGAGAACTTCATCATAAAATTTTGTAGCACGATATCGTGCAACATGTATTTGTAGTTTTTCTCCATATTTGTCGCAATCAATGTCTTCTAACATTTCATCATCAATAGTAAAAGTACCTATACATCAAGTTAAATTTAATTTAACATATATCAAAAAATAAAATTCATTATAAAAAAATGAATTTGGAAAATATATGATATATACATACCAGGTTCAATTTCTGGATTTTGAACTTGATCTTCAATATTGATTTCATCGACATTAGCATGTAAATCACTATTTACATCTTCTACAATGTTCTTTTCAACTTCAATTTGTTCTTCTTGTACTCTATTTTCAATTTCCATTTCTTCAACATTGTCATGTAAATCTGTATTTATATCTTCAATAGTTCTCTCTTCCGTTTCAGCAACCCTTTGTTTTTTGGCAATATATCTGAGTTTTTGTTTCTCTCTATTATCATCATCATCACGTTTACGATCAGCTTTTCTTTTACGATTTCTCTTATTGCCCATGGTTGTTTAATCTATAGACGATAAATTAAAGAATCATGTTACTTTATAGTAAAAACAAATAAATTAAGATTTAAAAACATTTACGGAATTTATAAAAACATGAACTGAAATTGACTTTACCTTTTAAAAATTTTGTAAGAGTCTTTTGAAGAAGATTTCTTTGGAATTAACTTTCCTTTGAAAAAATTCTCTGAACAAAAATCTTCTTTGGAAAATAATAAAAACACCTTGTGCCAAGGAAGAAAATAAAATACGTTGTAAATAAATCTTTGTTGTAAAATTCATTCCAAGAATACTATTTTGAAAAAATATCTACGAAAAAAACCACTAGAAAAAAATACTTTCAATAAAAACTTATTTATAAATATATCTGGGAAAAAATCATTGTAAAGAAACAACTCTTTGAAAAAAACCCAATTTCAAAGAAATAAGAAGTACAAAATTACTTTGTAAAAAATCCTTTGCAAAATAAGATAACTATTTGAAAAAACTCCTTTCAAATAAATAAGAAGTGCAAAACTACTTTGGAAAAAAATCATTTGCAAAATACCTTAGCAAAACAACTATTTGAAAAAACCTCTTTCAATTAAATAAAAAGTGCAAAGCTACTTTGAAAAAAAAACATCTTTGCAAAGAACCTCCTTGCAAACATGTCTAAGAAAAGAAATATTTTGAAAAAACTCCTTGCAAATATCCCTTAAAAAAAACACTTTCAATGTGTCTTTTGGAAAAAAGAAGAAGAAACATACTTTGTAAAAATCTCTTTTTCAAAAAAATGTTTTCTTTGCAAATATACAACAAGAAAATAAATATTTGAAAAAAACTTCTTGCAAATATGCCTTAGAAAAACATTTTCTTCAATGTGTCTTTGGAAAAAAGAAGAAACATACCTTGTAAAAACCTCCTTTTGCAAAAAATGTCTTCTTTGTAAAAATGCAATAAAAAAGAGATATGTTGGAAAAACTCTTTCAATGTGCCTTTTGTAAAAAAGAAGAAGACATAGCTTGTAAAAACCTCCTTTTGCAAAAAATGTCTTCTTTGTAAAAATGCAATAAGAAAAGAGATAGTTTGGAAAAACTCCTTGCAAATATGCCTTAGAAAAAAAAACTCCTTCAATGTGCCTTTTGTGAAGAAGAAGAAGAAACATAGCTTGTAAAAATCTCATTTTGCAAAAAATGTCTTCTTTGTAAAAATGCAATAAGAAAAGAGATAGTTTGGAAAAACTCCTTGCAAATATGCTTTAGAAAAAAAAACTCTTTCAATGTGCCTTTTGTAAAGAAGAAGAAGAAACATACCTTGTAAAAACCTCCTTTTGCAAAAATTATCTCCTCCTTCCGAAATTAGTTTGACAAAAAAATGCGAAGTTCAAACATGCGAAAATAATGAATTAGCTTTACGTTTATTTATATGAGTATAAATTATTTTTTTTTTTATTTTTTTTCCGGCCGACGTAATTTTTATTCCGTTTAGTTATTCGGCCGAATAACCTTCGCCATAAGTTACGGCGCCGTTACGAAAAAAAGTTATTCGGCCGAATAATTATTCGGCCGAATAATTATTTCGGCCGAATAATCTCTGAAACATGACCGATTCAGATCTCTGCAAAAATTTCAGGTTTCTCCATTTTCTGAAGGAGAAAACCACCTCTTACACAACAAAACGAATGTCGGACTTCATACCAGTAGATTCATCATTGAATCTACTTTACGAGGATATAAATTTTGTTGTATATAGATAAGAACTGATATTTTTTAAGTTTTATATTTGTAACATGTGTCGAGTTATGATTCAGCTCTTTAAAAAAACAGCGAAAAGAAAAATCCATAACTTTGTAAATACAACACCAAAAAAATCGAAGAAAATGTGGGTCGATTCATTGACGTGTCTACTTCAAAAGGGTGGTCGTAGATTTTTTGATTTTATAGCGGATTGAGAGAAACGTGGTGCAACAAAAAGGTTGTTGAAAATCGACTGAGTTTCCCCATGGATCGACTTAAAAAAAATATAATAATTAGTATAGAGGTCCATTGGATGCAAACTTATAGTCAGACGTTAGTACATTGTGTGTAGATTGTCGTAGCATTTTCAGTTTTTGCAAAACACAAGTCTAACAACGATTTTAGTGGTGCAACAAATCATAACTCTTTTGTAGTCTTTTCATTTTATAAGAACACACTGTCAAACATTTGCGAAATCGACATATCAAATCTTAATAAAAAAAATTGAAAAAATTATGAGTAGAAAGCTAACATAATTCTACAAAAGTTTTCTTTTTACGGCAAAGTGAAATTTTAAATAAAAATATCACTTTTGTTCGCCCGAAGTTGGAAGACATGAAAAAAACAGAATTATTTTCTCACGAGACCCCCCAAAATAGACACCCATCTTCATTTTTTCACCCATCGTGTATGATGTCGATAACTCCTTGCTTGTGCAGATGTTGTTATAATATCCTTCTCGTTAAGGGGGAGTGTTGAAATATTGTAACTTCAAAGAATATTATATTTGTACTTTATTATTCCGGAGATGTTTCATTCCTCCGTGGAGATCTTATTGTATATCCGGAGATGTTTATTCCTCCGTCGGAATGTGGTAACTTGGGTTATTAGACTTCCCTAGTGGGGGTTGGCCCTGTATGTGTTATGTGGGTCAAAGGGTTGTTAGACCACCCTAATGGGGTCGGCCTAATCAGTTGTAGTGGGGTGTTTAACCCAGTGGTAAAGTTGGGGCTGACCTAGTTAATATAAAGTACAAGTCGGAGATGTGTATATATAGAGGAGGTGTGTTCCTCATTTGACACACTTCCCTCACTTGAAATGTAGTGCACTTGTGAGAGAGAGGTTTGCTATGGAGGAGGAGGAAATCATGTCTTTGGTTTGAATCTTTGTATATTGTTGGTCATCTATATTGAGGAAGCTTTGCTGGGTTTTCTACCCCATGAGAGTTTCCTAAAATAAATCTGTGTCTCTTGTGTTTATGTTGTGCTTGTTGTTTCTTCAGTGATCCTGTATATGCTATTATTGTGAAATGGAATGTAATGCTGCTATTTTCTGTCTTAGCATATTGAATCTTAACAAGAGCTATGTACCTATCTGCAAAAGGATCCAAGGTTGTTACTGATAGGACTATAGGTCGTTCAAAAGGATATGGATTTGTAATGTTTGGGGATGAGACTGAGCAAATTTGGGCTATGACAAAGATGAATGGAACATTTTATTCATCTCGACCTATGCGAATAGGTCCTACCACAAGAAATAAGACTATAGGTTATCAACAACCGTATCCTAAAGTTTCTACCTCAGCCTCACATAATACAACTCTATTTGTTGGTTGTTTAGACTCCACTGTGACAGTCGAAATGCTAACGCAGACATTTGTTCAGTTTGGTGAGCTTGTGCATGTCAAGATAGTTGTGGGTAATCGTTGTGGATTTGTGCAGAAATTGCCACCATATCATCCATCAATCACTCCAACCTTGTGAGATTGCAAGGTATTTGTGTAGAAGGTGCACATCGTATTCTGGTATACAAATTATTCATGGCCAACGGGTCTCTTGATAGATGGTTGTTCGGCTTAGACAAGTGGCTTGATTGGAAGACTAGATATTCAATTGCTCTCGAGACTGTCTGCAGTCTTGCCCACCTGCATGATGAATCGAGGCTTTGTATTCTGCATCTAGACATCAAACCTCAAAACATTCTGCTAGACGATAATTTCAAGGCGAAAGTCTTTGATTTCGGTATGGTGAAGTGTCTGGATAGAGTTTGCGTTAGCATTTCGATCTCTATCAACACACACTTTGCCATACCGAAATTAGAGACTTTCCCCTTGAAATTATCGTCTAGCAGAATGTTTTGAGGTTTGATATCTAGATTTAGAATACAAAGCCTCGAATCATCATTCAGGTAGGCAAGACCATAGGCAGTCTCGAGAGGAATTGAATATCTAGTCTTCCAATCAAGCCACTTGTCTCAGCCGAACAACCATTTATGAAGAGACCTGTTGGCCATGAATTCGTACGATGTGCACCTTCTACACCAATACCTTGTAATCACACAAGAGTGGAGTGATTGATGGATGATATGGTGGTGATTTCTGCACAAATCCACAACACTTACCCACAAGTATCTTCACATGCACAAGCTCACCAAACTGAACAAATGTTTGAGTTAGCATTTCGACTGTCACAGTGGAGTCTAAACAACCAACAAATAGAGTTGTATTATCTGAGGCTGAGGTGGCAACTTTAGGATACGGTTGCTGATAACCTATAGTATTCTTTCTTCTGGCAGGACCTATTCGTATAGGTCTGGAGGAACAAAATGTTCCATTCCTCTTTGTCATAGCCCGAATTTGCTCATTCTCATCCCAAAACATTACAAATCCATATCCTTTTGAACCGCCTGAAGTCCTATCAGTAACAACCTTGGATCCTTTTGCAGATGGGTACATAGCTCTGAAGGTCTCTTGCAACAAGGAGTCCATGACATCAGGTGCCAAATCTCCCACGAATATATATAGTATAATCCTAGGGACGTTTTTCTACAATGCCAAATGTTTCCCAATTTAACCTGTACAATTCTTCAGCGTTGGGCATTTGTAGACCATTATAATTTTGCAGAGCCATCTAGGCTGCTGCATGGCTTACAAACTCTAGGAAACCATAACCCTTTGATTGTCTAGTCTGCTTATTGTGAATAATATTTAGAGAAAAAAATCCTTCAGCAGAAGCAAAACAGTAACGCAGATATGTCTCATCCATCAAATGTTGTACACCTCCGATCTAGAGGGTTCTATTCTTGTCAACGGAGCTCACTTGTTGCAGGTTTTGCTGCACCATAAGCTGGGGGTTGTTGGAGATGGGATTGGGGAGGCGTCTGCATCATCATCCACTCCTGCTGTTGGGGATCGATCGCGGGTGTGTCCACGGGAGTACTGGTCTGCATCATTGTGAAAAATAATGCCAAAATACAGTTAAAAAAACCAGCGAAACAGGGAGGTGCAGGAAATTATGGAAGATCGATGGAAACACCAAAAATATATAAGACCGGGAATATTTTGATCGAGACTGCAGAGAGCTACGGCTTTCATCTACTCTTCTGTGTGACCTGAGGAAAGTTTCACCACGTGCCCCGGTTTGAATAAGCTATTTTCCCTATAAAATTCAGAAGGTTATAAATTATTTCCAAATACATTCACTAATAACATCCATAAATCAAGAAGAATATGGAAGCCCGGAAAGCTAGCAGTCTTACTAATAATGGAAAAGAATGACGAGCTTTGAGTACCTGTCTAGATATGTATGATATTATTCCACTGCAAGATGGCATTTAAGTGGCTACTTTAAACGGGTTAATCTCGCCATTGGTTCTCCATAAATGGGGTCTAATCTGTTCCCGCTACCATAATCGTGGTCTAATCTCTCCCCGCCTTGTACTCCAATGGCGTCTAATGAGTTTCTCCAGGCTCAGCTCAAGGCCAAGAGAATGGGACGGGTGTGCCATGGCAAGAGCAGGAATATTTCTTCCTTCACAATGTCATCAACAATACCAGGGATCAGTGAAGAATCTGCCATGTCGTTGGAATGGAAGTGTTTCAAAGAATGTCAATATGGAGTGGAATTCTTACAGATCTGCTCTCTATTTGTTTAGATATAAAACATGTTCCTGTTATTTCTTTCGTTCTCTCGTCACCCGATGTCTCTTCGCCTTCCGTATGGGTGAGAAGTAGATATAAAGTAGATATCTCTTCATCTTTTATATGCCTGGAGTTTTCTTACACGTTATGACACCGAGATTGTTTGAGCTTTGCATGATGACATTAACAAAATAAATTATTCTTCATTTGGACATTTTGGATTTTCATCCTTAAAACAAAAATCGTAAAACTGTTCTGCATCATCGTGTTTTCAGTCACTAGTGTATTTTTTGTAAATCTGCAAACACTACTACATGGAGGGGTGATTTGAGACAATAAATCATAAAATTGTCTCAAGTTGAGACAAAAAGCCTAAAAAAACTTGTATATTGTTTTTAAACGAGTGTCTAAATTGAGACAATAAAAAAATTGTCTCTCTAGAGACAATATAAAGTGCAAATCTCTTTGTCTATCTAGAGACAATATGACATCTCAAGTTGAGACAAAAGAAACTTGTTTATTGTCTTAAGTTGAGACAAAAGAAACTTGTTTATTGTCTTAAGTTGAGACAAAAAAATTCTAGAGTCAAAATAGAATTAAAATCACTTTTGTCTTTATAGAGACAATGTATAAAAACAATTGCTTACCACTAATCTAAATGATTATAAATATATTTTTTTTAAATAAAATACAATATCAGGATACGGTGGAATCGAACCACCAACCTCCTACTTGTAAAGCAGGTACTCTTCCATTGAGCTAGTACCCTTTAAATAAATATGGAAAAGGGGTAGCAATTGTGGAAGCCCCAAGAAAGGCATCGACTGGAAAAAAAAACCTTTCAGTGGATTCTGTGATCACCTCCATTCTAAACTGAGAATATGTTACAAAGCAATATTTTGATAGAGAAATCCCAAGAAACTGAAAAAATCTAAGGCAATAAAATCCACAATCAAAATCAAGACACAGTGCATGTAGTAGCCCCTTAATAACCACAACCAAATTTCTATGTAATATTCGAGGAGATTTGGGTATCTCTGTTAAGGTGTTGTGATGTGCATTAATCAAGACACTAAGCACATAAGAAATTACAAACATGTGATCTCTAGTTTAATAGATGCCTCCTTGTCTCTTTCATTGTTACAGGTGGAGAAACAAACCATCAAGGTTCTATCTGTGTGTCCATTTCCACCTTACACATAAAACAAAGATAATTAGAAGTCAAAGTACTTGAGAATGTTATTAAAGGATATCAATCCCAACACGAGCATGGATCTAATAATTCTAAACTAGCCATTTCCCTAGAAGGTGCAAGGGCATCCCAATAGAAGCAACAAATGTACAATAATATTCAGAAAGCTTCGGAGGTTGAATTCACAAAATAGGGAAGATGTACAATAATAGCCAACATGTTACAACACCTCAATTGTTTAAGTCTAAAAAGCTTTATCTCATAAATGGTTGCAACCTTTGCAATACAAATAGACCATGGTAATTTGCAATCTAGAACAATGTAAACATTGTTAAAGCTATTAAATATAAGCATGTTGAAACCATGCCTGGGGTCTGGTTTCAAGAAGCATAAATGATACAAGAATCAGAAACCTAAATAAAGTACACCATCAATTCAACAATGCTATATGGATGGAATAATGTTAGTATTAAATTGTGCATCTTATTTTTATGTTTCATATTTTTAACATGGTTTGAGACTTAACTTAGTATATAGACTGTAATCTCATATTCTGGTAGAAAATATTAGAAAATAACTGCAGAGAAATTAGTAGCTCTCTTGACATGGTAAGAAACACACAGATTAAAAAGGCCCTTGGAATGGAGAAAAAAATGGAACATTGAACTAAAGGAAAATAAAGTAGAATTACATAATTGAACAAATACATGCACCTTTGTCGATGGTGTAATAAAAAAATGAAGCTTTGGACAAAGTGCAAATGGTTGGCAAGTTGCCTTTAAAACATAAAAGAGCAAGTCTAATATTCCAGAAAAAATAAGACATCTCTAGTACGAGACATGGCTGAAGGAAGAAGCATGGTTTTTTTCTAGGTTTTCCTTGTAAAAAAAATAAAGAAACATGGATGTTATGTTTGCTTGAGCAAACAATACTAGTATTTAGAGTTTCTTCTTAACATATAAATTTCTATATGATTTTCCTACTTATACTAATTTAAATAGTAGTAATCAACCCAATTACTAGCTCATCCAAAATTGGAGGACTACATTTAAGCCATGTATCTTGCTAGCTCAAGATCAAAAAGCAATAAAAAATTCTTACACTATGCATCCTTAAAAGAGTTCAAAACGCTCATTTGAAAAATCATGTCATGTCTTACATGATATTCAACACTTAGATAGAATCACATTTCTAGTTCTTTCTGAAATAAGATAGAAATATGCTTTTGTACTTGGAAATTAACTAAATTTCTTTATTCAAATTCCAATCTTACTGTAGAGAATATATAAACCAAGAAATATTCAAGCACCAATGAACTAAAAACAAATTCCACTTGCAAAATATCCACTTATTTCCATGTTTCCATGACAAGCAATATAAATGCTTGGACATGTTTGATTACCCTCCATGAAATAAACACAGTAGCTAGATATATTGAACCAACCTTTCCACTGATCCTTTCCTTGTTTTCCTTTCATTGTTTCCAAAGTGACATGTTCTTCTTTGTTTCCTTTTCCATAACCTTAGCAACGATTTCAAAATCCTCTTGTGTCATGGGCACATCGCTCCCACAATGCAAACATCCCTGCTTTTGTGCATACAACCTGACCAATTGCAAAATATATGTCAGCTATAGCCCAACCCATAGAGAAACAAATTAAATACATATAAATTGTAAATACATAATGAAATACAAATTTTACCTTAAGCTCTGCACCTGATGCACCACTCATTTTTTAAGCAATTTTCTTTAGATAGATCTTTTTGAATGGATTTTCAGAATGTCAAAACGAGATTGCAATATTTGGTACGAAAAGAAATTGATTAATGATGTGTATTACTAATCCTTTGAATAAAACTAAAAATATTGAAAATAAGAATTAAATTCATGTGGTAACCCTAGTTGCAAAATGAATGCCATTCAGAATTTACTTAAGTTAAAACTATCAACTCAAAGAATTATCTTATATGAAGTCTAGTTCATCCAAGAGTTTGAGGTTAAAGGATAAAATGAATATTGCCATATAGGACCAATGCAGATGAATTCCATAGTAAAATCGGTAGTTGGACTAACCCAAAATCATGTTGGGATGAATGAATTTGTAAAATTTGTGATACAAAAGAGGTTGAGGATGAACACCATTCCTTTTCATTTTTCCTACCCTTTATTGAGACAGAGCTTTACCCAATTTCATAACTTAATTACTCTTTAAGACCTCCTGGTTTCATACCTTAATCATTCTCAACGTTATATACATCTTATCATAATCATTTTCGCTCCTAGGTCTTAAGAGGATAAGAACACAAAAAGAGAGAGATTGTTAGGCTCCAATTTATTTCTCTTCTCATCTAGAAAGTAGACCAAAGCATCACAAAGAAAAACCTGGAAGTGTGCAACAGATGTTTTTCCACCAATCCAGACTATCGTTGGTAGGAATTGTGAATGTGATTCAAGATATAAGGTGCACAAAATACAGCCTCAACCCAAAACTTGAAGTCTATCCCTTTTAAATTGAACCCTCTTAATTCCATTAGACTCCATTTTCCTTAATTGGATGTTTGGCACTAGTATACTCTTTCAACCACCAAAAAATATAACATAAATTATTAATGTTTTACTAAATCTGAAATTAACCTAGAGCTTCAAGGGAAGATATAGATCCTCCCCTTGTGAGGGGGGTGAGCCGAACTGAAGAGAGAGAAGAAGCTATTGCAATGACAATGTATAGCCCTTCTAATTTCCCTCTACGGTTGCACTCGTAATAAGCGCTTTATAAGTTAAGTGCAACTTTGGGTGGTAACAAGCCCTCAAGCCCTACAATATGTTGATTCCAAATTTAAACTAGGGGTTGCCAAGATGTTTCTAAAACCATCTCATTTTTAAAGATCGAGGCATTTGAATTATTACTGTTCATCAAATCCTAGAAGTTAAAGCATGACTTCACTACTCAAATCTAATAGATGGGCATTTCCATTAGTTGGGCAAGACTAAATCGTTTGGAGCAAAGTTGGCAGTTCAAGTTTCAGCCAGAATGGCCATTTTCCATGAGTATGTAAACTCTTTTAAGATTGATGCTCATGGGGATATGCTAGGACTCCTCACCAATGTTGGAAGGACTCATCTATATAATTGCAGCCATGTTCATTGATTTGCACACCTTCATGAACGTTTTTGTACTGTAATGTTATATAATATGCATTTTTAGAAAAAAGAACGGGAAGTTCAATAACAAAATAGAATAGCATGGACACCATAAAATATTTATACCCAAAACACACCTGCATCAACATCATTCCATGCTTCCAATAGGAAGGGAAAGAATGTATCATAATATCAATGAATACAATAAAAACATACTCCACTAGTTAAAAATCCAAAAGTCCAAACTAAGTGGTCATTTCTAGCTCCTCAAGTAGTAGGAAAGCTCTATCTTTCTTACTTTGTTGCAGCTTATCCACAATGCTCAACAACATCATCATAAATATAAATTGCAATTATTCTCTTTATCTTTACCCTGAAAGACATCAAGAAAATTCCAACTTAGTAAGTTCTCATTCCAATGCATCTAGCTGGAAATCAGAATGTAGAGCAAAATGCCTCAAAAGCATCAGAATATGAGATAAGGAATCAAAGGATATTTACTGAGCTATACAATAAAAGATAAACTTCGTCGATCGATATTCAGTTAACTAAAACAGATTGAATGTAACCAATAGATTCAAGTGTTGACAAACAATGAAATAACTGTTCAAATTTGTCACGAATAAAAACAAGGGAACCTGCTTACTCTTATAAGATATATGTATGGTTCCAAATTGCAAATATAATGTGATTCCCCATGATTGTCACGGAATGAATTCTACTATTGAATGGTTAAAACCACTACTTCAAATTTGATATAGCTACTGTGGATATCATTTCATTGATCAAATATATTTCTTTTATAACACAGAAGAGAAACAACTGTGATCATTAAGTATTTATAGTGGTCAACTAAATCAATAAACATGAAAGTATTAATGCAATCTACAACATAAAATTGATCAATCTTCAAGACTATTTACTAGCATAGGTGCATTGAGCCTTCTAGAGTCTCGATCTCTCATTTAAAACTGTGGTTATATACCATAAGAATATGTGCACATATATTACAACTAATCCTTGAATTCTCAAAATGTTGTTATGTGAACTTTGAATGTTGAAATGAAAAAAACAAGTAACTACCCTGCCCAATTCCAATATCAATATTAATCAAAGAAGGAAAGCATTATGCCACACAAAGTTTGAAGGAAAATGGTATGTGTGTGGTTGTGAACTTTATCAAAGCACAGAACATAAAAAAAAATAATCGAATACCATCAAGCATTATCACAAATGCATCTTCAAGAACTATATGTAAAATGCCATTAGCATCTTGTTTTATCTGTCATACCCTCCTCAAACAAAATTGAGATAAATGTTAAGCATTTCTAGTTTTGTATATAATAAAATTCCTAGGACATTGCATAAAAATCTATATGGAACTTGTTAAGGTTTTATGATTTTAAAACATCAATTTTTATCTTCCTATGTCTATATTGAAGAATGTACAAAAGCCCACACATTTTAAAGGAAACAAGAAATATATCCTTCTGTATGACAAATCATGCATTCCAAAACATCTAGTTGTAATAGCAGGCTTGTAGCCATGGGCTGCTACTCAAGCAATATTGTTTGAAGGTACACCAAAATAAAGTAAATAATAAAATGAAAGCATCCAACAAAATTAAACTTCTTTTACCAAGACATCTTATATTTAATAGATAGACTACATATTTTATAGTAAAAAAATTCTATAGAATGACAGGGTTCTTTAAATTGTTCAAAGCCTATTATTATCCAGAAGAATGGAATCAAGTGTCTGAACCTCATTCAGATGGTTGCTATTTCTCTGTGACAGATGCAAGTTCTATTGATTCTGACATAGAAGAGTCTCCTAATGTAAATAAGTTTTTTGTTTATTTTTATTCTGAGATTTCCGATGTCTAGTTTTTATCTGCCGATAAATTGCCTCTATCTGGTCTTTCCATGAATATGATGAGCATTGGAAAAACTGCCATTAATAACTACAAAAAGAAATTGGCTACCCTTGCTCCAGCATAGTACCATGCCAAAAAACACATTTGAGGCCAAATTTCCCACCTTGACAAACAAAAAGCAATTTAGCAGATATATCATAGAGAAACATGCCCAAATTAGGCAAAATAAAGGATTGTTGAAAGAAATAATGTCCTCTTAGAAGATTATAAGATGAAGTTAGCAGCAATACAAAAACAATTACAAGAATACTAATGAAGAATTAGAGACACAATCTCAGACTTTGCTCTAGACCTCAGTGACTGAAGAAGAAGCAAAATCCCTAATCCCACATGAAGAAAAGACAGAACCATCTGATTCTTTTCATATGGAAACTCAAGTCAAGGGATTAGATGATAGATTAGTAATCAGTGTGGATGTCAAGGTATTTGGCTACAACCAATACACACTGGATGCACTAGTTTATAGAGGAGCCATGAACTCTTGTGCAAAATTTGGTGTGCAATACCATAATATATTGGCAGACTATCCACTTTCTCTTCAAAGCAATCTATGGATCCAAAGTTCCAATTAAAGGGTTTGATCCTGATTTTCCCCTACTCATCGGTGGCCACCAAACCATAGTTAATCTGTACTAAATTACTAATTTGATATAGGTGTAGATCTCTCGTTCGCCAATATTTTTTCAACTGACATCTTTCTTTCAACATAGGGAAGGAGACTCTCACTCTCCATATAGAGGGACATATTGTTACAGTCATAGGGAAAAAGACTTACGTGTCCCTAAAAATCAACCTGAATTTCTCATAGAAGAATCTATTTAAAAATTTATCAAAATTCAGAAAGTTGTTAGACATGCAGATCTCCATGGGTGGGTAGTGATCCAAAAAATAAAGGAAAAAATCCTAAACGACTTTACTTCAAATTTTCCCAATGCCTTCTAGAAGAGAGAGCAGTATTTTATTGATCTCCCATATAAGGAAGGATACTCAAGTAGTCCACATAAAGTTGCAAACAGTGCGTCTCCTATAGAGCTTGACTACTATAAGGAAGAAATCACAGCGCTAATAGAAAGAAAGTGAATAGAGCCAAGCTGAAACCCTTGGGATTGCCCTTCCTTTTATGTGAATAAACATTCTGAGCAAAAAGTAGGTATACCTAGGATGGTTATAAATTATAAGGCTCTGAATGATGCTTTATTTCCTGTTAGGTATCCATTTCCTTCCAAAGATGCTTTGTTTTCAAATATTGTTGAGAATAATGTTTTCAGTCAATTTGATTTTAAAAGTGGATTTTGGTAGACAGGCATAAAACTAGAAGCTGGGTATAAGATTGTTCCTCATGGTGAGTACCAATGGAGAGTAATTCCCGTTGGTTTGAAGAATGCTCCATCAAAGTTTCAAAAAGGCATGGAAGATGTGTTTCTCAATCTTTCATTTGTTGTGATTTATATTGATGATCTAATAATCTGTTCATTTGATATGAACCAACACAAAGCCCACCTAACCAAGTTTTATGACCTGGTTTTGAAACATGGGTTAGCATTATCCAAAAATAAAAGTGAGTTTGGTTAGAAACAGATTGAATATTTGGGTTTGATCCTAGATAAAGGAAAAGTAATTGCAGGATCATGTTTTAAAATCCATGTCTGAGTTTCCTGATCAGATTATGGATAAGAAACAATTGCAAATATTCATTGGATGTTTGAATTATATTAAGTCTTTTTTTGAAAAGTAGGCAACTAATTTCCATTGCTTGCAGGCACACCTTAGAAAGAAAAATATTCCTTGGAACGATAAGTTGACCCAAGCGGTCCAAATTATTAAACATAAAATTCAAAATGTCCCAAGTCTGACACTACCTAAGTTGCATCTCCCATTTATTCTTTCAATATATGCTTTGAAGAAAATATGGGCAGCATTGTTACTACAAAAGCATAGCCACATAGAAGAGGTGTGTATGTATTCCTCAATTTCATTCAAAGGTGTTTAACTAAACTATCCCTCCTCTCATAAATAAATACTAGCAATAAAAAAAAGGGATAAGTGTTTCGGGTTATTCCTGAAACCTGTGCATTTTTACAGTTCGCAGAAATAGATCTCAAGCATATGAAGGGGATGCTTCAGAACATAAGACTATTCGAGCAAGATAACAACAAAGTATTAAGATGGAGCCTAAGGTTAGGCATCTATTACTTTGATATCCATTACAACCCTGGAAAAGCCAATTGTCTTGCATATTTGTTGACCAGAGAAGGCCAACACCTGGCTCAGAAAAGTTGTTAGAGTAATGTTTGACAAATTAAAATGTTAGAGTAGGGCCAACCTTGCTATAAATCCAGAACTTCAAGCAGAACTAGTTCCTCCTCTACGGTTGTACCAGTACGGATGGGTCCTTATATGCCGAAAGGCTCCAAGGAACGAGATAATATGGGATCAAGAAAACTCAACTTCAATTCCCAAATGCTCTTGTTTTAGTCCCCTGTGCAAATGTACAACTAAAACAAGGTTCAAATTTGTTTTTGGTCCACAAGTTCAATGGTGGCAATGTTGGCTTAGTAATAAAGGTAAAAGAAAATTCAAGCACGCCCTCTTAGCCTTCATTACTTTTTAGACTAACCAATTTCGATGTATAAGTGTAACACAACTCTTAATTGACTTTTACTTTGTGTTTTTGTAACTTATGTTCTATAATTTAAATTAAAATCATAGCATAACGGGACAATATAGAAAATGGGGAAAACCAGCATTGTTTCTAAAAAACTTGAGCCTTAGTTCTTGATAAGATTCTCTACAAGTTTGAAGTTTCAACTCATCAATCTAAAAACCATAAGGACATCAAAATGTGGTGAAAGCTAAAGCCATTGAAATGTGTCAAAAACAAAGCAAAAGTGATTAAAATGTTACCATGTGAAAACTAACAATCCTAACAAAAGAAGGAATGTTGTTTAACCCTCTCATTTAGTATACGTACACATAAAAACAAAAAAAAATTGTGTTATATTGCAATTATGGCCAAAATGGTGTTCACCTAGTCGGGCAAGAGGGTTCACTAAAATCTATTTTGATCAATCCACTACAAGAGAGCTATGCATCTATCAAGTTGAGTTAAATCATGTCTAGGACTAAAATATTTACTCACTTACATCATCCATGAGGGGTATAAGGAAAGCACTCTGACTATCCTAGTTGTGCAATTAACCGTTTAAGGATGGGAATGGATTGCAAACTGAGGTCATCACTCACTACTATGTTGTGCACAAGTATATTTTGGTTTCATCATTTCTAGTGTTGCTAGGAAAATTTCTTTAGAGTCACATCGTATCATAGGTACAAGTGATGCCATGTCATCACCATGAGAAAGTGTGGGTAAAGGTCAAAAAACCAGTGAAAATGCAAGGCCATTATATACTAGGGAATGATAGAAGAACGAAAACCACAGTGCACGCACAAAGTTAATGTAGTCATCACCTAGTCTCTTGCAAGTTACCAAGATGGATCTGATGGAGTTGACCGACCAATATTTTAACCTTTCCATACCCTTGGACACCAAAACCTTCCCCACATGGAGGAATATTTCTAACACTGGATTTGAACTCAACAGACCTGTAATGCCCTTAAAACTCCATAACAATTGAAGCTCTAACAAATAATAGGGTCAATTCATTAGTCCATGTTTTCTGGCACCATATTGTATCTCTTGGCATTATGAAGGTTTAGGTATCCACATTGACTGCCCATTTGATATCCTCTTCCCAATTCCTCTGCATTTGGATGCACCCTAGCTCAACAAACCCTAGACAAACATTAACCAACCCTCCTCTACCCAATTCCTCTACTACCCACTACACCGTAGCTCGACAAACCCTAGGTCACTATGAAACGCACCTATGATCTCCTCTAACCACTTCCTCTGCAACTCGGTACACCTTAGATTGGAAACAATTCTTTGTAAGGAAATATATATATCATTACAAACATATTTCAGAGGGTTTAAAATTGCCCTCCAAGCAAGACTCCCTCAAACCATGTACTCGAAGGATATACCGCGAGGGGTATGCCCCGGTCCAACCAGTATGGCACTTCGTTCACCTTCATATATGTAATTATTGGATCAATATCAAATAGAAATAGAGGAAGATCATTCTCATTAATCCATCAAATATTGTTTCCCTGGCGCCTAGGAATGGTTTCCAGTGAGAATGACCCGATGGAATACCCAATGAGCTTTCTTCTGATCTTCCTTCCTATGTATTTCCCTTTAAAAAAAAGAAAATAACCCTTTTTAAAATACTATTTAAAAAAGCGAAAAAGTTTGAGACATAATGAAATTATTGTCTCAAACAAATGTCTCAAATTCACCTTGTTTGTAATAGTGACATTGAATCTAGCAAATTTAATCCTTGCAGATGGCTATCGTAAAACCTATCATGCTAGATCTGTGTTAGTAACCATTGAATTTTGCAAGTATTGGGTAACATGAATTAAAGTACTTTGAAAAACGGTAAATAATAATCTACTTTTTCTTGGGTGATTTTAAAATTACGATAGTTAAGAAAATCAATATACATATTTATATATAGTACTCAATATTTATTTTTATGATAAGAAGTTAAATTGCAATTAGAGTATTATGTTGTTTCATGGGTGAGTAAATATTCCTTACATTAGTAAATCAATCCTCATTTCCATCAAAAACTAAGTTATGATAAGTGTTTCCAACTTTGAATATAGTATTGAAAATCTAATCTATTATACTATATTTTATAGAATTGAATAATTTAAAACTACTTTTTAGTTTTTCATCTAATTATTTTTAATACTTTTAAAGTTGATAAATGGTTTTAATTATTTATTTTAAATTTATTTAAATATACAAATTATATTTAGAAAAATACTTTATTTTGATGAATATTACTAAAAAAAAACACACATTTTAACAATTTGTTATATATATATATATATATTTGTTTGCTACAATGCCCTTTCACTTACTAGGCTAGCCTTTGGTGTGAGAGACCACAACCCAGGGGCATCTAAGTCGTCAAAATCACCCGAGGATCGCACTCGTCCTAGGTCGCACCAACCCTTAGCGTGGTTGGATTTAGATGTCGCCTCCCAGGAGCAGCGGGTTTTGATCTCGGGTCGCCTTGCAAAATGAAACCCGTATTGACCGTTTGCTCTACGGGAACTTGACTTTGTTATATATATATATATATATATATATATATATATAGAGAGAGAGAGAGAGAGAGAGAGAGAGAGAGAGAGAGAGAGAGAGAGAGAGAGAGAGAGAGATTGTTTTTATCTCGGGCTGCCTTGCAAAACGGAACCCGTATTGACCGTTTGCTCTATGGGAACTTGACTTTGTTATATATATATGGAGAGACAAGCATGCTAATAACCACCACCATCATCATAAAATTATAAAATGTGAATTCTTATGCAATGTAGAAATAATTACAACTTTACAACCACTTCATTGAATGTTAATGGAAGTATTGGCTAATGGGTGTTCAATCCAAAACTCCTCAGCCCAGAATGAATTATAACCAAATCCTAATAACTAGCCATTATTATGTGATGGATATGATTTTCATACAGAATTTAGCAAGAATAATTCTTAAGATCCATTGCAATATGCATATTTGTGGATCATTGGTACAAATAGTTGCACATGAGAGCCAAATTGAAAAATCATTTGACAAAGACTAGTGGATGGACCTATATTTACAAATCTTTCCTAAGTTTTGGCAATCTAAAAAGGGATTGGTGCACTTTTAGGGAATTGATCCCTCTTGATGCATAATAATATGAGGGAAGTTGAAGTGGGGCATAATAATTGAAATAACTATTAGTGATTAGTTGTGAATAATTAATATGGTAGTTAGATAATATATTTTAATAATAGGAGGACATGATCAATGTGAACCATTCACATTTTTTTATGGAATATGCCTATATGAATGAGGCAATTTGGTATGTAGAATTTTAGGTTTTTGGTGAATAGAGAGATAACTTTGTTTCATTTGTCTATTTCATGTTCTATTTGTATCAATTAGTATGAGAAAGTGATAAGGTTTCATTAGCGATATGCCACCTCTAAGGTTAACAACTCAATGGTGAGATTAACATGCCCACTAATATATTTCAACCCTCATATTCAACTCATATTCAAATATTAGGCCTCTTAACATTATTGGATAGTCTGAAATGTGCCTAGATTGGAGGACCAAAGTTGTTTGATGGTGGATAAGTGCACAAGGGTGCCCATCATGTTGAATTCAGAATTAGGATTGTTTATTCCCCTTTTTACTATCAGATAGGGTATTTTGTGCCTAGATTTAGAAACTAGGGATGTTCTTGGAAAGAGGACTACCAAACATTTCCTATTTCCTATTGTATACTTTTAAAAACTACTTTTTGGAATTTTATCCTAATGAAGTCCTAATTATAGAGATACGTAAATGTCGCAGTCCCCTAAAAAAGGGATTAAAAACATAGCCTTACCTATTACAGTAATAGCATGCTTAGGCCATCAAAAATCACTAAACAAACACATTACAATCATGACAATTTTAAAACATAATAGGAGAGGAATCACATATATTGTCTTACCTGGACCATAGTAATGCATGACATCTATTACCCCCACTTTTGCAAGGATGGTCACTTGGTTTTTCTCTGGGATGTTTGAGCACTATTAGAAATCTCCCACTCTCATGTTGATTTCATAGCAGATTTCATTGTTTCATCAATCAATTGGGATATTTCTGAGGTTCTTAGCATTCCACCAAGGAACGTTGTCCTTGTATGAAGCCACTATTAGCACCAGAAATTACACCCTGTGTGATTTTGATGCCAACTTCAAGATTCACTTGTTAGCACTAGAAATTAGACCTTGTGTGATTTTGATGCCAACTTCAAGATTCACTTCTTTAATTTTTTTAGTTTGTGGAAAAGGGGACAGCATTTGGGCATAAAAAATAAAAAAATATAAACATAATCCACGGGCAACATGCCACTGAAACAAAAGCATATGAATAAAATTGTTGTAAAAATTCAACAAACATTTGCTTCTACTTGAATCATAGTGATGTCTTATTTTTTCGTTAAATTCAGGTATGAGCACTACGGTTTATTCATCACATAGTCACCATCCTCTATTAATGCCCCACAATGTTTCCACAAATGCTCTACTTCATGACAGTGTAAATTATGAACAAAAGGGAAGGCTATGTACACACACAATGAGAAAGAGTAAGGAGATATACAATTCATTTTCTAATTCGCAGTTCTTATTCTACATGCAATTCTTGTTTGTTCAACTTGTTACCAACTTATTTGTACCATAGTTGGACTATCTAAAGAGACGCCATTTGATAAACATGATAAGTGTTTGACTCCAGTGTATCAAATGATTCAGCATTTATGGCTAGCCAGTTTTGGTTAGCCTGTTTTTTTTTTTTTTAGTCGACATGACCATGGCCCCATGGGGGTTTGTAATAAAGTGCGCTAGTAGGGTCTGAGTGTCTCGGTTCCCCATGACTGGATTAAGCAACTAATGTATTCCAGGGAGTTTTTTCCCTTGTCAATTATACTTTGCTTAAGGCGATGTATAATCGATGAGGTTTTCTCTCGCTCCTCCAAAGCTGGAATGCCCAATTTTGAAAATTTTAGCCATGGGGGGTTATTAGAGGCCAACTGATGTATATAATCCTACTAGACACTGTTAGAATAGGTGTCGGTCATGTCCTAGGTCCATAAAACCCTGAGAAAATATTTCAAAATTTTTCTTACCGGGTCCATCGAATTTGGGTTTTTAATTATTTTTTAAATTTAATAAATTTCTCTATAGTTTAAATAGAGAAATAATAATTTGTAATATGTCAGTCGTCCGGGGTCCGAATTCAGTGATTGATGGCTCGTTTCATAAGCCAAAAATCACACATGACCTATGGACCAGCTAGATCCAAGTTTTAGATGTCATTTAGACCTCAAAATTAATATTTTCTCTAAAAAGCCATTTACAGAGAAATTATTAATTAAAATAATAAAAATGATTATTCTGGAGATAATCCAAATCTCTCCAAAATAATCCAAATGGAATAAAGTAAAAGGCTAAATGACATGGCACTCAACATTTATGAAGATTCCAATCATCTCCAAGCAGCTTCAGTCAACTATACAGTTAGCACAAGTCAAAACTCCTCAAGTGAATTCGCCCTCCATGCATGCAAAATCGAATTTGGTGATGTGGAGGTTGTATTTAATGTTTTTTGGGTTGGTATGGAGTTGCATTGAATGGATTGGGGATGCCTTGCCTAGGTGGAGGCCACCTCCCACTCCCACCTACCTTGATTGGAATCAAAATTATGTTTAAAACTCCAAGTAGCTACCTCAAGCTCACGTCAATCTCCTTGGAGGTGCGAGTTCTACACATGGCACTTGCTTATTAGCGTGGTGATATATCCAAAGTGAGATGGGGGTTGCCTTGCCAAGGTGGAGGCCACCTCCCCATCCACATCATCTCCAAACTCGACTTGTGTTAGGTGGAGACTCATTCAATTGATATTTTGATTGGTTGAGAGCTGATATGATTGAAATTCGATTTGGGTTAGGTGACCATTGGCTTCCATCATGCCAATTCGACTTAGGTTTCTAGTTGTTATCCTTTGCTATATAATGAGGCTCCTTTTTCCTCATTCACTCATGGATCTTTAAACATCAAAACTCTGGAGAAATTTGTAATTTGTTTAAGCATTTGAATAAATTTGAGACTTTGGAGGTCAATGTGGAAGCTCTTGGTGTGCCATGCTTCATTTTGTATGAGGTGATATTATGTTTTGTCTATATACTTTTGATTCTTAAGCATTGATTCTTATGATTTAGAGGGCTAACAATCTAGTACAAATATTATAAATCTATGCTTTTCTCTTAAGTGTGTGGCTTTTCAGGTATTCTCCCAAGTGCAAGGGTTCTTGTTTGGTTTACATCTTCATTCTGCAGGTTATCAAAGAAGTCTTAATTTAAAAAATCAAGAAACAAGGAGTCTTATGTTTTTTCCATCAAGCATCTTCAAACAAATAATCAATCGGTTACTTGTTCTACCCATCTAAACTGTGGAAATCCAAAGCCCTACTCTTCTCCAAGTTTGAGATTATAGCTTAGCTTGCCTTTGGTTTGTGGTTTGTTTGGATTTTTGCCCCTCTCGTTTTTCTCTCCTCCTAGCTCTCGTCCCACTTGTTCTCTCCCTTTCCATTTCTCTACTTCTCTGTTTTCCTTCTCCTTTCCAGCTTGCTTCTAGGTCTGTTTTTTACCTTCTCTTACCCACTGTTTGGGCCTTCATATAGCCCACCCTCTTCTCTGTTTGTATCCTTTCTTACCTTTGCATTTTCCCCCCATCTTCTAACTGATTTTTAACTCTCTTTCCCACTCTGTTTGCAGCCATCTCCACCCTTTCTTGCAGCCATTTCTCTTTCGTCTTATTGGTTTCCCCTTGTCTTAGCCTTACTGCTGTCCCCACTCTATTTCCCAGCCTTTCGTCCATCCCTATTCTCCTTTCCATTTCTCCTCTCTTCTCCCATATTGCTCCTCTCCTCCTTGTCTTCCCTTCCTCCTTTCGTCCACCTACAAGAAAAAACACAAAACAAAAACAATTTTAAGGTTTGGTTAGTGTTAGATTTATTTCATAGTATAGATCTTGTTTTTCTTTGCAATAGATTAGATCTCTAAAAATATTACTTAGTAGTTTCTAGTTTATGCTTTGAAAAGTAGTATTAGGGCCTTAGATTTCATGTCATAAATCTCAAAAGTTTGCATTGGAAAAATTATTTTTGCATATAGGTTAGATCTTAGTCCTTGCATTTGGTTTCAAGGTTGGATTTTGACTAACATCTAATGGGTGCATTGTTGAAGTGAGTTTGAGTTTGTGTAGATATTTTTTGAAGGAGGAGAAAAGGCTTGATAAGAGTAATACTCAAAAGAAGAGCAAAGTGCATCTAAGGAGAAGACTTGAACCAAAATGACAAACCTTGTATACTCTCCTTTTTGTAATTAGCCATTAAGGGCTCACAAAGTATTGTTTTCACAAGTAGTTCTTTTTCTCTCAAAAGTCCTTTCAAGGGCTTCATCCCCAAAGGCACTTGTAACCATTTAATAAGATTTTCAAGTGGAGGAGGCTCCACTTTTTGGTCTCCTTCCCCATTTGGGGAAGAGTGTTGGGTTGCTTAGCTTAGGTCTTTTCAGTTTTTGTTTTAGAATAATTCATTTTTATCTTGTCGCTTATCTCTCGAGTTTTGACCAGAGAAGAGCTAACTTTGGGATTGCATCCCAAAGGCCACATAGTCTTGTGGTAGCTTCTCGTTCCCCCATCAGCTTCTTGTGGACATCGAGCTAGCTGGAAGGTTTCCAAGACTGGCGATTCTATTGGTTGACCTTGTTCGGAGGTTGATCCCACCTGTAGTGTAAAATTTTGCTTGGTAGAACACTAGATCTTTCAATTATCTCATTTTATTTTGCAAGTAGTATGTTAGCAGTATTTCCTTTGATTTGAGCTATTACATGATTTGAGTTTTACAAATTTCATTATCTCGTTATTACAACTGCTTCTTGCTTCTTAAAATGAACAAAGCCTCTTGAACTTGTCCAAATCCAAGTCAAGAGCACTCTCTATCGGAGAGCATTGTTAGACTTGCATCTTTCCTTGCATTAGGGATTTTAAATTAGCAAGTCTCTTGAACTGTGGTCATAAGATCAAGTCAAGAGCGCTCTCTGTCGGAGAGTTGAACGAGTGCTCTAATAATAAAAAATTTCAACCCATACTACCCTTTTAATTAATTTATCTTGGTCTTTTGTCCTACACCCGTATGCTCTGCCAACCGGAAACGGTTGGGCTAGTACTCAGAAAGGTGGAAGACTTGTTAATTTCATAAGTGATAACATTAATTAAAACTTTACCCAAAACCCCAACCAAGACAAAATCACTAAGTACTTCCTGAAACAGGTGCTGCCGGGAATCCACTGTCAGACTCGAGGGTGGTCAAGCCGTACGAAGACTTGTTCTCTGAATCTCGGTGCTCCCGACCTATCATCTAAAAGGTTGCCAGTGATTTTCTTGGTTAAGGTTCCACTTCTTGAATATCCTTAGTTTTAGCCTTAATAATCAAGACCACTAAAATCTTTAATTTACCAAGATAAGTTGCAAAACGATCTCAAGAAATTTTTTCTCGAACAATTGTATCGAACAACTCAATCACTCAGACATTATTTGACTCCATAAGGCACTGGTCCTTTATCACATATTTTATTTGCTTATTATCAATCTGGAGTACTTGTGTTAATATTCATATAAAGAGTGATTTGTATCTGATTTAGTGTATCTCTTATCTTCTCTTGCAACATGGATTGCGTTATCTTGGTCTTATTTAAAGCATTGTTGTGTCTCTCACCTTCAGACCTCCTAAACAACACCCATCCGCATCACAACATTAAAAAACATTTAAAACAAAAGAGCCTTAGACAACTCTTTGTAGGGACTACCCCCCTTGGCTTCGTTAGGAGTTAGCCTAAACGGAGGAGCTGGGATTTAGGTGACAGTACCTGGCTCATTGCTTTCTGTAAAATCTCAATCATAGTAGAACCTAGCTACTATGGATTCCTCACTAGTGAAAGATTGCACAACATTTGCAAGAATAGCATAAATCTGTAAATGAATGAAGAACAATACACATGAAATGGGTGAATAATGTCAATATTATTAACTGTCCAACCTCAAAATAGGTTAAGAACACTCATATATACAAATCTGGAAGAATTCGAATCCATCTGGAGTGTTCACACTGATCTAGCTTAGAAATAGCTCAAACCCCCCTAGGTTGACCAAAATATCCCAAACCATCCCAAACTGGTTCGAATCTGCTGTGTGACTGCTGGGAATGACTGGAAAGGCCCATGTGACCTCACACATGTGAAGAAACTAGTTGGTTAGAGGTTTGGTAGCTAAAATTGGCCAAAAATATGACAAAGTTGGCAAGATTGTCCACAAACTGAGCAAATGCGCCCTAGGTAGAAGAGAAGCATGCTGAATGCATTAATTGACCTGAGGAGGTCGCTCTAGGCATGCTGAATGCATTAATTGCCCTGGGGAGCGCTCCAAACAGCTGGTTTGACTCAGCACTTGTTCACATTGCTAACTAGTTCAAGATAGTTTGACCATTTATCAACTAACCAACTTAGGGATGTAATAATTAATCACTTGAGCACATATTAACCATCATTAATAAATGATTAATGTACATAGGTGTAATAATGTTCTAACACCCCCCCTTAAGCTAGACTTAGTTAAATATCAAAAATTAAGGCCTTGGCAACTAGGCTCAAGTCACCTTTTACATCATAAAATTTATTTGTCCATGTAACCAAGGTAAGGAGGAAAACCACATGGGAAATAAAACCTCCCCTATAAAATGGACATGTGGCATATATCAAAATACACCAATCATCACCATGCATCACTCACCCCAAGCAAAGATCTAAGGTGAGTGAAGGTCTTCTCGGTAAAACACTTGGTGAAGATATCAGCAGTTTGCTCACTGGATGGGCAATACTGCAATGCTATGGTCCGGTCATGCACCAAACCCCGAATGTAATGCATGTGTATCTCTATGTGCTTGGTCCTCTGTCTCTGTACTGGATCGGTAGAAATCTTGATTGTACTTTGATTATCACACCAAAGAATAGTGGGTGAATCAAAGACAATCCCGAACTCTGCAAGAATACCTTGCAACCAAACACATTGTGTGGCTGCATTAACTGCTCCCCTATACTCGGCCTCAGCTGAAGATAAGGAAATAGTGCTTTGTTTCTTGCTTGACCAGCATATAGGTCCATGTGCAAGCATAAAGACATAACCGGAAGTTGACTTCCGATCGATACAATCACCGGCCCAATCAGAATCTGTAAATCCTACTAGTTCAAGGGATGAACCAGCAGCATAATGGATACCAAAGGACTTAGTACCCTGAACATAATGAAGGATCCTCTTGGCTGCCTTCCAATGGATCTCATGAGGCTCTTGCATGTGCCTTGCAACAGCCCCAACAGCATAAGACAAATCTGGTCGAGAGTGTGTAAGATACAACAAACTCCCAACTAGTTGTCTATACAGTGAACTGTCAACTAGTGGTGAAGAACCCCATTCTGTAAGCTTAACTCCTGAAAGAAATGGAAATTTTGCAGACTTACATTCAGCCATCTTAAATTTCTGCAGCAAATCTGAAGCATAACTTGACTGACATACAGAAATTCCATTCACAGTTTGATCTATCTCCAAACCCAGAAATTGTTTTAGCAATCCTAGATCGGTCATGGAGAATGCACTGTGCAATGCTCTCTTAACTGAGTCAAGTTCTTTGGTGCAGCTACCAGTGATCAAAATATCATCAACATACAGTACAATAATCAATATCAGATCACTAACATGCTGCATATACACATTTGGATCAGACTTACACCTCTCAAACCCCAAGGATAGCAGAAAATTGTCCATTTTTGCATACCATGCTCTAGGAGCTTGCTTGAGCCCATAGAGTGACTTGTTCAACCTGCAAACAAGTGTATGATCAGAAATAAAACCTTCAGGATGCTGCATATAAATCTCCTCATTCAGATCCCCATGAAGAAAGGCACTTTTTACATCCATGTGATGAATCTCCCATCGCTTGGAAGCCCCAATGGCCAAAACTAGTCTTATGGAGTCCATCTTTGCCACCGGTGCAAATGTCTCTGTATAGTCCACTCCTTGGACCTGAGAGTAACCCTTAGCCACCAACCTGGCCTTATACTTCATATCAGAGCAATCAGATCCAACTTTGGTTCTATAAATCCATTTGCATTGCACTAGTTTCCTCTTGGGAGGAAGAGGGACCAAATCCCAAGTTTTGTTCTCATGGAGTGAGTTCATCTCTTCTTGCATGGCTGATTGCCACCTTGGGTCTGTACATGCTTCTGAATATGACATTGGATCAGATACAACCATCAAGTAACATGCCTCACTCAGATCAGAATTATCACATGCAAAGGAATTGTGAAATTGAGATCTAGTTTTCCTAGCATCTTGGGGATCTCCCACAAGCTCTCCGGCACTTTGAATTGTTTTCTCTGCCCACTTGGGCCTTGAGGGAGGGATATGTTTAGAATCCATATCAACATCATCCTCAGCAATATCAGAATCAGAAATATCAGAGAAAGAATCACTACTTACTTCATCATCAAGACGAGGAAATGAGCATTCCTCATCACCTTGTTCACTAGCTTGCAAGAATTCTTCTTCTTCGAATTTGACACTTCTTTCGATGAAAGTTTTGTGAGTGGATGGATCAAAGAGCTTGTATCCCTTGGAATCCTCTGCATACCCAACCATGATTGACTCCTTGCTTTGGGGCTGCAAGGCGTTTCTCTTCTCCGGTGGAATTCTAGCCCAAGCCTTTGAGCCAAAAATTCTGAAATGTGAGACATTGGGCTTGTGGCCCATCCATGCTTCAAATGGGGTAATTCCTTGCAATGCTTTGTGTGGTGCTCTGTTCTGAACATATGCTGCACAATTCATAGCTTCAGCCCACAATTTGGGAGACAAATCCCTTGCTTGCAACATGCAAGTTGCCATCTCCTTCAGTGCTCTATTTTTGCGCTCTGCAACACCATTTTGCTGTGGTGTATAGGGCACTGAGTGTTGCATCTGAATGCCATGCTCTTGACAGAGCTGCTGCAAATTGTTATTGACATACTCTCTGCCATTATCAGTCCTCAAGACCTTCATGGCCTTCCCACTGAAGTTCTCAACCATGCTCTTAAAAATTTTGAAACATTCAAAGACTTCAGATTTTTGCTTAAGGAAAAATAACCAGCAGTACCTTGAGTAGTCATCGATGAAGGTGAGCACATATTTGCTGCAGCCATAGGAGGGAGTGGGGAGTGGACCTATCAGATCAGAATGCACTATCCCAAGTGGCTGATCAGCCCTCCTTGCCTTCCCTTTGTCATACTTCTTTTCAGTATGCTTCCCAATCATGCAACCCTTGCATGTTCCACTTGAAAAACTGATTTGTGGCAGCCCTTCTACCATCTTTTCTTTGCTTAAAACTTGAAGATATCTGTAGTTTAGGTGACCATACCTTTGATGCCATAGCTTGCTGGTCTCATTCCCATGTGACAGAAGTACACTTGGTGAAGAGAACTCGATAAAGTGGGAGAACTTGTACATCTTCATGTCATGGTCTGCAACACCCATTGCAACAATTTTCCCGGTGGAAACTTCTGATATCTCCACATCATCCTGAGTGAAGACCACCTTCTTTGCTGCTCCAGTATGTGTCATTTGATATACAGAGAGCAAGTTTGCTGCAAGATTTGGCACATACAACACATTGGAGAAGAAGCCATTCTCCATAGATATTTTCCCAATGCCATGAGCAGGGATTTTTGAGTCATCTCCCATTCGAATAGAGAGGCCACTGTAGGGTGCAAGTTCAGAAAACGAATCTCTTGAGGAAGCCATGTGCCTTGAGGCACCTGAATCAATGATGAACAAGGGTGAATGAGATGAACTAGCCACCAAAGCATGGCAGCTCTCCTTGTCTTCAGAAACGCACTCCTTCTTCTTGGAACTTTCAGGAAGAGGAATATTATTTTTCTGTAGGAGATGGGTCATGGTGTCTATGGTTTTCTTCATGCATGAGCTCTCTGGATGAAAACCTCTTTGACAGTAGCTACATTTTGTCTTCTCATCCTTCTTTCCCTTGTTCTTGACAGGATTCGAAACCCCCTCAGAGGATTTGGGCCTCTCATCCTTCCTCTTCTTCTCTTGAGGTTTCGACCCCCTGGGTTTTTGCTTGCCTCTTCCACATTTCGAATCTCCAGCTGTAAGAACTTGATCTTTTTGCTTGATGGAGCCCATCAAGACCAGCTTGTCTTGCTCTTGAGTTAGCATCTCCATGAAGTCAGCCAAAGATGGCATCTTCTAGCCTCTGACTGTGAGCCTTGTGGAGTTGAAGGAAGACACAAAAAATGAGTACTCAGAACCCAATTTGGAGAGAATGAACAACACCAACTGTTCTTCTTTCTTCTCTATGCCACATTGTCTGATCTGCAAGACCAAGTTCTTGAACTTGGTGAAGAAGTCCTGGATGGAATCGAAATTCCCTGGGCTTAGTGAGACAAGCTCATTTTCGAGCTGGTGGCCTCTCATCTCATCAGTCTTTCCAAACAGTGTCTCAAGCTTGAGCCACACTTCATTTGGAGTTGCTAGACTTTCTACATGAAACAGGAGGTCTCTCGAAATGCTGAGACAAAGGAGGCCAAATGCCTCATCCATTCTGTTAAAAAACTTGGATTTCTCCACAGCTGAGTTTGGCTCAACCTCAGTGCCCATCGTAATTCTGTAGAGACCCTTAGATCTCAGCAAAATCACCATTTCTTCCTTCCAATCGAAATAGTTGAAGGGAGTGAGCACGTTCGGGTGAGATGGCTCCATTCTCCTCTGCTGCAATTCGCACTTGCTGACAATGTTGATCTTCAATACCTGCAAACAACTCTCAAATCATTTAGGAGGGATCTACACTAATAGATTCGAACCCTGTATGGATAGTGGGTGCATTCGGGAGAGCATCACACCTGAGAGGAGCCACTAGATTTCTCCAGTAAGCTCAAGGCAATGGCCTCGGGAATTATGTGGTTTCTCCACTGCTTCTGGCAATCCACTACAACAGTCTTGCTAGTTCGAATGGTAGCTCCAAGAGCTCTGATACCATGTAAAATCTCAATCATAGTAGAACCTAGCTAATATGGATTCCTCACTAGTGAAAGATTGCACAACATTTGCAAGAATAGCATAAATCGGTAAATGAATGAAGAACAATACACATGAAATGGGTGAATAATGTCAATATTATTAACTGTCCAACGTCAAAATAGGTTAAGAACACTCATATATACAAATCTGGAAGAATTCGAATCCATCTGGAGTGTTCACACTGATCTAGCTTAGAAATAGCTCAAACCCCCCTAGGTTGACCAAAATCTCCCAAACCATCCCAAACTGGTTCGAATCTGCTGTGTGAATGCTGGGAATGACTGGACAAGCCCATGTGACCTCACACATGTGAAGAAACTGGTTGGTTAGAGGTTTGGTAGCTAAAATTGGCCAAAAATATGACAAAGTTGGCAAGATTGTCCACAAACTGAGAAAATGCACCCTAGGTAGAAGAGAAGCATGCTGAATGCATTAATTGACCTGAGGAGGGCGCTCTAGGAATGCTGAATGCATTAATTGCCCTGGGGAGCGCTCCAAACAGCTGGTTTGACTCAGCACTTGTTCACATTGCTAACTAGTTCAAGATAGTTTGACCATTTATCAACTAACCAACTTAGGGATGTAATAATTAATCACTTGAGCACATATTAACCATCATTAATAAATGATTAATGTACATAGGTGTAATAATGTTCTAACACTTTCCCCGAAGGCCACACCTCTCCCCACTTTCCTGTAAGGGAGACAACTTTCGAAATATTTCTGCTGCTGGTGTGCAGTTTCGAAGACAACATCTTTGGCGCCGTTGCTGAGGACAAATATTTTTGTTCCTAGATGACCTTAGTTTTTTCTAGTTTGTTTTACCTTTTTGATAGAGTCTCAATATATCTGGCGACTCCACTGCCCTTTTTTCCTTTTTGGTAGATTTTTAGTTTAATCACTCTCAGAAATTAGAATTGGATCCACCTAGCGACTCCACTATCAGTTAACACCTCAAGGTATTCGACTAGAAGAAACTCTGAAGGATTGCTTAGTTTTATCCCAGAACCTAAAAAGGTTTATAGGAGAAGACTAAACAAGCTTGCTTCTCGTAAAATCCTTGAAGAACTTAGGTCTCAGTCTATTTCTGACATCCATAGTCTTTTTCAAGAAAATAACTTAGAAAATTCTGAAAATTTTGAAAACAGTAATAATTGTTTTTCTGATATGATGGGTGATTTCTATTCTCCCCTCAACATTACTCAGATAGCAGGTAAACCACATGATATTCTAGACAAAGCTATCGACAAGCTCCCCATTTTTACTGGAACTGATGCCATTACTGCCGCTTATCATCTCAAGGCCTTCTCAAAATGTACAAGTGGATATGTTAGAGATCCTGCTCACAAGCATGATGATGTATACATGAAACTATTGGCCTTGTCCTTAGATGGAGATGCTGGTGACTGGTTCATTGGCTTGCCAGCTAATTCCTTTTCCACCTTGACTGAGTTCAAAACTACTTTCACCAACAAGTATGGTGAGAAGAAAGAGCTCCGTCATCAACTTGCTGCTCTAACAAACATCAAAAGAAGTGAGATGGAAACCATGGAAGAGTTCAACAAGAAGTTTACCGACTTATACAATGCAATCCCTACAGATTATAAGCCAACTCCACATACTATAATGGTCTACTATATTGAAGCTTTAAGTGGAGAGATGCAATATGAACTTAGGGATAAAGATCCCACTACTTTGTTAGAAGCACAAACATTGGCCACGAAGATCGATAAAAACATGCAGTCCTCTGGAAAATCAAATTTACCTGGTTATTCAAGAGCTCAAACTCCTTTAAAAACAGCTGAGCCTAAAGATAAAGATCCTCTAGCTGCTTTGAAATATTCATACGAGAAAAAGATGATGGATATGTGTGAGAGGATGGAAAAAGCTGAATAGAAACATGTAGTCCAAATGAAGGAAGTTCAAAACAAAATCATAAACATAGAAAGAGCACATATTCAACAAGTTCAGCAGATTCAACAGACCCATCCAATTCAAAGAAATTACCCTCCCAAAAATAACTGGTAGAAGAAAGCTCCCGAAAATGAAAAGAGGCCTCCAACTCAGATAGAGGCTGCTAACACAAATGAGGTGTGCATCCCATTTTGTAGAGCTTGCACAGATTTCCATGAGGAATTCGCTTGCTATTTTGCAAACTATGTACAAGAGCATGGTTATCCTGAGGGGGAGGGTACTTGTAATCCAACATCAAGCGAGCCTGAATACATAAATGTTGTAGGAGATATCCACAACATTCCCAGAGAAAACTGGAAACATGCAGAGAATGAGCCAGACAATATGACTAAAAACTATGGAGAAAGACCATCCAGTGAACAGCTCCACAATATGCGGAGATTTAAAGGGGTTGGATACCAAAGAAGATCAAATCCCGCACCTTCCATGCAACCTCCAAAGGTAATTATTCCAAATGATTCAACTGACTCTAGTAGATTAAATTTTGATTGGAATAATTGGTTTAATACTACTAAGGTACCTATACCCATAAATGAACTCTATAAGATCTTTGGTCAAAAGGAGAAGTTATTGAAAACATTGGAAGCACCTATTCTTGCATGTACTACCACTCCTACTCCACCCACTCCTCTCACCCCTCATACGCCTAGGAAGGTCACTTTTTCGGATAATGTGAAAGAGCCTTCAACCAGCTGTTGACTCGACTTATGAGGACCCTCCTATAATCCTGCATACTAGGGATACAAGAAGAGAAGCTCATCCCCCTTTCTACATATCATTGATGATAGGTGACCTTCTTCTACACAATTGTATGCTGGATTCAGGATCCGGTGCAAGCTTGATGACCAAAAGGGTTATGCAACAACTTAACTTAAGAACCACCAGGCCCTACCAAAATGTGTGTGCCATGGATTCCAGACCCGTTAAGGTCGAAGGGATGATAGAAAATGTTCCTGTTAGATTGGCCAAGTACCTGGACATCCATATTTCCATGGATATCCTTGTCATAGATGTACCAGATAGGTGGGGCATGCTACTCTCTAGAAAGTGGGGTGCAACCTTGGGTGGCTCTATACAGTTGGATTGGTCTTATGCAACAGTTCCTGCTTCTGAAGATTCACTTGTAAAATTGCACACTGAAAAGGAAAGGAGATACCATGTTGAAAATCTGGAGAGACCATCAAATGAGTTTGTCTGCCATGTCGGTGAGATAGGAAATATTCAAATCAACTCCACCTTTTTAGATCCAATTCAGGAAGAGGTTAAAAATGAAGAGATAAATAAGCTATGGAAAATGAACTTTGATGGAGCATGTTCTAGAGCAGGAAAGGGGGCTGGGGTTGTCATCACTTCTCCAGAAGATAAGATTTTCAATTTCGCTTTTAGACTAGAGTTTGAAGCAACCAATAATGTGGTAGAGTATGAGGCACTTCTACTAGGCATAGAGATTGCCAAGGACATGGGAATCAAACTGCTAACTATAAAAGGGGACTCAGATTTAATTGTCCAACAGATTAAGGGTCAATTCGCATGTAAGTGCCAGAGACTTAAAAAGTACCGAAATGCAATATGGGACACAATGGAATTCTTTGACGCCCTTAATATAGAATCAATCCCTCGAGACCAGAATAGTGCCACTGACAAACTTGCAGTTTCAGCCTCAACACTTCAACCTTTAGATGAAATGTTAGAAGGACATTTCCCTTTGGAAATAAACTTTAGACCTTACATTCCTGATAATATAGAACATTGGCAAGTTTTCAGAGATGATGAACAGATACTAAAGTTCATAAACAACATTGATGAGTTCTTGAATTATAAACCAAATGATCAAGAGGAAGGCAAAGTTTATCAGGATGAGGGTAACCGCTCAAACCCTGTTCCACGAGGTTTTGTGGCTTTGGAAAATGTTTTTGATAGACAGGATAGGAGAAAGAGTAATGTGGACCAGATGAAACTGGGTGAGTATATTGAGATTAACATTGGAACGGAAAAGGAACCAAAAATACTGAAAATTGGAAAAGGTATCCTTGATGAAGAAAGAAATACCCTTATAAACTTGTTAAGAGAATTTAGGGACATATTTTCCTTCACATATGATGAGCTCAAAGCATATAGGGAAGATGTCTTCCAACACACCATTCCCTTAAAACTGGAATGTCAAAAGGGTAAACCTTTCCGGCAAAAGCTGAGACAAATAAATCCTAAATTAGCTCCTATTGTGAAACAGGAATTAGAAAAAATGTTGGCAGCAGGCATTATAGCACCCACTTGACATACTTCATGGTGCTCCAACTTGGTGGTAGTCAGAAAGAAGAATGGTAGCTTAAGAATATGTATAGACTTTAGAAATCTGAACATAGCATGCCAAAAAGACAATTACCCCCTTCCAAATATGGAGACCCTCCTCCAACGAGTCACTGGATCAAGCATGATGTCAATGCTGGATGGATTCTCGGGGTACAATCAGGTAGTCATCAAGGAGGAAGATAGACACAAAACTGCTTTTACAACCCCTTGGGGAACTTTCGAATATCTAAGAATGCCTTTTGGCCTTACAAATGTTGGGGCCACTTTCCAAAGGGCCATGGATTATGCCTTCAAGGAATTAGTGGGAAAAATCATTGAAATCTACCAGGATGACTTGACTGTATTTTCAAAAGAAAGATCTAGCCATGTTGGTCACCTTAGGAAAGTTTTTGAAAGATGCAGAGAGTATGGGATTTCATTAAATCCGGTAAAATTAGTCTTTGGTATCGAGGAAGGAAAGCTTTTGGGTCACATTGTTAACAAAGACGGGGTCAAGGTTGATCCCGAAAGAGTGGAAGCCATCCAAAAAATTCCCCTTCCTAGAAATGTCAAAGGTCTCCAATCTTTTTATGGTCATATCAACTTCATAAGAAGATTCATACCAAATTTAGCTGAGCTAGTAAAACCCATGCAACGGTTGTTAAAAAAGGATGCTAAATTTGTCTGGGATGATAAGGGAAAGGAAGCCTTTGCAACCATTAAAGATGCTATTTCTAGATCACCTATGTTAGTCAGCCCTGACTACACTAAAGAATTCATGATATTCTCTTTTGCCTCAGAAGACACAATTGTTGGTGTGTTGCTCTAGAAGAACTTCAAAGGGTTCGAGCAACCAATTGCCTTCATGAGTAGAGCCCTCCAAAATTCAAAATTAAAACATACTATCATGGAGAAACAAGGCTATGCCTTGGTAAAATCTTTAAAGCACTTCAGGACATACATCTGTTATTCAAGAGTTATAGGGTATGTCCCCCATGCTGCAGTAAAGGACATCCTATCCCAGCAGGATTGCTTAGGAACAAGAGGCACATGGGTATCAAAAATCCAGGAGTATGATTTGGAGATTCGACCCACTAAACTAATAAAGGGTCAGGGCCTAGAAAAGATGCTAACTCAGAAACATGAAGAAGCCATTGGCATGAGTTGTGCAAACCTTTCATCTGATCCTCGCATGACACCAGCTTTACAAGACCTAGATAATCATTGGTACTCCGATATCATTTACTTCCTGCTGCATTTAGATGTCCCAGATCATCTCAAGGGGCATAAAAGAAGAGCTCTTAGATTAAAAACTGCCAGGTATTGCCTCACTCAGGAGGGTTTGGGTTGGAGAAACCCTGACGGTGTAATAATTAGATGTGTGCACGAGCAGGATTCCAAAAAGATCCTGATTGAGTTCCACTCAGGATTTTGTGGGGGCCACTATGCAGCAAACACAACTGCTCACAAAATTCTGAGAGCAGGTTATTATTGGCCAACTATTTTCGCTGATGTTTACAAACATGTCAAGTATTGCCAAGAATGTCAACTTTTCACGGGAAATCCTAAATTGGCTACTTTACCTCTCGCACCAGTAGTTGTCATTGCCCCCTTTCAATAATGGGGTCTTGATTTTATTGGCAAGTTCCAGGATAACTATAGCAATGGATTTTGCTGGATCCTTACTGCAACTGATTACTTCACTAAGTGGGTAGAAGCTATACCCACCAAAACAGCCACTGAGAAGGTTATCATGGATTTCATTGAGGACAGGATCATCACTAGATTTGGCACTCCCTTGAAAATAACAACCAACAATGCCAAAGCTTTTAGTTCGGCAGAAATGAATGATTTTTGTTTCAAGTATGCCATTGTTCTATCACACTCTTCTGATTATTATCCTCAGGGTAATGGACTTGCAGATTCCTCTAACAAAAATTTGATGACCATCCTTAAGAAAACTGTGGGAGATAACAAGAGATCTTGGGATAGCAAAATCAAGTATGCCTTGTGGGCAGATAGGATCACCAAGAAGAATTCCACTGGGAAATCTCCTTTTGAACTTGTTTATGGCATCATGGCAGCATTACCTTTCAACATGCAAATACCCATTTATAAAATGTTGACTGATTATGGTACCGAAAAACTGGAGTTAGATGACAGAGCAAACCAAATCATTGAACTTGATGAAAGCAGAAGGACATCATTGGACAAAATGTTAATACATCAGGAAAGCATGAAGACCACTTTTGACAAATCAGCTAAGCTTAGAGATTTCCAAGTGGGAGACACTATTCTCTTGTGGGACAAGAGAGGAGAAAAGCCAGGGAAGCATGGAAAATTTGACAGCCTTTGGAAAGGTCCTTTTATCATACGTTGTCAGGCCGGGACACATTCTTTCTTTCTAAATACCATGGACGGAGAGATGATACCATTGGCCATAAACGGGCAACATCTGAAACCCTTTTATCGGAACAACATTCAAGATGACCAAGGGGTCATCTCAGGAGATTCCTAAAACCTTATCCTTGTCAATAATTTTTGCAATCTTTTGTACCATATTGATGTATCATAGTTTCATATGTTAGTTTTTGTATCATATTTCATATATATGATGGAAAAAAAAGAAAAGATTTTATTTTTCATATATACTTTTGAAAAAGAAAAAAATATTATGTTGGTATTTCATTTTTGCAATATTTTTTGATGAAGATGTTTTACTAAGACACTTTTGTTTCTGTGCACGAAACTGATATTCTGGGGTTCTCGAGTACTCTTTTCGATCCATAAATCAAATGAGCACCCGTCCCATAGTTGGAGCCAGATGTTACCAACTTATTTGTACCATAGTTGGATTATCTGAAGAGATGCCATTTGATAAACATGATAAGTGTTTGACACCAGTGTATCAGATGATTCAACATTTGTGGCTAGCCAGTTTTGGTTAGCCTATTTTGTTTTTTTTAGTCGACATGACCATGGCCCCATGGGGGTTTGTAATAAAGTGTGCTAGTAGGATCTGAGTGTCTCGGTTCCCCATGACTGGATTAAGCAACTAAGGTATTCCAGGGAGTTTTTTCCCTTGTCAATTATACTTTGCTTAAGGCGATGTATAATCGATGAGGTTTTCTCCCGCTCCTCCAAAGCCGGAATGCCCGATTTTGAAAATTTTAGCCATGGGGGTTTATTAGAGGCCAACTGATGTATATAATCCTACTAGACACTATTAGAATAGGTGTCGGTCATGTCCTAGGTCCATAAAACCCTCAGAAAAAATTTCAAATTTTTTTTTACCGGGTCCGTCGAATTTGGGTTTTTAATTATTTTTGAAATTTAATAAATTTCTCTATAGTTTAAATAGAGAAATAATAATTTGTAATACGTCAGTCGTCCGGGGTCCGAATTCAATTATTGATGGCTTGTTTCATAAGCCAAAAATCACACATGACCTATGGACCAACTAGATCCAAGTTTCAGATGTCATTTAGACCTCATAATTAATATTTTCTCTAAAAATCCATTTACAGAGAAATTATTAATTAAAATAATAAAAATGATTATTTCGGAGATAATCCAAATCTCTCCAAAATAATCCAAATGGAATAGAGTAAAAGGCTAAATGACATGGCACTCATCATTTATGAAGATTCCAATCATCTCCAAGCAGCTTCAGTCAACTATACAGTCAGCACAAGTCAAAACTCCTCAAGTCAATTCGCCCTCCATGCATGCAAAATCGAATTTGGTAATGTGGAGGTTGTATTTAATGTTTTTTGGGTTGCTATGGAGTTGCATTGAATGGAGTGGGGGCGCCTTGCCTAGGTGGAGGCCACCTCCCACTCCCACCTACCTTGATTGCAATCAAAATTATGTTTAAAACTCCAAGCACCTACCTCAAGCTCACGTCAATCTCCTTGGAGGTGCGAGTTCTACACATGGCACTTGCTTATTAGCATGGTGATATATCCAAAGTGAGATGGGGGGCGCCTTGCCAAGGTGGAGGCCACCTCCCCATACACATCATCTCCAAACTCGACTTGTGTTAGGTGGAGACTCATTCAATTGATATTTTGATTGGTTGAGAGTTGATATGATTGAAACTCGATTTGGGTTAGGTGACCATTGGCTTCCATCATGCCAATTCGACTTAGGTTTCTAGTTGTTAGCCTTTGCTATATAATGAGGCTCCTTTTTCCTCATTCAGTCATGGATCTTTAGGCATCAAAACTCTGGAGAAATTTGTAATTTGTTTAAGCATTTGAACAAAGTTGAGACTTTGGAGGTCAATGTGGAAGCTCTTGGTGTGCCATGCTTCATTTTCTATGAGGTGATAGCATGTTTTGTCTATATACTTTTGATTCTTAAGCATTGATTCTTATGATTTAGAGGGCTAACAATCTAGCACAAATATTATAAATCTATGCTTTTCTCTTAAGTGTGTGGATTTTCAAGTATTCTACCAAGTGCAAGGGTTCTTGTTTGGTTTACATCTTCATTCTGCAGGTTATCAAAGAAGTCTTGCTTTAAAAAATCAAGAAACAAGGAGTCTTATGTTTTTTCCATCAAGCATCTTCAAACAAATATTCAATCGGTTACTTGTTCTACCCATCTAAACTGTGGAAATCCAAAGCCCTACTCTTCTCCAAGTTTGAGATTATAGCTTAGCTTGCCTTTGGTTTGTGGCTTGTTTGGCTTTTTGCCCCTCTCGTTTTTCTCTCCTCCTAGCTCTCATCCCACTTTTTCTCTCCCTTTCCATTGCTCTACTTCTCTGTTTTCCTTCTCCTTTCCAGCTTGCTTCTAGGTATGTTTTTGACCTTCTCTTACCCACTGTTTGGGCCTTCATCTAGCCCACCCTATTCTATGTTTGTATCCTTTCTTACCTTTTCATTTTGTTGAATATTGTAACTTCTAAGAATATTATATTTGTACATTATTATTTCGGAGATGTTTCATCCCTCCGAGGTAACCCTATTATGTATCCGGAGATGATTATTCCTCCAATGGTTTGTGGTAACTAGGGTTATTAGACCCACCATGTGGGGGTCAGCCCTGATCTTATATTTTAGGGGTTATTAGACTTCTCTAGGAGAGGTCGGCCCCATTAGGAATTTTTGGTCAGTCGGGAACTAGTATAAATAGAGGAGGTGAGCTCCTCATTAGACACACTTGTACAACTCAGAAAAGTAGCGCACTTGTCTGGGAGGTCTGCTAAGGAGGTAGAGAAGGAGATCAAATCTTGGAGCACATCTTGTATTTTGGTTGATCATCTTATCGAGGAAAGCTTTGCTGGGTTTTCTACCCCATGAGGGTTTCCCAGGGTAAATTCTGTGTCTATCTTGTGATTATTTTTCTTTCAGTGATCTTGCTTGTCTATTTGGTTTAAACTTAACATGGTATCAGAGCTAGCCTGAATAGGACATCTTTCACAAGGTAAGAATATCTCTCTCTCTCTCTCTCTAGTGAAAATTAGGGTTTCTGCAAAACGTTGGTATTGTTGAATTCTGATTACATGGCTGGATAGCCCTTCTCAAAACCAATCTTTTGAGCCCTAGATCGAACTTTTTGGTTGGGTAGAACTCCGGGAAAGTCAAACCCTAGTTTTACCAAAAGTGCGATAAACCAGAAATTGGTTTCTGTAAACAATTGGTATTGTTGAATTCTGATTACATGGATGGATAGCCCTTCGCAAAACCAATATTTTGAGCCCTAGATCAAACTTTTTGGTTGGGTAGAACTCCGGGAAAGTCAAACCCTAGTTTTACCAAAAGTGCGATAAACCAGAAATTCTATCCCAGGATCCGGAAAATTAAAAGGGTTAAAATTTCCGGGTAAGTACTACTCTATCTCTTATCTCTTGTACTCCCCCAAGAGAAGATGGCTCCAAACACTAAGCTTTAAGACAAGCTAGAAGGTATAGAAAATTTCTGGGCATGGAAATACAGAATTGGTCTCATTCTTGAAGAGAATGATCTTGCTCACTATGTCAAGGATGAAGTTGTAGAACTTGAAGGAGATGAAGCCAAAGAGAAGCATAGGAAGTATTTGATTAGGGAAAAGAGAATCATAGCTGATTCTATTAAAGACCACTTGATTCCCCAAGTGGCCTCCGAGAAGACTCCAAAGGAAATGTATGATGCCCTAGGAAGAATGTATGAAGGAAAGAACATCAATAGGAAGATGAACCTAAGGACTCAATTAAAGAGTACCAAGATGCACAAAGGAGAATCCATTCAAGACTACTTCTCAAGGGTCTCCCAAATCAAGGAGCAACTAGATGCCATTGGTGATACTCTTGATGAAGATGAACTTGTGATGACTGCTCTAAATGGTCTCACTAGACCTTGGGAATCATTCATACAAACTATGTGTGCCAGAAAAGAAAACATGAAGTTTGATGTAGTATGGGAGGATTGTGTTCAAGAAGAGGCTAGGGTAGCCAATAGAGAGGCTCTTCTCAAAGAGGATGACCAAGCCTTGGCCACCCACACCAAAAGAGGAAAGAGGGGTCACTTCAAGAAAGTGAACCACAAGAAGTCTCAACCCTCTCATAGATTCAAAAGGAAAGGAGGAACAAACTTAGAGAGAGATCTCTCCACAGTCCAATGTTATAATTGTCTTAAACTAGGACACTATGCTAGAGACTGTACTTCTCCAGAAAAGAAGAAGAAGAAGTTTGTTCACAAAAGACATCATGCACATATGGCAGAGGATGATAGTGAAGAAGAAATAGGAGAAGAAGAAGAAGAAGAAGAGGAAAGGCCTCAAAAGAAAAGATCTAAAGTAAAGAAAGAAGATCCAGAAGAATATGTCCTATTCTCTGCACTCTCTCGATCTGTGTCTCCTGGAGAAGATACATGGCTCATTGATAGTGGTGCTTCAAAGCACATGATAGGTCAAAATAAAACTCTCTCTAGACTTGAAGAAAAGTCTTCACCTCAAAAGGTATCTCTAGGAGATGATTATCAATATCCCATCAAGGGAATTGGTGAAGCAAGCTACACGCTTGATTCTGGAACACCCTTGAAAATGAAAGAAGTTTTATATGTACCAGTTTTAAAGAAGAACCTACTCTCTATCTCATCACTAGATAAGAAAGGTTTTAGAGTGGCTTTCATAGATGGACAAGTACTCATCTGCTCCAAAGGAAAATCAATTAAAGATGTAGTTATCATTGGTGAAGAAGAAGGAGGTCTCTATAAGCTCAAGGGTCATCCCGAAGTTTCCCTTGCTCATGAAACCTCTAGCCCCAGTGAGCTATGGCATAGAAGACTAGCTCACATTAACTACAAAGCCTTACCCTATGTAAGCAAGGTGGTCATAGGATTACCAGATCTGAAGGGTGATCATAATGGCTCATGTAGAGGTTGTAAAAAAGGGAAGAATGTCAAGAATCCTTTTCCAAAGAGTGAAACAAAGACTAAGAACATTTTGGAGCTAATACACTCAGATGTATGTGGACCAGTGCCCACTACATACCGAAGTGGATTTGAGTATTATCTCTCATTCATTGATGACTATTCAAGGAAGACTTGGATATACTTTCTAAAAGGTAAGAATGAAGTCTTTGGAAAATTCAAAGAATTCAAGGCCCTAATAGAAAATATCTCAGAAAAGAAAATCAAGATTCTCAGAACAGATAATGGCGGAGAATATAATTCAAAGGACTTTGAAGACTTTTGTAAAGAAGCCGAAATTAAGAGGGAACTAACCACTCCCTACAATCCCCAACAAAGTGGGGTTGTTGAGAGGAAAAATAGAACCATCATGGAAGCTGTAAAGACTATGATACATGATCAAGATCTACCCATGTATCTATGGGCTGAAGCAGCTAGGACAACAGTCTATGTGCAAAATAGACTATCCCGTAGTGCTCTTGAATTCAAAACTCCAGAAGAAGTGTTTACAGGAAAGAAGCCTGAGGTAAGTCATCTCAAAATATTTGGGTGTCCTGTGTACATCCACATTCCAAAAGAAAAGAGAACCAAGTTGGATCCTTCTGGTAAGAAGGGAATATTTGTCGGATATTGTGAATCATCCAAAGCCTTCAGAATCTACATACCAATTTTTCATCATATAGAAATAAGTAGAGATGTAACATTTGATGAAGAAGCAGCTCTCAAGAAATCCAGGAAGTGCCAACTTGAAGAAATCGATGAAGAAGATACACCTCCTAGAATCACAGAGGCTGTGCACATCCCTAAAGATGATTCACCAGAAGATCATGACATGTTGGAACCACAAGAACCTTCTATTACAGATTTATCTAAGAAAAGAAGGCCAGCATGGGATAGAGACATTATTCAAGGAGCTGAAAGATATGGAGCTCCTGAAGGCTTTACTAGAGAAAGAAAGAAACCTAAGCTAGTGTCCAACTATATGGCCTTGATGTGTGATCTTGTAGATCAACAACCTACTAGCTATGAAGAGGTAACCCAGAAGAAAGAATGGGTAGAAGCAATGACAGAAGAATATTAGTAAATAATGAAAAATGATGTTTGGGATGTAGTTCCCAAACCAAAAGATAAAAGTGTGGTTTCTTCCAAATGGATTTTCAAGATAAAACATGCTGCAGATGGTAGCATTGAAAAATACAAGGCAAGATTTGTAGCCAGAGGATTCTCTCAGAAGGAGGGAATTGACTATGAAGAAACATTTGCACCAGTTGCTAGGTATACTTCAATTATAACTATCATGGCACTTGCATCTATGATGAAGTCGAAATTACACCAAATGGATGTTAAGACAGCTTTTCTGAATGGTGTAATTGAAGAAGAAGTATACATAGAGCAACCACAAGGGTTTGAGGTTAAAGATGGGAGGACCCATGTATGCAAACTGAAAAAGGAATTATATGGTTTGAAGCAAGCTCCCAGGGCTTGGTACGGAAGGATTGAAAATTTCTTAACAAGCATGGGCTTTACCAAGAGTAAAGTTGACCCCAATCTTTATCTTAAAGTGATGGATGATGAACCTGTTATACTGTTGTTATATGTAGATGATCTATTTCTAACTGGAAATGAGAAACTAATTATTGAAAGCAAGAAGAAGCTTTCTTCAGAATTCGAGATGAAAGATCTCGGATTAATGCACTACTTCTTGGGTCTAGAAGTATGGCAAGAACCAAAAGGAATCTTTCTAAATCAAGGTAAGTATGCTGTGGAGATTCTAAAAAGATTTGATATGTTGGAGTGTAAAGCCATGGCCACTCCCATGGACTCCAACTTGAAGTTATTAGTTGATGACTCATCGGAATTAGTAGACCTAACTCTATATAGACAAATCATTGGGTCATTAATGTATTTAACAAATACTAGGCTAGATATATGCTTTGCTGTAAATACCCTGAGTCAGTATCTAGTAGAACCTAGAAAGGTTCACTTAATAGCTGCAAAACATGTAATGAGGTACCTAAAAGGTACATTAGATTTTTGTCTATATTATCTTGGAGGTCATGAACTCCGATTACATGGTTACTCAGATTCTGATTGGGCAGGAAGTGTCTCAGACAGAAAGAGTACTTCAGGTGGATGTTATGGTCTCGGATCTTCCATGATCTCATGGTTCAGCAAGAAACAATCTAGTGTGGCTCTCAGTACTGCTGAAGCAGAAAATATAGCTTCCTGCTTTGCCAACTGTGAAGCAGTGTGGCTTCGAAAGATATTATCTAGAGTGTTTGAATTAGAAATGGATCCCACTGTGATTATGTGTGACAATCAAAGCTGCATTAAGATGACAGAAAATCCTATATTCCATGACAAGTCAAAACACATTGAGATCTGATACTTTTATATACGAGATATGGTGCAGAGAGGAGCTTTCAAGCTCGAGTATGTGAGCACTGAGGAACAAATTGCTGATATCTTGACCAAACCTCTGTCTCGAGTGAAATTTGAATTCTTCCGAGACAAGCTCGGTGTAGTTCAAAAGGACCCTCCTCGAAAGTGGGAGTAGTATAATCACTGATGATGAGTTTGTCTCATCGACAACAAGGTAGTTGATGAGGATACCTGTCTACTACACCTGGATACTTAGAAATATTTAGATTTAGGACTCTTATACTTTTTCTTTTGATGCTAGATGTATTAGTGAGAATACATGCTTTTGATGATAGATGTATTAGTGAGAATACATGCTTTTGATGCCAGATGTATTGGTGAGAATACATGCTTTTGATGATAGATGTATTGGTGAGAATACATGCTTTTGATGATAGATGTATTGGTGAGAATACATACTCTTGATGATACATGTATTGATTAATGTACTTGTATAGTTGACGATACTTGTACCTGTATCAGTGAGGATACATGTGAGGATTGCATCATCCTTGAACACACGTTCTAAAGAGAGCCGTAGACAAATGTCTCCGAGAAAGAAGGAGGATTGCATCATCCTTGAACACACGTTCTAAAGAGAGCCGTAGACAAATGTCTCCGAGAAAGAAGAAGGATTGCATCATCCTTGAACATTTGTTCTGAATTGAGCCGTAGACAGATGTCTCCAAGAAAGAAGAAGGATTGCATCATCCTTGAACATATGTTCTAAAGAGAGCCGTAGACATGATGTCTTCGAGAATGAAGTCCTTGGTGGACATGTGAGGATTGGATCATCCTTGGAATTCAGTCCTAAAGAGAACCATAGACATGATGTCTCTGAGAATGAAGTCCTGAATTAACAGGTAGGGGTTTTCATCTTCCCTGGACCTCGGTCCCAGAATTGAGCCGTAGACTGATGTCTCCAAATATTGAAGATAGGGCTGCATCGTCCCTGAACTAGGTTCAAAATGTACGTGATGGGATTGCATCATCCCTAGACATGAGACTTGTCTTAAAGGTACGTGTGAGGACTGCATCATCCATGAACTGGGTTCAAAATGTACGTGATGGGATTGCATCATCCCTAGACATGAGACTTGTCTTAAAGGTACATGTGAGGACTGCATCATCCATGAACTGGGTTCAAAATGTACGTGGTGGGATTGCATCATCCCTAGACATGAGACTTGTCTTAAAGGTACATGTGAGGATTGCATCATCCATGAAGTGGGTTCAAAATGTACGTGATGGGATTGCATCATCCCTAGACATGAGACTTGTCTTAAAGGTATGTGTGAGGACTGCATCGTCCATGAACTGGGTTCAAAATGTACGTGATGGGATTGCATCATCCCTGGACATGAGACTTCTCTTAAAGTGATAAGGACTGATCATCCTGGAACTTGATCTGGATTGCATCATCCATGGAACTATGTCCTAAAGAGAGCAGGATTGATCATCCTGTAAAATGATTGTGATGATCGTGTGATGACGATGCTGATGATCGTGTGATGACGATGCTGATGATCGTGTAATGACGATGCTGATGACGTTGATGTTCGAGTAACTGGTTGAGTTACTGATGATGATGAATTGAAGAAAGCTTTCGATGATTTATAGATGTATCATGTATGATGAAGTCGATGACTCCTTGCTCCTGCAGACATTGTTATAACATCCTTCTCGTTAAGGGGGAGTGTTGAATATTGTAACTTCTAAGAATATTATATTTGTACATTATTATTCCGGTGATGTTTCATCCCTCTGAGGTAACCCTATTATGTATCCGGAGATGATTATTCATCCGATGATTTGTGGTAACTAGGGTTATTAGACCCACCATGTGGGGGTCGGCCCTGATCTTATAATTTAGGGGTTATTAGACTTCTCCAGGAGAGGTCGGCCCCATTAGGGATTTTTGGTCAGTCGGGAACTAGTATAAATAGAGGAGGTGAGCTCCTCATTAGACACACTTGTACAACTCAGAAAAGCAGCGCACTTGTCTGGGAGGTCTTCTAAGGAGGTAGAGAAGGAGATCAAATCTTGGAGCACATCTTGTATTTTGGTTGATCATCTTATTGAGGAAAGCTTTGCTGGGTTTTCTACCCCATGAGGGTTTCCCAGGGTAAATTCTGTGTCTATCTTGTGATTATGTTTCTTTCAGTGATCTTGCTAGTCTATTTGGTTTAAACTTAACACATTTTCCCCCCATCTTCTAACTGATTTTTAACTCTCTTTCCCACTCTGTTTGCAGCCATCTCCACCCTTTCTTGCAGCCATTTCTCTTTCGTCTTATTAGCTTCCCCTTGTCTTAGCCTTACTACTGTCCCAACTCTATTTCCCAGCCTTTCGTCCATCCCTATTCTCCTTTCCATTTCTCCTCTCTTCTCCCATATTGCTCCTCTCCTCCTTGTCTTCCCTTCCTCCTTTCATCCACCTACAAGAAAAAACACAAAACAAAAACAATTTTAAGGTTTGGTTAGTGTTAGATTTATTTCATAGTATAGATCTTGTTTTTCTTTGCAATAGATTAGATCTCTAAAAATATTACTTAGTAGTTTCTAGTTTATGCTTTGAAAAGTAGTATTAGGGCCTTAGATCTCATGTCATAAATTTCAAAAGTTTGCATTGGAAAAATTATTTTTGCATATAGGTTAAATCTTAGTCCTTGCATTTGGTTTCAAGGTGGGATTTTGACTAACATCTAATGGATGCATTGTTGAAGTGAGTTTGAGTTTCTGTAGATCTTTTTTGAAGGAGGAGAAAAGGCTTGATAAGAGTAATACTCAAAAGAAGAGCAAAGTGCATCTAAGGAGAAGACTTGAACCAAAATGACAAACCTGGTATACTCTCTTTTTTGTAATTAACCATTAAGGGCTCACAAAGTATTGTTTTCACAAGCAGTTCTTTTTCTCTCAAAAGACCTTTCAAGGGCTTCATCCCCAAAGGCACTTGTAACCATTTAATAAAATTTTCAAGTGGAGGAGGCTCCACTTTTTGGTCTTCTTCCCCATTTGGGGAAGAGTGTTGGGTTGCTTAGCTTAGGTCTTTTCAGTATTTGTTTTAGAATAATTCATTTTTATCTTGTCGCTTATCTCTCGAGTTTTGACCAGAGAAGAGCTAACTTTGGGATTGCATCCCAAAGGCCACATAGTCTTGTGGTAGCTTCTCGTTCCCCCATCAGCTTCTTGTGGACATCCAGCTAGCTGGAAGGTTTCCAAGACTGGCGGTTCTAGTGGTTGACCTTGTTCGGAGGTTGATCCCACCTGTAGTGTAAAATTTTGCTTGGTAGAACACTATATCTTTCAGTTATATCATTTTATTTTGCAAGTAGTATGTTAGCAGTATTTCCATTGATTTGAGCTATTACATTATTTGTGTTTTACAAATTTCAATATCTCGTTATTACAACTGCTTCTTGCTTCTTAAAATGAACAAAGCCTCTTGAACTTGGCCAAATCCAAGTCAAGAGCACTCTCTATCGAAGAACATTGTTAAACTTGCATCTTTCCTTGCATTAGGCATTTTAAATTAGCAAGTCTCTTGAACTGTGGTCATAAGATCAAGTCAAGAGCGCTCTCTGTCAGAGAGTTGAACGAGTGCTCTAATAATAAAACTTTTCAACCCATACTACCCTTTTAATTAATTTATTTTGGTCTTTAGTCCTACACCCGTATGCTCTGCCAACCGGAAACGGTTGGGCTAGTACTCAGAAAGGTAGAAGACTTGTTAATTTCATAAGTGATAACATTAATTAAAACTTTACCCAAAACCCCAACCAAGACAAAATCACTGAGTACTTCCTGAAACAGGTGGTGCCAGAAATCCACTGCCAGACTTGAGGGCGGTCAAGCCGTAAGAACACTTGTTCTCTGAATCTGGGTGCTCCCGACCTATCATCTAAAAGGTTGCCAGTGCTTTTCTTGGTTAAGGTTCCACTTCTTGAATATCCTTGGTTTTAGCCTTAATAATCAAGACCACTAAAATCTTTAATTTACCAAGATAAGCTGCAAAACGATCTCAAGAACTTTTTTCTCAAACACTTGTATCGAACAACTCAATCACTGAGACATTATTTGAATCCATAAAGCACTAGTCCTTTATCACATATTTTATTTGCTTATTATCAATCTGGAGTACTTGTGTTAATATTCATATAAAGAGTGATTTGTATCTGCTTCAGTGTATCTCTTATCTTCTCTTGCAATGTGGATTGCGTTATCTTGGTCTTATTTAAAGTATTGTTGTGTCTCTCACCTTCAAAACTCCTAAACAACACCCATCCACATCACAACATTAAAAAACATTTAAAACACAAGAGCCTTAGACAACTCTTTGTAGGGACTACCCCCCTTGGCTTCGTTAGGAGTTAGCCTAAACATAGTAGTTGGGATTCAGGTGACAGTACCTGGCTCATTGCTTGCCCCCAAGGCCACACCTCTCCCCACTTTCTAGTAAGGGAGACAACTTTCGAAAGATTTCTGCTGCTGGTGTGCAATTTGGCGGACAACACAACCAAGCCATACCTAGTCGAGAACATGAAAAGGAGAAGAGAAGATCTGTGGACTAGTGCCCTTAATAAAGGAATTGATTGAGCTTCTCAACAAGAATGAAGATTTGTTGTGTTCTATCCCAGCAATCTCCATCCTCACATGAAAATACAACTAGAAAGAAAATGGATACAATCAAAGATAAATTAATACAATATTAAATATTGCTCTATAGTTTAACAATCAAGCCCACATTCCCTTTAAAATCTGTCAACATATTTTTTCTTAATGCCATGTGCACCAGAGAAGAGACTCTGTGCATTTGAAGTCAAAATATTTCAACCCTACATTTTAATGTCTATAAAGTTTTTTAAGAAGTCTCAAGTTTTGAAGAATCCATTTTTTTGGCATACCAAGAAAATGCATGTCCAAGTAAGGTCATTCAATTATTATCTCTTTGGCATAATGCAAAAGACAACACGAACAAAAGAGTTGAAGCATAAAACAAAAAATAATTAAAAAAAAAATGGAAAAAAAACAACCATCTCTAGTTTCAATTATCTACTTAAAATTAACTCATCTGGTGGGGGGCTTTATGGACTTAGATACCTGACACGGTGAGCTAACCTCACTCTTATCACTTTATGGATGACTAGGCATCAAAACCCACCATAACTCACTCACTTACTGACTTATATTCCTTTGGGGCTTTCACTTCCTCCCGCAATCACTTACCTCAAGCTTTACATGAGATAACGACATCCCAAAGAAGATTCTAATAAATAAAGAGTATTGATAATGGGTAAATCTGCTTATAATACTTGTTTTCCCATAAATATGAAATCAATTTATTCTTTTCCACCCTTATTTTCCTACACAGGTAAGGTATTGAGTGGTAAGGTATGTATGCATGGGCATTGGATTAGGGGTGTTGTAGGCAGGGTATGCACGAATGTGTGGTGGTATACACTCATCCCTTCAATCTATACCTATCACAGCTATGGCCTTTCTCAAATAGAATGGATGGATCATTTGCTAGCTCTCACACTCCATGGATTTTCTCACCTGGGAGTAGGAAAGGGAGTAAATTTGTGATTGGGATTGACAATGTTTATGGCCTAAGAGATCCAATAATACAGGGCCACAATACATAATTTAAAAATGACCCGCATATTTAATAACCACAAAAATCCCTGTTGAACACAATCAAATAATGAAAAACACCAAAAGGATGAGGCAATTATTCATACTTACATTATATGTGCTGAGTTTCCTCACAAAGTTGGAGAAATTGTTGTGCTTGAAGTACTCGGGATTAAATCTCGTGCTAATTCCTAGGGTTGTTGAAAATGAAGCAGTTATTCTGGGGGCCTCATGTAGTCACAATCGAATCCATGGAGCTACCACCCACCATGTCATACGTTGTGTGAAAAAAAGAGGCACTGGGTTACTGCCTCTATTATGAGATCCATCCATACTGCAAAACCCCCAAAATAAGAAAACACAAATATAAAAACACAATCAAATAATGAAAAACACCAAAAAGATGAGGCAATTATTCATACTTACGTTATATGTACTGAGTTGCCTCACAAAGTTGGAGAAATTGTTGTGCTTGAAGTACTCGGGATTAAATCTCATGCTAATTCCTGGGGTTGCAGAAAATGAAGCAGTTATTCTAGGGCCTCATGTAGTCACAATCGAATCCATGGAGCTACCGCCCACCATGTCATACATTTGTGTGAGAAATAGAGGCACCGGGTTATTGCCTCTATTATGAGATCCATCCATACTGCAAAACCCCCCAAAATAAGAAAACCCAAATATATGATTCCTTTCCATATCGATCCCCATGATTTATGTCGGTCTGCTCATGCCCGCTGTGTGGCTTGCTACCAATGACCATCAAGGCTCCCACCTACTGGAATGGTTGGACCAACAAAAGGCGGCCACAGTTATTTTTGTTTCATTTGGAAGTGAGATGTTTTTGTTGAGAGAAAATCTACGCACTAGCACTGGGGTTTGAAACGAGCGGCCTGTCATTCCCGAATGGTGCTCAAGATGACCTGTTGGGGATCCTTCTCAATATATTCAAGACTCAAACCCAAGACCGAGTGCTGTTCGTCGAGGATTGGGTGCCATGAGTGCAGATCATTTTGGACCTGGCGCTCGACGTGTATTTCAACCGCAGTGGGTGGAGCTCCACCATAGAGGAGCTGAGTTTGCTGTCCCCCTCGTATTCTTGCCGATGGGTTGAGATCAGTGTTTGAATTCTAGGAAAATAACGACAAAACTGAAAGCGGGGATCGAGATCGAGAGGGGAGATTATGGCTCTTTACAGGCGGAAAACATGGCCACGCTCTGCCTCCATGGAAGAACTAAAGGTGGGGATCGAGATTGATATGGGAGACCGCGATGGCTCTTTGCAGGCCAAAAACATGGCCACACCCTGCCTCTACCCAAGATACTATGTGTTGAATGAGGAGGACATATGGGTTGAGAGAAGCATTCACGAAAAGACTAGTGGCGTGAGGAGGAAAATGTTCATTATGTGAAGCAATTGAAAGTCTTGTTACATTGCTGTGGTCACATGGTAATTAATGTTTTATGTTTTAGTAGGTGGAGTCAACATAAATAAAAATGGAGAAAGGTTTGAGACGTAAGAGACAATCGTCTTAAATTAACGCCTCAAAAAACCCCAATGTGTAGTAGTGATAGTATATTTTAATAAGAAAAGATGAAATTACAGAGCATGACGGCCTTTGAGGCGGTATGGGATAATGGAACCATCCCATTGTAGCAAAGAGAGCAGAAGTATTGCAAAATTTTTGAAGGTCATACAAAAAAAACTACCTCTTAAGATGAGGCCGACCCAGGATTGTCTGAACATAGAGTGCACCATAGATAGAATTATACAAAAAAAGCTTGAAAAGCTGTAGAAAAAAGAATTGGAAAGAACAAAAAGAACCAGTCTTCTCAGCAGTCTTCCAAGCACACATGAGGAGAATTATTTAGGAGGGAATTCCTCCAGGATTGGGAATCCACCCTGAAATTCTTCATCCACCTCAGGCAGCTTGACAGGAAGTGGTTTTGATTTATGAGTAGCCAGAAGGTCAGGTTTTGCTGGGTTACAAAATTTCTTGTTTGGCAGAAAGCCTATGGTGTACGGAACCGGAAACAAAGCAGGAGGAGCCATAGGCTAAGCAAGGGTAGCCACTTCCAGAGCTGGAGGAGCTGAAGGCCCTTCCGATGGCACACTGACAATCTGTACGCCAGAGGCACGACTACTGACCGTGTTTTCCATAACCGGTCCGCGACCTCCGCAGCCGAGTTGAGTCCAGGAGAAAGTGGCATCCAAATTTGCTAGGCGTTCATCCATCTCGATGAGTTTCGCTCTGGTATCCAGCACTAGATTTCTCGTTGAGCCCTAGTTGTTAAGCATGTCGTCCATGAGATTTCCTAGCATGTTCTTCATAATCCACTAGTGATTGATGTTGCCTCCATTATTTCCAGAGGCCAAGTGGTCTGCAACCAACTGTGCTTCCCACTCATCTATCAGGTCGCAGACCGTGAAGGAGACGCTCGTGTCATACCCATCCCCAGTGGCAGGGGGGCACTGGATTTTACCCCGGCTCCCACTTCCCCGATGAGGAGTGTCACATGGCCTTGTCATGATGGATATCACAGAATGAAACCACACCCAAATCCATGGGTGAGAAAGAAAATTCACAGAGAAAAACTAGCGCCGAGGAGAATTGTTGAAATTGTTGTCAATAGTGTTCGCTATCCCGTATAAGGGGGGGGGATCCTAGTTCGCACGAGCCATATCCATGTGCAGAGGGTCGATGTAAATGTGTAGAGGGCCAGCGTAAATGCACCATGTCCAAGGATTGCGTCTAGCTAGCTGATGAAGGGACGTCCAGGTGAAATATTGAGAAGGTGCCATTAATCAGTGGACGGGGGAGGCAACCAGGCAGCTGTATGCATGGGATGTGTAATTTGATGTCTCGGGCTCCCGTGCCGAGGATCCTCCGGCACGTGCCTCCCATGTGTCATGGTGGAACCCGCATCCGAGGTCAGTCACTAGTGTTATTTTTCAATCTCAATAGCGTTAATTGCCGACCATTTTTGGATCTCAGCCGAGCCAATAAGGTACAATGCATGATTAAAAATAATAATAAAAAAACCTTCTCATATTTCATATCTCCTAGGTAAACTATCAATTGCTATTATTTTTCTTTTTACCTTTCGTATATATGATTTTGCTATTATTTTTATTTTTACCTTTGTTATATATGATTGCATAATTATTTTTGTTATATATGATTTCATAATTATTTTAGTGACTCGTTTCTATAGTAGTTCTAGGGATGACTCGTTTCTAATGGCATATGAGTAGTAAGGGACGAAAGATAGTTATCATCTATTTTCTTTCTAAGGGACATATGAGTGCACCATGTAACGAAAGATATCCATAATATTTTTTTTTTCTAATAATGTATGAGTGCTAAGTCATGAATGATAGCCATTATCTCTTTTTCTCTGTAAAGTTGTCTAAATTTTTGTCACACTATTGTCAGTATTGGTGAATACTAAGGCATGGTCTTCATGCATTATCATAACTTTGATATGTAGTGATAAGGCTTCAAATTCTATAACAAAAGTTTTGGTGAAATGAAGAATAACTAAGACAAGTGGATTCTACATAGTTTTATTAACTTGACTTTTTTTATGGACACATTGTAGACAATCGTTTTTAGCAAGGTGGTTTTTAGCAAGGTGGTTAAGGGGATTGCAGTGTGCTTATAATAATTACTCACAAATTTATTGTAGTAGCATTTAAGTCTTATGGGAGCATTTAATCATTTCAGAATCTTGGTGCATGGTCAATTTTCGGTAAGATTCATTTTCTTGAGATTCACTCATTGCAATTTAACTAAAAATGTCACTTAACTATTTGACTTTTAAAACACTAAAGCAAAATTTACCTCAAAGGAGTTGTAGGATTTTAACAACATGCTCCTCAAGTGCTTACCATATCTTGCTAGATATCAAGATATCATCAACTAATAGAAGCTCAAAATTGTAGAGGATGGAGAGGAAAAACTTGTTTGTGAGGATCTTAAAGGTTGATGGATCATTGTAATGTCTAAAGCGCATAACAAAACACTCATAACGGATTTCATGCATGTGGAAGGTTGGCCTAGGAATGTATGTCGCCTTCATTCAAGATCACGGGTGACATAATCATAAATTTTGTTAGGTTGCTTAAGTTGGAACACCATAATTTGAAATAATTTATGTTCCTTAGAATTATAACCTTTGAAATACTTATCATAAGAATTATAGGAAAGTTTGAGGCATTGACATTTGGTTTGTTATTCCTAAGTTGACTTATGGATCCACAAGTTTTGATAGGAAGAGAGGGTTGTTGTAGGAACCATGGATGGCATGAGTTGAGAATAAAATGGCCTCTGTAGGTGAAAGAGTCTTCACTCAATGAAACTATGCCATAGCATGTGTATTCATTGGATATTAAAGAATACCCCTAATGTCACTAGATATTGATAAATGCCTATTATAATCATTTTTTTCAGAGCTCCTCCCAACACATCTTTCCAATTAAAAAACACCTATTTTAATAGATATCCCCTATTTTGATGAATTTTATGGGAATGAGCTGTTGCTCTTTTATTCACAAGAAACTTCATAATTACAATGGACCATGATGGGGCCACAATATATGTATCAATTGCAGTGATAAGTTTTGTTTTTACTATTATGGAACAACAATTAAGCACAAGATCACCCCTTTTTATAAGCTAGGATATGATTTAATTAATTATGAAATAATGATGGTTATGTAGTAATATTTTATGTGCTTGACATGTTTTAATGAGATAACCAAGTGGATAAGTCCCATGTGCAAATAAGCGGAGGTTTAAAGACAACTATGAAGATAAGAGATTGTGCCTTCTCTAGTCACACAAGGTAAACAATGTTAGTTCTAGTTAACCTCATGAAGTAGTGAAAGAAGAACTCGAGATCACTCTATCAATCTCTCCTTATTTCTACGGACAAATCTAGAATATAGGGATATCGTGGTTTCCAATGAAGACATGTTTTTAGACACTTTTTGAAAACTATGTAATAAATAGGGGCTCATGCATAGCGTGAATCTTTGTCTCAGACTTTATAATTTCTGTTTAGACATCTTCTTTTACACATCAATCACGTTTTTGTACTACATTGATATGGATTCTATTAATAAAAAATATGGAACCTAGTATACAACATCAGTTGGTAATACCAAAAAGGGCCAATTGGAAGAAGACTTTCCTTGATAGTGTCATAGACTAACTAATATAAAAATCTGAGACACTCCCTTCCAAGAGGGTGCTAACTGTGCAGAGACAAATTTGGATCCTTTTTTTTCTTTTCTGATATCAGTTCATCCTCACGATTGATCAAGAGTCGGCTGGGTGGGAGTTATGGTCAGCTAATGTTGGGAGTATTCAAGAATTCCCTGAGAGAAAGTTAATCCTGCTTCTTTGTCACTATCAGAGTTGTCTGATTCATGAGGACGCTTTTGGCCCCCTGTGGAGGATATTCCAGCTACGGCCATGCCAATAGTTTTATTTTGCTAAGTACAATTCAATCGTTCAAATATACAAGTACAATTGCCTCTTCATTGTTGTCTAATGAAAAAATTTCATTGTGTCGTCCACTGCCATGCTCAGTTCATCAACATTACCTAAAATGCAAATTTCCCTCCTAGGTCTACTAAACACAGACAAATCTTTGGCCTGGTCTTCCAATGCTAGCCGAGTAAATCATTTAGAACTCATGGATTCAAGCAATTTGGTGCTGCAAGACACTAAAAATGTGACAATTTGGGCGAGTTTCGATTACCCAACTGATACAATAGTTCAAGGGGGGTATCCGGGTTCAAGCAAGGCTCTCATATCGATCAAATATTAGACTAGACTATTAGAAAGGAGGATTAAATTAACATAAAGTCAATATCCAAATAATATACAGATAAGGATATAACCACCATCAACCATATTTATCCAGAATACGCTTAGAGAGCTAATTATTAGCTATAGATGAAGTACTAATCCTTCGTATCGGCCTTCAACACCTTTATATCAAGGGAATGTGACTGATTCTTGTAGATGTCAAATGTCTAGGATGGAAATTGTCGGCAACACGAAACATTTTATTTTTTCCCCTATAAATGTTGTTGCACGTTGACATGGCCATTGTTGTAGTAGTCCCTTTGTCGAGAACATAATCATTGGACATGGGCAGACCCGTGAGATCTAAAATCATGGTTTGGTAATTGAAGAGAGACTCCATCCTCCCTTGGTAAATATTTTCCTGGTAAGGAGTATACTGCCTATACCACCTGGGATTCTCCATTATATTGCGAATGATAAAATCATGAACATAGGTTTGTAGTACCCCATACCTATGAAGGACTTCAAGACTCTGTTTTTGGAAGTGAGGGATTGCATCTAGGCTATCATTTGGTTCTCCGTTAGGCCCTGAACGAATTTGGAGAGCTTCAGGGGTCCACTCTGGATGGCCTTGTGGGTCAAGCCATTGTGCCACCCAGGGAATGGATCATTGGGCCTCAGGGCCTCCACGAAGATCAATCTCGTGCCCTATCAGAAATCAGAGACAACTGTTGGAATTGGCATAAGCTCCTTTCAAATGACCGCTCCCTTCATGTTGTTTCTTATATATATATATATATTGGGCTCCTTTACCAGAGCATGTCCCCTGTACATATGCTGTCGAGCAGTCCACCAGAAACATACAATAAACGGTGCCATCGAATCACAGGGCATCTCACAGTCTGGAAGGAGCTCGCAATCAGAATTAAGTGCTCCTTCTAAGTTAAGAATTCAATCACGGCTCTGTGTAACATCAATCCATTCTGTTACACATAGAGTCGGGTTGGCTCAACATTTGGAGGCCAACGATGGAGGAAGTGTTTATCAATGCATAGATACATTAAGAGGGAATGATGGACGTGTGTTTTCCCTATAAATGGCGGACAACCTACTGTAGAACGGGTCCTCAAGCAATGCCATTTGAGTATGCAGACATCCCGATTATCTCTACGAGCACTGCAGGTTTGGCCATGGGGATGGAGCTGTGAAGTGCTGTAAAAACCAGGCGAACTAGTGCAGATCATGAAAGGACAGATCAACACTGCAAGTTTGGCCGCGGGGATGGAGCTGTGAAGTGTAGTACAAACCAAGTGAACTGCTGCAGATCACAAAAGGACAGATCAACACTGCAATTTTGGCCGTGGGGATGGAACTGTGAAGTGTAGTACAAACCAGGCGAACTGGTGCATATCACGAAAGGACATATTAAGGAATTATATTTAATGTTAAAGGTACAATAGTTACATCCATCGAAACAAGGTTAATACTTGATATTCCAGAGAATCAAGGTATTTAGAATTACAATCATTCGGCTCCAAGGAGCAAGTGTCACCAAGCTAGATTTGAACCCGGGTGGAGAGGATAACAATATTCCTCCCAACCACCCAATCTACACTCAATTGACATAAGGTACAATAGTTACATGTGGTAGTTTAAGAAACAATTAGTTTAAAAAATAATTTTATTTATTTTTAAATTTAAATAAATAAAACCACTCCGGCAGGGATTTATGTTCCATCCAGAGTGTTCTAAACCAATAAAAAATTCAATATATTGTATTTTAAAAAAATATTTTATTTTCTCAAAATATTGTGTTAAATAATAAAATTATGAAAACATTGCAAATTTTTTATGTAAAAAAACAAATTAATTGAAGTCAAAGGCATTTGACTAATTAGTATATCCCTGCCTTTGGGGAATAAAAAAAATAAACATAATGTTAAGGAGTTAAATTGTACTTTTATTGTTTAGATGTCATTTTTATCATGGGATTTTTTAAAGTAATATTTGAAAGAATCATGGACCATGATTCATGATTACTTAAGATAACAATGGGAAAATAAAAGAATAAAAGATAGATTTATGGATTAAATTATTTTTCATTAATTATTAATTTATAATGTTTATAATTATAAAAAAGTTCTTATTTTTTAAAATTTTGGAAATGAAAATTAAATAAAAAATTAAATAAAATACTTATTTTTATAGTTGATAATTATAGTATTTATAAAAAACTATAAAAAATGAACATAACAATAGAGAGTTGAATTGTAATTTTATTGTTTAAATGTCTTCTTTTTCATGGTATTTTGGAAAGTAATATCAAATCTACTTATCTCCTTTTGAAGCTTCTCGAGGCTTTCTGATATGTAGAACTTACTAGAAGTCCGATATGATGAGACTCTATATTCTCTGCCCATTTCTCCTGTAAAATAATGGCTCGCTGTGGCAAGGGAAGATGTGAGTGTCATGGGAGAAGGTGTATCTCATATGCTTGAGTTAGGAAGGATGTAAAGGAAGCTATAGAAGCTGATTGGAGATACATCCCAATTCATATTCAAGAAGAGATCTCACTAATAAACGAGGTCAAATTGGAAGGGGGTCATCTACAACAGGAGGACGCCAAGTGAGTTATTGGAAATTGGGTTCTTGATATACGAAGTTCAAATGCTAAGGAAAACAAGTATTTTAAGGCTGTAACCTTATACTGGTAGACGAAGGCCTTAGTTGGAAAAGTTCTATTAGAGAAGCAAGGAGCAAATAATGAAATTCTTATGCGATATTCGAGCTCAAATTAAACATCCAAACTGAATGTGATTTCTAAAATTGCATGTGGAATTAGGTTCGTGGAAAACAACCTTGCTTCATCTTTTGGTTCAAAGGTTCCATCGATTCCACTTTATGATGATGATTAGAATGCTTAATAGTTTTTTTATAGATGTTTCTTTGGTTTTATTGGCAGATATAGTTGTCTTTATGCCCTTGGTTTTATTTCAAGGTAAATATTATGTCTTTTAGCTATATGTAGATTACTAGTAAGCATAAAACCATTGTAGACTTTTAAATACTCATAAACTTAAGATTGATTAATTCATATTTAGTGGTTCGTTTGATTTCAAAAAAGGGCATTTGATGATATGTAACTTTTTCAATACTAATATAGAGGTAAATATCTAAGGAAAACAATATTATTAATCATAATTAGGTTAATTTTGGTACCAAAAGTTTAATTCATAATTTAATATTTTGTTTATAGAATTTTTAACATATTTGTTGTTGGAATAATGGATAAATATAGTATATTGTTAGAGATGCTTAGAGTTGGTTTTGGTTTGTTGTTCAGTAGCTCCATGTTTCCAAGGATTTGGTTGAGGCTTGGTGAGCCTATAAATGTAATAGTTTTTCTCTATTGTTAATCAGATTGTGAGAGCGTTGTCTCTCTTGTGTGTGCCCACCATGGCTGGCTGTCTTGCACTATGTTTTTCAAGTTGGTATTAGAGCCTAGTGCAAGGCTCAGAGCTGGTCAAGAGTGTGAAAGGGAATGCCACCATTGCTGCGAGAAGGAGACACTGTTTGAAAGTTTTGAATTGCTACTACTGTGTAAATAATGCCTTCATGAAAGAATCGCAACCGTAATTGGTGTAAAAAGGAGGTATCATCTATGTTGTTGGGTGTTGTCAAATAGAGAGAAGAGATCATTTTTTTTGGGCTGACACCATTGTTGAAAGAAAGAGACGTTGCCTGAGAGAGAATTTACAGCGGAAGGAGACCCCTTGCAGAAGGAGACAGGAGATCATTCAATGTCTCTTTGAGCTACATTTAATAGCCTCCATGTGTGAGTTTCATTTAACAACCTCACTATTGCATTTAATAGCCTCACTTTGCATTGTCCAAGCCAAGGAGCATGAAGGAAGGGAAGATTCTATTGCATTTTCCAAGCCAAGGGAATATTTTGTTGCAGAGGAGGCATGAAGGAAGGGAAGATTCTATTGCAGCCCTGTGTATCCGATTAAAGATGATATGTGTGAGAGAGCTTTGACTCTCTTGTGTGAGCCCAGTGTGAATGCGTGATCTCAGGGGTGGAGGAATCACCTGGCTTCCGGCATTGAGGAGGTGCTTCCTCTAAGAGAGAAATTGTTGTGTAGGAGGAGGAGCTGCGCTGTGGGCCTGTACAGTGTAATTTTTTTACCTGAGAGTAGACGTCAATGTTGTAGCTGGTAAAAGGGTATCGAGTCATATTTGCTTGCAAAGAAGATCGTTGTGCATAGATACCTTGCTGATCGTTGTCGATCCTTTCTGTGCTTTGCTAGAGATGTCGAACAAGTTGGAAGACTCAAATATGACAAAAGCAAATAAGTTGGACGAAACCAATTATGTCAACTGGAAGTTGAAGATCCAAACATTGCTGAAAGTAGCGATGGCTTGGGATATTGTTTTTGGAAAAGAAGATAGGCCAGAAAACCCTGCCAATTCAGTACAGGATTGAGATCATCGCAAGAGAAAAACGAAGGTGCTTCTCAGAATGTCTGTAAAGGAAAACATCATCCCACACATCCGATAATGTAAGACGTCCACAGCCACATGAAGCACACTCAAAGGTCTGTATGAAACATCAAATTCTTATCGCATCTTGTTTTTAAAAACTAAGTTGCTTTCTATTAAGATGGAGGAGAGAGAAGATGTGAACAGCTACATATATGGAATTAAAGACTTGAGAGATCAGTCGAGTGATATTGGTGAGAAGGTGTCCAACTAGGATCTTGTAACAATCACGTTGAAAGGGATGTTAATAGAATATGAAATGTTTATTTCTATTCTCGAAGCTCAGGAAAATGCCCCCACTTTGAAGAATTTCCGGCTATCCTTGTGCAAGAAGAATAGTGCAGGAGCAACTTGAAGGCACGCCTTCAAGCTCATATTTGGCGTTGATGGCTAGACAACTATACAGGAAGAGGCCATGGGATAGAAACAAAGGAGGTAAACCGCCACATGCACATGCTCATCAAGGTATGGAATATTCAAAGCCTGAATCACATGCTAAAAGGAGTGATGTAATTTTTCATTATTGTGGCAAGCCTAGACACTTTGCTAGGGATTTTTATAAGAAGAATTATGATGAGGCATAAGAAATAAAATATGCTGGTCATTTTGCTGAAAGAGAAGAGGAAAATGATTTCCAAAACCTTAGATTGTTCCTTTCAGATGTCACTCTGTCTGCTGAAAGAGATGACTCTAATGCTTGGTTTGTAGATTCTGGTGCTTCCATACACATGTCATGAAACAAAGACTGTTTTGAAAACTATAAGGCAACTAACAATGGTGCAAACATATACCTCGGTGATGATCGCTCTCATCCAATTAAGGGATATGGCGACATATCTATGACATTGCCAAATGGTAGTGTGAAGCAAATTCAAAATGTGATGCATGTACCTGGTATAAAGAAGAACTTGATTTCTGTGTCCACCATAACAGATCAAGACATGCAAGTATAGTTTGTAAAGTCATGTTTCCTTGTGAAGGATATGTAGGATCACTATAAGGATATTGCTACAGGTGCAAGAGTTGGAGGTCTATACAAGCTCGATGTGACAATGAATGGTCATCAGGCATTGGCATCCACAACCATGTCAATGGAAGTGCTATGGAACCTAAGGTATGGACACTTGAATTATAATGATTTGTTGCTTCTGCAAAGACAAGGAATGGTGGATGGGCTTCCATCGATGAAGAATGAACATGCATCATGTGAAGGGTGTGCACTAGGAAAGTAGCATAGGTAAGAATTTACTGCACATACAGAGAAAAAGAAGAGGGACATCCTTGAACTAGTGCATACGGATGTTTGTGGTCCCCTGCAAACAAGGTCACTTGGTGGTGCATCATACTTCTTGTTTTTTATTGATGATTGTACTAAATATACTTGGGTCTATTTTTTGAGGAAAAAGTTTGATGTATTTGAATATTTCAAATACATCAGAAACATGGTTGAGAAGGAAATAGGAAATCCCATCAAAATCCTTAGGTTAGATCAAGGGGGAGAGTACTCCTCAGGAGCCTTCGACAGATACTGCAAGGATAACAAGATCCAGGAACAGTTCACAGTGCCACATACTCCTCAGCAGAATGGAGTAGTTGAAAGGAAGAAAAAAACCCTAGTGGATTGCACAAGGAGCATGATGAAATGTAAAAATCTCTCTAATGGTTTTTGGGCTGAAGCAATTAGAAATGTTGTTTACTTAAAGACTAGAAGTCCAATGACAAGCTTAGGCCATAAAACTCCTTTTGAAGCTCTTTATGGTTATAAGCCTGAAGTAGGTCATCTAAGAGTATTTGGCAACAAAGAATTCTCACATGTTTCTAAAGATGATAGGAGAAAACTTGATGCAAAATCTATCAAATGCATTTTCCTTGGTTACTGTGATGATCATAAAGCATACAAAATGTTTGATCCTAGTATGCATAAATTTTTTCCAAGTAGAGATGTAATATTTCATAAAGATGTAGCTGAATTCCCTCACGTGGACATCAATGATACATGGTGCATTCGTTATGAGTACATCGTGGAATATGCAAATGAGAATGTGGAACAAGAACAAAAAAAAGAAGAAGATTCAAGCAGCATGGATACTTCAAGCAATGAAGAATCACCAAGAAGCAATGAAGAATATCCGACAAGCAGAAGAATGTTTGATGGAACTCCAATAGGAATTGAAACACAAAGGAGGTCAACACGATAGATTCAGCCACCTATAAGGTTCAGAGACGATGCCTTAATGACTCAGGTAATAAATGTTATTGAACCTTTGAATTTTGAACTAGCAAAAGATAAGAATGAATGGATGGATGCAATGGTTGAAGAGTACAATTCTATAATGAAGAATGACACATGGAAATTGACAGAGTTGCTTAAGGATAAAGTTCCCACAGGTTCCAAATGGCTGTTTAAATCTAAATTCAAGGTTGATGGTAGTATCGATAAATATAAAGCAAGATTGGTAGCAAAAGGCTATTCCCAAAATGAGGGTATTGATTATGAAGACACATTTGCACCAGTAGCCGAGTTGAACACTAGTAGGGTGATGATTGCATTAGCCTCCAAGCACCATTAGAAAATGCATCAGTTGGATGTCAAATCTACCTTTCTAAATGGAGACTTGAAGGAAGAGGTGTAGCTTGTCCAAATGAAGGGGTTTGTAAAGAAGGGACAGACACATCTTGTTTGCAAGTTAAAGAAGGCACTATATGGATTGAAGCAGGCCCCAAGATCATGGTACATGAAGATCGACACTTTCTTCTCTCAACAAGGTTTTGAGAAAAGCAAGAGTGACCCTAACCTGTATGTCAAGGAAGATGTGAAGGGACAGATTGCATTGATTTCTCTATATGTTGATGACCTCATCATAACATGAGATGTTTCTACATTGATTGAAGAAATCAAGCAGCGGTTGTCACATGTATTCGAGATGAAGGACCTTGGAGATCTGCATTACTGTTTAGGCCTTGAAGTTTGGAGAGAGGCTAGCATGACACTAGTCACACAGAGTAAATACACAAGGGAGCTACTTCAAAGGTTTCATATGGATGGATGCAAGCCATTTCCTACTCCATTGGAATAGAATGCCAAACTCTGCAGTGAGGATGGCACAAAGGAGGTGGATGGTACTCCATATACACAGCTGGTGGGAAGTTTGAACTATCTCACCACAACCAGGCTTGACATTGCATACTATGTTAGCATCCTTAGTCAGTTTAGGGCTAATCCCTGTGAAAGCCATTGGAAAGCAGCGGAGAGGGTCCTTTCCTATCTGAAGGGAACTTGTAATTTTGGTGTTAAGTACAATGATGAATTTGATGTTAAGTTGACAGGTCATTCAGATTCAGACTGGGATGGAGATCCTGATGATAGAAAATCAACCACAGGTTATGCATTCAAGATTGGTTCAAGGATCGTGTCATGGAGTAGTAAGAAAAAACCAACTGTTTCTTTGTCATCTACTGAAGCAGAGTACAAAGCTTTATGCAGTGCAACTTGTGAGGCAATCTGGTTGTGACGAATCCTTCAAGATTTTGGAGAAGAACATAACTTAGCACCAACAATTATCAAGTGCGACAACCAAAGCTCCATCAAATTAGCCAACAATCCAGTGTATCATGCTCGATCTAAACATATTGAGATCCAACATCATTTTGTGAGAGAAAAGATGCAGTCAAAAGAGATTGAACTGATCTATTGTAACACAAATGAAAATGTGGCTGACATTTTCACAAAGCCTCTTTCAAAGGTGAAGTTTGAAGCATTTAGAAATCACTTAGGAGTTGTAGAAAACCCATTTCTCCATTAAGGAGGAGTGTTGGAATAATGCAGAAATATTGTATATTATTAGAGATGTTTAGAGTTGGTTTTGGTTTGTTGTAACCATCTTGGTGTTTTGTGCTCACGGGAGTTCAATAGCTCCATGTTTCAAGGGATTTGGTTGAGGCTTGGTGAGCTTATAAATGTAATAATTTTTCTCTATTGTTATCTTGTGTGTGCCCACCGTGGCTAGCTGTCTTGCATTATGTTTTTCAAATTTTGTATGTTAATTTTTTAAAATATATAGTTTTGTAACAAAATTTCTTATTCATTTCAATAAATATATTTGAAATTAACATGTATATGATATACATATAAAAGCAATAATGAAACAGTCAAGAAATTGATTTATTCAGCTTATATACGTAATGTTTAGTCAAGAAATTGATTTATTCAGCTTATATACGTAATGTTTAGCAAAATATTCCGTAACATTAAAGTTACATATGATAGAATAATAAAAGGACAAAGGACATGAAAAACAGATCGACTGAAGAGTTGACGGTATAGTGCGCACATTGTCACACTAGGTGATGGGGGTATATCTTCAAAATTGGGCGAGTCGCTCCGATGAAAGCCGTGGAGTGCATGGACAGATAACGTTGAAGCATTTTCGTCGTTAGATGGCTCGAGGGGGTCAAAGGGTTGGTCCAGTGGTGTGCAATTAACAAGCTCACATTCAACTTCTCGGCCAGGCAGCACGACGTCATCCCAAATTTTCGCAATCGTTATTCCTCCCACCAACTTCTCTACTACTTGCCATTTATACAGACTGAAATCTTGTAAGCAAATATATATCCATAACTGCTTCTCTCCTTCGCGGTCGTATTCAATACACCAAGTCCATTTCCATATAATTATCAGACGGCGATAACATCCGTCCAGCTCTTTTCAAAACCTTCATAGTGCCCCCATTGTCAGCGTCAACTCTGCTATTGTGCCAAGTTCTTGTATTCAGGTCCAAACAAACAACATTCTGTGTGTCACAAAACATCCCAAAGAAAAATAGAGTGTGCACCTTCTCCACATGCACAAGTTTTTGCCGCGGAGAGAAGTTAACGATGTCATGATCGTTTGCCGGTGCCCTATCAGTGATTTGTAACCATGCAGGTAACTCACTTATCTCAAAATGAGAACCAATCTTTCTGTGAAATACAAAATGACCATATGAAAGCCGGCTTGTTCTACATATGTATTCCAAAACCGCACCATAATTTTCACGTTCATATGGTACCTGCCATTGCCATAACCCGCTGCCAATGTCTAAAGAAAAAATTATAGTTGCAGTAACAAGAGAAGTCTCACGTTCAACATAATACAGTGTTCCGTCCACCACTCCTAAAGTAGCTCCATTAAAAAAAATCCTTTAAAGAAATTCGTATATGTATATGGCCCGCGTCCAGTGATAGGGGCGATGTTTCTCCATAGCCCATCGAAAATTTTCACCACGTGCCCCGGTTTGAATAAGCTATTTTCCCTATAAAATTCAGAACGTTATAAATTATTTCCAAATATATTCACTGATTACATCCATAAATCAAGAAGAATATGGAAGCGAGGAAAGCTAGCAGTCTTACTAATAATTTAAAAGAATGAAGAGCTTTGAGTACCTGTCTAGATATGTATGATAGTATTCCACTGCAAGATGGCATTTAAGTGGTTGCTTTAAACGGGTTAATCTCGCCTTTGGTTCTCCATAAATGGGGTCTAATCTGTTCCCGCTTCCATAATTGGGTTCTAATCTCTCCCCGCCTTGTACTCCAATGGCGTCTAATGAGTTTCTCCAGGCTCTGCTCAAGGCCAAGAGAATGGGACGGGTGTGCCATGGCAAGAGCGGGATTATTTCTTCCTTCACAATTTCATCAACAATACCAGGGACCAGTGAAGAATCTATCATGGCGTTGGAATGGAAGTGTTTCGAAGAATGTCAAGATGGAATAGATCTCTTACAAATCTGCTCTCTATTTGTTATTTCTTTTGTTCTTTCGTCGCCTGATGTCTCTTCGTCTTCTGTATGGCTGAGAATTAGATATCTCTTCAGCTTTTTTCTTACACGTTATGAGAGTAACATATCCATATTAATCCGGGACACCGAGATGGTTTGACCTTTGCATGATGACATTAACAAAATAAATTATTCTTCATTTCGACATTTTGGATTTTCATCGTTAAAACAAAAATCGTAAAACTGTTCTCCATCTTCGTGTTTTCAGTCACTAGTGTTATTTTCCAATATCAATAGCGTTAATTGCTGATCATTTTTGGATCTCAGCCGAGCCAATAATTAAAAATATAAAGAACCATCAAGTGGTAATGTCTTTGCAATTGTTAACAGCAATAATAGTTATTGATATAGCAATAATAGCTATATAGAAATAATAGTTATTGCTATAAGACATAAGCTATAAAAATATGACTCTTGCCATAAAATTGTAATAGGAAAAAAAATTATTTTGCCACAAAACCACTTAGTCATTGAACCTCAAGTTTCTTGCAATGAATAAGATGATGAAACTTAAAATTTTATCATAATTTGATATATTATGTAAATTTTGCTTCTTTTAAATCAATTTGTTAAACCATACAATTTGCACTTAACCTATCCCAAACACTCTTCATTTTTGGGATAGTTATACCATATTATATTGAATTGAATTGAAATCAATCTAATTTTATATTGTGTTAGTGTTTTAAATTTTTTATGTAGTTGATGAGATATTTATAATAATAATTTAATTTTTAAACTATGATTTTACTAACCACTGAATGATCATAACTAACTAAAATGTGAATGGGTGTATGAATATTTTGTGATTTAAAGAATAGTCATCAAACTCAACACAAATTTATAAAAATAAACTTAATAATTAAAATATTTATTAACATTGATTTATTCACCTATAATGTAGATTAACTCACTACAATATATGTCCACCCTTAAATGAGTAAAAGCATAGAAATTTGAAAGAAGTCCCTTACACTTATAATAATTTTGATCTTCACTTCATCCAACTATTTTGATCTTACCAATGATCTTATCCACCATTTTTACTTATCAATAATTTTTATCTTCACTTCATCCAACTAGTTTGATTTTACCAATGATTTTATCCACCACTTTTACTTATTAGTGATCTTCAGTGGAGTTTACCATTGAACACTAACAATTTGAATTCAACTCATATTTTCTTTAGATCCAACGATGAATCCCATGATACTGGAGATACAGAACTTACATGGACAAGATGAGACCTTGATAACAGGAAGTAACTATCACTATTGCACTTAATTTAAAATAAGTTAATATATCATTAATGAATTAATTTATTCAAAATGGTCCTAAAATTTTGTTAGGGAAATATATTTTTTTTTAATTCAAAAACATTTCCATTAACATGCTTTACAAACATATTTGTAACTCATTTCAAACAAAACCATTTCTGAGTTTCAATTTTAACATGCATTATAAATTCATTTTTAGTTGTAAATTACTTAATAATACTCTTAAAAAACATAATAAGATAGAATTACAATGTAAATGTATATTTTATAAAATCTAATTTTGTAGAATTTTTAAATTACATTGTAAATTTTATGAAATCTTATATGTACAATTTTTAACTTAGATTGTAAATTTTATAGAATAAAGGACATAAAATTTTCTATATAGGTTAGCAAGTGATCGTTTGAATATATATTGTCATGAAATCGAGAAGCCTTGCTGAGACCCAACCCTGATTGATCCACCAAATATATTATTTAATAAATTTGAAATTATAAAAACAACAATGTGCCTTCCATTCTCAAGTTTTTTTATTGCAAATAGTGGACTCATTTACTTCCCTGGATTTTAAATTCAAACTGAACATCAAACCTCTATTGAACTTGTAATATAGAATAATCCCATTTAAATTATTAAAAAAATGCATAGCTCTCAAGTTTATTTCCTATGTCACAGACTCTGCTCATGCTGAGAAAATACTGCCTAGAAAAAAAAATTCAACAAGGTCCCATGATAGATTGGTACTCCTCCTCCTACAGTTCCCCTGCATAACAATAACAAGAAGCGGCACTAAACACAAACTCATTATAAATCCATGATGCCGCCTTGTTGCGAAATCTCATGTAAATGTGGACAGTGAAAATAAGATAAAAATGCATTATCACCTTCGACAAATGGGAAGAAAAATTGTAGAGAATTCAGGGCTGCTTCGTGCAATCCCGAATATCGATGATATGTCACAACAATTATCTGTAGGTACTCGCATCATTTGGATTTTGTGTTGCTATGAGAATAAATTTGGATTTTGTGTTGCTATGAGGAGAAACCTTCACCTATTTAGACTACACTTTAAATTAAAAACCTCGTCAAAATTTATAATTCTTGGTCGATGATCCAGAATGAATAGGTAATAACTGAAGTGAGGCGAATCAGGACCGCTCGTGATCATGAGTTGCGGTGCAAAATGAATCATCCTGACCTGTATTGATAAATAACCAAATCCTCAGAAAATAACACAATTCGGAAAATAAATGCTCTTATTAACCCTTTACCTATGGCATGATGGTAGCCGATTTTTGCTCTGTAGAGAGAACTTCTGGTAACAAAGGTTTGAAAATTTAAAGGGAGCATGTTGGATCTAACAGCCACAAAATACAATATGCAGCAGAAGCAAATAAACAAGAAAGACAATAAATACACACACAGGAGATATACGCAGAGATTTACGTGGTAAAACCCTCTCTTAGGGAAACATCCACGGAGCAATGGTATCGGTATCTTATTATTCAGAATCTGAAGATTTACAACAACTCACAACTCTCCAATATCTTCTCTTACGAGAATACAAGAAACATATACATTTCTTACACGGTTACTAATAACTGCATATTTAGTTAGTCAGTTACATAGTTACCGTCATAGCCGGTTGTCACCCGTTTCTAACAATCTCCACCTTGACAACAATTTACCTGATACCATTGCTCAATGCTCTATTGATCACTTTTCCTGCAAGCCTAGAGAAGCTAAGCACCACCGTAGCTTCTCTGAAGTAACTGGCTTCGTGAACATGTCTGCACTATTCTTTTGAGTGTGGACCTTTTCAAGAACCACTCCACCTTCATCAATAACATGTCTTACAAAATGATATTTTACACGAATATGTTTTGTCTTACTGTGATAAGCTGGATTTTTAGCCAAGTGAATAGCACTTTGACTATCACAGAAAATCTTAATAGAGTTCTGAACCTTTCCTAACTCACCCAGCAAACCTTTTAACCAGACTGCCTCTTTGCAAGCATGTGAAGCAGCTATATATTCTGCCTCTGTAGTAGATAAAGCAACAATATTCTGAAGCTTTGACATCCAACTAATAGCTCCACCTGCAAGAGTAAAAACATAACCTGAAGTGGACCTCCTCTTGTCCAAATCACCTGCAAAATCAGAATCAACATAACCACAGACTTTATCACTGCAACCATCAAAAGTGATACAATAGTCACTTGTGCCTCTAAGATACCGAAGCACCCATTTCACTGCTGCCCAATGCTCTTTTCTTGGATTTGCCATGTATCTACTGACAACACCAATTGCATGTGAAATATCTGGTCTTGTACTTATCATCGCATACATCAAACTTCCTACTGCATTAGCATATGGTACACGAGACATATACTGCTTTTCTTCATCATTTTTAGGACTCAAACCTGAAGAATGCTTGAAATGAGAAGCTAAAGGGATACTAGAAGGTTTCACCTTATCCATACCGAATTTCTAAAGTATTTTCTCCACATACTTCTTTTGTGATAACCACAGCTTGCCATTTTTCCTGTCTCTGTGTATCTGCACGCCCAAGATCTGATTTGCTGCTCCTAGATCCTTCATATCAAACGTCCTAGCCAACTGAGCCTTTAACCTGCTGATTTCAAACATGCTCTTGCTTGCGACAAGCATATCATCAACATACAATACCAAAATAATGAACATGTCATTTTCCAACTTTTTAAAGTACACACAATGATCATACTCACTCCTGGTAAAATTCTGACTCACCATGAAAGAATCAAACTTCTTGTACCATTGCCTGGGAGACTGCCTCAGGCCATACAATGATTTTTTGAGCTTGCAAACAAACCTCTTGTTGCGATTTTGAACGAACCCTTCTGGTTGTTCCATGAAAATTTCTTCATCTAAATCTCCATGTAAGAAAGCTGTTTTGACATCTAGCTGCTCTAACTCCAAATCATATAAAGCAACTAGTGCTAACAAAATTCTGATAGAAACAAGTTTTACAACTGGTGAAAAAATCTCATGAAAGTCAATACCTGCTTTCTGAGAAAATCCTTTTGCAACCAGTCTCGCTTTGTACTTCGGAACAGTTTCATCAGCTCCTTTCTTCAGTTTGTACACCCATTTGCAGCCAACCACTTTCCTACTCTGTGGAAGTTCCACAATATCCCATGTTTTGTTCTTTGCCAAAGAATCCATTTCTTCTTTCATTGCACGTTTCCATTTGTCACTGTCAGACACTTCTAATGCTTCCTTATAACTGTTAGGTTCTCCTTCATTAGAAATGAAAACGAAATCATCATACCTCTTTGGAAAAGTTCTGTTCCGCGTAGATCTCCGTAGAGGTTGCTGCGGTATTTCTTCTATTTCTGTTTGCTCATCCTCTTCCTGAGGAGTGTCCTCATGAATATCCTCTTCCTGGACATCCTCATGACTCCCCCTCGCAGATGACTGAGTATCAAACTGAATTTGCTGAAACTGTGGTACATTAGCCTGTTTCAAATCATTACTTACATCTAAATTTGTCAGAGAAAGTTCATCAAATTTTACATCTCTGTTTATGATGATTTTGTGGACAGTAGGATTCCACAACCTATATCCCTTAACACCATCACCATATCCAACAAAGATCAATTTTCTTGACTTAGGATCTAGTTTGGAACGCTGATTTTTCGGAATAAGTGCATAGGCTTCACAACCAAATACTCTAAGATTAGAATAATCACATGATTGACCTGTCCATACCTCTTCTGGAATTTTGCAGTCAATTGCTATTGATGGTGATCGATTGACCAGGTAACAAGCTGTAAGCAATGCCTCTCCCCACAATTCCTGCTGCAACTTCGCATTACTGAGCATACTCCTTGCTCTTTCAAGAAGAGTCCTGTTCATGCGTTCAGCAACGCCGTTCTGCTGCGGAGTGTAAACAGTGGTCTTATGCCTCTCAATCCCATCCTGCTTGCAATAATTATCAAACTCCTTCGAAGTAAATTCGGTTCCATTATCTGTTCTAAGGCATTTAATGAACCTGCCAGTGCTCTTTTCAACCAAAGCTCTAAACTGCTTAAATATATCAAAAACATCAGCTTTTCTCTTTAATAAATAGATCCAGACTTTCCTTGAGTAATCATCTATAAAACTGACGAAATATGACGATCCCCCATAAGAAATTTTTGGAGATGGACCCCAAAGATCAGAATGTATGTAGTCTAGGATACCTTTACTAGTGTGTTTTCCAGATTTAAATTTTTGTCTAGCCTGTTTACCATAAATACAGTGCTCACAAAACTTCAAATCTACAGATTTTAAACTAGGAAGCAACTTTCGATCAGCAAGTACCTTCATACCTCTTTCGCTGATATGACCTAACCGCTGATGCCATAGACGAGTGATGTCTGCTGCTGCACCAACCGATGCTACTGTTGCGTGATCAACTTCCGTCCTCCCTTCAAGTCTATACAGGTTCCCAACTCTGTTTGCTTTCATAACAACCAAGATACCTTTCGATATCTTCATGACTCCACCTTGAACTGTAAACTTGTAACCAGCATCATCAAGAACTCCCATTGATATCAAGTTCTTCCTTAGTTCAGGTACATGTCTCACATCTGTTAGAGTCCTAACAGTCCCATCATACATTTTAATTCTGATACTCCCTACCCCAACAGTTTTACATGTAACATTATTTCCCATATAAACTACCCCGTCATCTATAGATTGATATGACGAATACCAATTTCTATGAAGACACATGTGGTGAGATGCTCCAGAATCAATTAACCAATCAGAATGGTATTGTGAAACAGTAGATGTAGATAATACCTCATCGATCATACCTGAATCATTCTCAGCTATGTTCGCCTCCTTTGTAGAGTCCTCCTCCTCAAAAGCTCGCTTGCGTTTCCAGCAATCTTTCTTAAGATGTCCTGCTTTATTGCAGTACCAGCACTTCAATTTACTCTTTTTGCCCTTCGACTTTGACCTTGATGTACCCTTTGAATGTTGTCCTCTTTCACTGGTTCTTCCTCTGGCCACCATTACTTCTGATGTCAAGGTTTCAAGACTAGATTTCTTTCGAGTTTCCTCAGAAAGTAAGGCTCCCACAACTTCATCGAAGGTAATAGACTCAGTAGAACTAAAACTAATAGAGGTTACAAAATGTGCCTACGACTCAGGCAGAGAGCACAACAGTAAAATCGCCTTGTCTTCAGATTTAATAATATCTTCCATACTAGTTAACTGACAAATAAGAGTATTGAACGCATTCAAGTGTTCAGAAACCTTTGTACCTTCTTTCATACGCAAGGTAAACAACTTCCGCTTCAAGAGGATTTTATTCGTCAAGGATTTAGTCATGTACAAACTTTCCAACTTTGTCCAGAGACCTGCTGCTGTAGTTTCAGACACGATGTTAAATAAAACATCGTCGGCCAAGCACAGACGAATAGCACTGAGAGCTCTTTCATCCATCTCGCTCCAGTCTCCATCTGAAATATCTACGGGTTTCTTTATTTTCCCTGCCAGTGCCTTCGCCACTCCTTGCTGCACGAGCATATCCCGCATCTTGACCTTCCACAACTCGAAATTATTGCTCCCATTGAACTTCTCAATTTCAAACTTAACACTCTGCGTTTTTGCCATTTTCTCAAGAAACCGAATTAAAAAACTTAAAAAACTCCAAGCCTTTTAAAAAATTATATATAATGGATAACAAAGGATTAATGACCCAAATTAAATATTATAACAAATACCTTATACCTCCCACTTTAATCTTTTCGTAAAAAAAAATCTTACAAATAAGGTATTCCTTATAACTCCCATCCACCATATGCGTTATATCTCAAAAGCATTTCACATTTCAAATCTTGCGTCAATTTTCACTTTAATTACCATATGCTTTATATCTCAAAGCATTTCACACCATATGCTTTATATCTCAAAGCATTTGACATTTCAAATATTCGGCGTCAATTTTCTTGCACTTGAAATATCAAACATAATAATTTATTCACGTTTTTACCTCAAACAGAAAACAGTACCGCTCCTCCCGATGCTTCAGTGCCGCAGCAATTTCCAGAAAATTTAATTTCGTAAGAGTGCTTAACACTACCGCGCCTGGGTAAGCAATGGACCCGCGGTAGTTGAAGATTACCGCCCCTTTCCTTAGGCTTCAGTACGGTTACTTTTGACTCGTAAAACGAATTTAACATTCGGCTTTTTCTCGTTCTTTGTGGCTTTCTACAAGGCTCTGATACCACTTGTTGGATCTAACAGCCACAAAATACAATATGCAGCAGAAGCAAATAAACAAGAAAGACAATAAATACACACACAGGAGATATACGCAGAGATTTACGTGGTAAAACCCTCTCTTAGGGAAACATCCACGGAGCAATGGTATCGGTATCTTATTATTCAGAATCTGAAGATTTACAACAACTCACAACTCTCCAATATCTTCTCTTACGAGAATACAAGAAACATATACATTTCTTACACGGTTACTAATAACTGCATATTTAGTTAGTCAGTTACATAGTTACCGTCATAGCCGGTTGTCACCCGTTTCTAACAGAGCAGACACAAATGCATTGCAATGATAAACTATAAATATGATGACATAGCAAACTACTAGATTTACTTATAGCGAAATAAAATGTTTTCATGATTTTATTTCAAAGATTGAAGGAGGTGTCGCAGAGTTTCTTACTATTTGTATGCCTGCCAAGGAAGGTGGTTGAAGAAATTGCTTGATGGATGCCACTCTCTCTTGTTTCTATCACTGCCTCTCACGAGCTTTACGATTTTGAAACCAACAAAATAGATTTTTGCCACAAATGTTGCCATACATTCTCAGCCGACACAGTGTTTTGTTTGCAAATTATGCAATCCAATAGACTTTCTAGCATCGACTTATTGCAGCTGTTGTAAATTCTACGAAATGGAGGTGAACATAAATTTCTTATTTTCAGTATCCCTTGAACTTGCACATTGCAAATGATTAATTCTAACTGCAATGAAGATATGGAGAGTGCCAAGCAAAAACAACTGCAAATGAAGATATTTTGATTGGGTAAAGTAGTTTTCAGAAGCAAATTTATACTTTCCTTTGTTGTTGACTGCATCAGAGCAAGAAAATGTGCTTTTTCATAATCAGCATTCAGCACATCAACAAATACAGCTTGAGAAATCCGAAAGAACAGAGAAAATTTTGCACCATTCCTTACAATGCTCTTGAAGAGATACATGGAGGAAGTCTTTGATATCAATTGTTGCTATATTTTGAAGAACAATCCTTGTAGCTTTAAGGCAATTGTACCTGCAGCAATTTGAATCCATATACAAGATGTGAGTGAAAGCGTAAGGGTGAAAACTGCACTGATCAAATGGAAATTGCATGTGTCAAAAGAGAACATCCCTTAGGCTGGTGGAGAGTTTACCATTGCAGCATCATGGATTCCTTCCTCATCTTTGATCTGTAATTCATAGTTCATGTTGCTCTATTCAGCTGCAATGAAAAGCGTTGCGATAGAACCCACCGAGTAGAAATTTGATGAATTCAAAAGAGTATATTGTCATGTCAGGTGCAAACCTACGTTCTTGGAAAACTAGAGGAATTGTCTCAATGGAAGTTTCCTGGTGCAAAACAATACAATATTTTGCATCTACTCTGTCATAAGCTCCCTTCCTTCTAGTTACAAAATCAGATATTCCAACACTATTTCCCAGTGTAAAGTATTTATGAAGCACAAAACAAGGTTATTGTTCATGTTGAAAGTTATTGCCAACTGGCCATCTCTGTCAACAATATCAGCATGCATCAATTCTGTTTTGTTTGGTGAACTTGAACTTTTTCAATGTCAGGGACCACTACACATCCACTCGAATTTAGCTTGCAGACACGTTGAATAATATCCAAGATCCAAACATCCGTAATTCCAATAAACGAGTCTCTTGTTTCTTTTTTCTTTCCTTATTTGTTTGGCTGTACTAGTGGCCAAATGATGTTTCTCAGTGATGTGAAATGCAATGGAGCATTGCATGCAATTGGGAAAATGATGTTTTTCAGGTCTGGAAAATACAACAGAGCATCAAATGCAATTGCAACAAGCAACACCAGATTGTTTTATGCTATAGCAAAGGGCAATTGACTGTGGCCACAAAAGCACTGGAAATTTTGACATAGTCTTTGCATTTCTTTTTGGGTTAAATAAGTTAAATCAAAGCTATTCACGGATTGAAACTAGACTATGACAGATGAAATCATTGAAAATATATTGCAACATTAAATATAGGTATCAACTAGGAATATCATGTATGGTTGCAAAAGTAAGAATTTGCAAACATTTCAAAGGTGATTGAACGACAAATTGCATGGTGCGCATCCCATGACTATACGTGGCTTCCAACAAAGCTATCAGTTCACTCGTCAGGTTCCATCTATTGCTTGTGGAAATCAATGTTATGGATGTCGATTGAGAGCATTGAATGCCTTGGTGGCAATAAACAGGAAAGAACAGAAGGGAATCAGGATTCGGGATCATGATCGAGGCAAATCCATAGAACCAAACGTTGAGTACGCCTCTGCAAATTGAACGTATGGAATCATTTACTCACCACATCTGCATTTACTCTAGTAGATTCAGAACCACACAACCTACCATGCTCAAGTACACTCTGCACACACATCTCCCTGATGTGTGCCCGCCACCCAGGCCCGGGAACCAAAAACCGAGGCGTGCGTTAGCTATCAAGGGCTAATGAGAATCGAAATAAATGATTTAAAAATAAATACAGTTAATACAAAAAATTATAACCTCATCGTAAAGTTCGAAAAGCAGATATTTCTACCTTATACTGCCATATTAATACAACTCACCGAAAAATATATAATCCCCTGCGGGAACATAATAAAAAGATCATTTTTTATAGTTATATTTCCTAAATTAATAATTGTTATTGTCAAGTATACCATTGATGGGATAGATGATTTTATTTCATTTACCTGGGTTCAAATCAATTAAGACATCTTCTAGTTTGGATAACTAAAAACTATTAATTACTATTATTTTTCTTTTTTCCTTTCTTATATATGATTTTGCTATTATTTTTCTTTTTACCTTGGTTATATATGATTTCATAATTATTTTAGTGACTCATTTCTATAATTCCAGGGATGAGAACCTCTATCTTTAAAAATATGTTTTATCTCAAAACTCTTTCGACTTTCTAATGACATATGAGTAGTAAGTGACGAAAAATGGTTATCATCTATTTTCTAAGGGACATATGAGTGCCATGTAACGAAAGATATCCATTATATGTTTTTCTTTCTAATGATGTATGAGTACTAAGTCACGAATGATAGCCATTCTCTCTTTTTCTATGAAAATTTGTCTAAATTTTGTCACGCTATTGTTTATTGGTGAATACTAAGGCATGGTCTCCATGCATTGTCCTAACTTTGATATTTTGTGATAATGCATCAAATTCTATAAAAAAAAGGTTTTAGTGAAATAATGCAGAACTAAGACAAATGCACTCTACATGGTTTCTTTTTTCATGGACACATGGTAGACAATAGTTTTTAGCAAGGTGCTTAAGGGGATCGTATTGTGCTTATAATTATTCACACATTTCTTGTAGTAACATTTAAGTCTTATGGAAATACTTAATCATTTCAGAATCTTGGTGCATGGTTAATTTTCGATAAGCTTCATTTTCTTGAGATTCACTCGTATTGAAATTTAATTAAAATGTGACTCAACTATTTGACCTCCAAAACACTAAAACCAAATTTACCTCAAAAGAGTTGTAGGATTTTAACAACATGCTTCTAAAGTGCTTACTATATCTTGCTAAATATCAAGATATCATCAAATAATAGAAGTTCAAAACTGTAGAGGATGGAGAGGAAAAACTTGTTTGTGAGGATCTTAAAGGTTGATAGATCATTGTAATGTCTAAAGTGCATCACAAAAAACTCATAATGGAATTCATGCATGTGGAAGGTTGTTCTAGGAATGTATGCCTCCTTCATTCAAGATCACTAGTGGCATACTCATAAATTTTGTTAGGGTGCTTAAGTTGGAACACCACAATTTGAAATAATTTGTGTTCCTTACAATTATGCCCTTTGAAATACTTATCATAATAATTATAGGAAAGTTTGAGTTATTGACATTCATTTTGTTATTCCTAAGTTGACTTATGGACCCACAATTTTTTATAGGAAGCGAGGGTTGTTGTAGGAACCATGGATCGCATGAGCTAAGAATAAAATGGCCTCTTTAGGTGAAAGGGTCTTCACTCAATGAAACTATGTCATAGCATGTGCATTCATTGGATATTAAACAATACCCCTAATGTTACTAGATATTGATAAATTCCTATTGTAATCATTTTCTTGAGAGCTCCTCCCAATACATCTTTCCAATTAAAAAAACCTATTTTAATAGATATCCCCTATTTGGATGAATTTAATGGGAATGAGCTGATGCTCTTCTACTCACATGAAACTTCATAATTACAATGGACCCTAATCGGGCCACAATATATGTATCAATTGAAGTCATAATTTTTTTTTTTACTATTATGGAACAACAATGAAGCACAAGATCACCCCTTTCTATAAGCTATGATATTATTTAATTCATTATGAAATAATGATGGTTATGTAGTAATATTTTATGTGCTTAGCATGTTTTAATGAGCTAACCAAGTGGATAAGTGACATGTGCAAATACACGTACTAGGTTTAAAGACAACTATGAAGATTGAGGATTGTGCCTTCTCCAGTCACATAAGCTCAGCAAAGCCAGTTCGAGTTAACCTCATGAAGTAGTGAAAGAAGAACTCGAGTTCACTCTATTAGTCTCTCCCAATATATATGGACAAATCTAGAATATAGTGATATCGTGGTTTCCAATGAAGACACTTTTTAGACACCTTTTGAAAACTATGTAATAAATAGGGGCTCACCCATAGTGTGAATCTCTCTCTCATAATTGATCATTTCTATTTAGACATTTTCTATTACACAACACTCAAGTTTTTGTATGACATTGATATGGATTCTCAACCTGCTTAATGAAGAAACTGCATTTCATATTACTTGTGATTTTATAGTTTAATCATCTCCTGTAATACACTTTGAGGTGGGACCCCTCATTATGTTGATAAGGAATTTTGTGTTTCTTCTATCATTGGATTAAAATCATTTCATTATTTTTGATGGAGTAGATAGTTGTGATTCACTTAAAGTATTATTTGTAGCTTAAGATATATTTCTCGAATTTCCCGTTTTCATCTGTAGATCTGTATAACAATGTATGTAGTTTCATTAAATGGCATACATATTCTTGTAGGTGCATTTCATAAGAAAAATTTAGACAGAGTTACATTTTTATGCAGTGGAACAGTTTAGTTAATTTTTTTATATCTCACATTTCAGGCTTGGTTTAGATTAATCTCTTTTAAGATTGCATTGATTAAATTATTTCAGCTTTCACATAAATAGATTTCCTTACCATATATTAAGTTTTTAAAGCATTTCTTAGAATAGATTTCTCTGCTTTCCTAGATTAGAATTTTTCTTTCATAAATTAGATTTATGTTTTCATAGATTCGAAGTATCCCTTCATAAATTAGATTTATGCTTTCATATATTAGAATTCCATGCTTGCATAGATTGTCAAATCATTTCCTTCAGCAAGTAGTTGCTATTATTTAACACATTTCCATGCTTTCATAAAACATAGAATTTATATGCTTTCCTCGTATCACACATTTAGAAATTTCACAACTTTAGACAAGATCCTCTTAGGATTTACACATACTGTGCATAGTGCCTCTTAAGTTTGTATGATCCTTGTTCGATAATTAAAGTAGGACTCCTGAACTGTAAGCCCTTAAAAAGCTTGCATATCAGTTGACCGCCAGACCCGAAGGATTGGATAAATAGACTTATCACATGCTAAAATTAGACTCTATAACTTAGACTTAACTGAGTGTTTCATGTGACTACATGCAATTATGTCTTATTTCTTACTAAGGCTCGTCTAACTGCTTGTTAGGAACTTAGCATATAACTGATGTCATCAGGGAGTAATTATCTCTAGCATTCCCCCTTAATTACCACCACTAAACAAACGATATAATAGTTGCTAAAACATACTTCCTCTAAGGGATTTCATCAAAAAAGAATGTTTGCTGGTCTATGTATCATCTAGGATTACAAAACATCTTCATCTTGACCTTCTTTGCTGCTATGTACTGTTGCAGCTTCTTCTTGTACTTTCTTCTCCAAACTTTGAAGCATTCAATGCTTTTCTTCTTCTTTGTGCTCCACACTTTAAACTACATATGCCTCTTATTCTTGTTACTGTGTGGATTTTTCCATTTCTTATTTTTGTATCTGGGATGTGCAAAAGTGCAGTGCTCTTTTCCATGAATCTAGTTGTAAAACCGATGATCTAGAGCATCTTCAATGCTGCCTTTAACACCTGCAAAATACTTATTGCATATTTCTTCCTACATCCCTTCAACTGAGTACATATCTTCTCCTACTTCTTCATATCTGCTACTACATAATGTAGGCTACTATCAACAACTCATTTTGGATTTGAAAGTCAATCCTAAATGAATGAAAAATCTTCTTCAAACTTTGTTTCTTTAGATTCATCCTCTTCAGCTACCATTGCTGCAAAGACATCATCTATTTGATCTTAATTTTCAAGGAGGGTTACCATTTCAAACAACAACTCATCAATGAGTTTCTTTTGTTGTAGCATTGTCACCCTTTTTTCATAAGAAAGGTGTTCACCATCATACTCTCATTCAAGTGCTTCATCCTCTGTTGCGAAGAGGTTATCTACTTGTGTATTTGAGTTATGTTGAGTCTCACTGAGGACTACAAACTACTTATCTTGATTCCTCATCCTTTCTTCCTTATCTCCCCCTAAAAAATAAAGGATTTTCTTGGTTCCCCCTTAATGCAAGATCTTTGTGAGATCTCAGTTATTTCCTTCAACTTGAGATACAACACTTTGTTGGAATATATTATATGCCTTGAAAGGTAATAATGTCTTTGTATTATGTCGGATGTTATCCACAATCTTATGTAATAGAGTAATATATTATATCTCATATTCATTACGGTAAAGTATACTCTTGATATCCATTGTTATATAAAGAGATGTTATTCTGGAGAATTATATTATCCCACATGCAATATGTGAGTAATTACTCCACATCTCTTGGTATAATAGGGTCAAGGGAGTCACATCAGAACATTCCATCATACTATTACAACACATTGTATTGTTCTCACAAGCTCTTTGCTATATTGTATTGTGGTTATTTGTAGTTTCTCTCTTTTAAGATTGAAGGAGATTTATGGAGATACTAGAAGACAACCTTCCCGTGGAAGTAGACCAATTGGGTGAACCACATATATCTAGTGTATTATTTTCCTTGTTCTCTTTCTGTTGTTATTTATGTTGATATGTTATTGATTGCTTAGATAGGTAAGCTAGTTTAGCTAAATCTATAACCATGATATGGTATCCGAGCTGGTTGCTATGATATAACACCTTCTTTAGCTTTCAATCAATAACTATTATCATCCGAGCATTGTATATTCTTGTAGATTTGCTTTCTATCTGGTATCCATTAGGCTTCTCTTCAGATCTAGGCATGATTCTGCAGTTGTTTACTCCTAACCCTAACTTTGTTGTGTAGATTTTTGCAGAAAATTTTCAAGGGTCTCTTGATGTTTTTTTTGTAGATATATATGTTTTTTGGACTCTCCTCAAGGAGATCTATTTTCTGGTTAATAGATATATTTTTTTTCATCTAAGTTTGGTATATGTTTTGCAACTTTTTGTCAGCGGCTTAATCGACACCGGTTTTGGCCTAAAACTGGACATTCGTGACTTTTCTTCGCAGACAACATGTGTAACCGCGAGCTTCCCTACTGCGAAACCCAAAGTATACTGCATACCTGTGAATTTTAGTGTACATACTACATGTTCTATGGCATACTCGCTTCTGTTCTACTATAAACTTGTGCTTACTTCAGTATACCCGCAACCCACCTGTGTAGGACCCACAAGTGCTTCGGCATAACCGCGACTTCAATGTATAGAAACCGGCTATTAGATATACCAGCGACCTTGCCATGTAGAACCCACGAGTATCATATTTACTCACGATTTTACTATGGCAAACCCATGAGTGACTTTTCTTTGCACTGTTTTAGAGTTGTAAGTAAAGTTTCTATTTTTTATTGTGTTTCTTCAGATCCGAACGGTAAAGTGTATTTGTTTCCTGTTATTCACTTTTTTCTCTTGTCATTTCTAGCATTTGGATTTAATTTTATTGTTAATATTTCTATCATTATGAGTTTAGAAGTAACTCATTTTCATGAAATGTTGGTCCTAACAATCTTGCATCGAAAAGAAAAATGATTGATGTTCTCAGGAGTAAGAATCTATGGAGGATTGTTAATGGTGAACACAAGAAACTTGCTAATGCTAAAGATGTGGCTATATGGGAAGATAAATGTGATCAAGCAGGAGCGCTCATTGGTCAAATGGTTTTGGATAGTCTTCAGGTAAGTACTAAGTATTGAGGCAGAAGAAAGCCTCATGTTTGAGGTATGGAAAATTCTTTCTTCTTTATTTTATAAATCTGATGATGTTTCTGCTTATTACCATGAAAAGAAGATTTTTGAGCTAGATCCTATTAACTTTGAAAGAGTAGAATTATATCTTGCTGAAGTGAAAACTTTAAATGAAAAATTAAATAATTGTGGTAAATATTACAAGAAAACAGGCACTGCTCTTATAATTCTTGTAGAACAAAAATTTCCACTTTGTTTTGACATGTTCATCCAAACTAGGAATAGGGCTTTTGAATTGTCTCAAAATACACGAAACCTACTTTTGATGATTTTTGTAAAGGGTTGATAAATGAGCAAGAAAGGTTGATTGTTTCAGGACAAGTCTCACGTAATAAGGCTCTTATGGAACATAGTAAGAATCCTAATATTTTTTTTAATAATGCTAAAGATTCTACCTCACACACTTCAAATCATACTATTAAATTTGGTCATGCTTCTAATGCGCATCATGAAAATAGTAAGAAGAAAAATGTGTATGATCCTTGTAAGAATTGTGGTAAAACTAACCATCCTGAAAAGAATTTCTTTAAAGCGAAACATTTAATGTCCAAGGCTAAAAAGAAAGGTTATGTTGAATCACAAGTAGTTGTATATGCATCTGTTGTTTCATCTAGTAGTTCTTCTTCTAATGTGGAATGGATAATTGATTATGGTGCTTCTAAACATATGACTGGTAATGCTTCTTTATTTAAATATTATGACAATAATAAGTACACATCTCAGAAAGCATCCATAGGTAATGGTAAACAACTTTCTGTAATTGGTTTTGTTAAGTTAATGTTGCTAACGATCAATTGGAAGATGTTTTTCATGTTGAAAACATGCCCATCAACTTGCTTTCTATTTATCGTGCATGTCAAAAAGGATATAAATTTGAATCTTGGCCTGATAAATATGTTCTTAAAGATATCAATCATAATTTTAAAGTAGTTTCTTCTAGTCCTGTTGATCATACTGCTGATTTATATAAATTTATTGGTTTTAATTCAACTAAAATACAACCCTTTTATTCATATGTTGCTCATGTTGATTAACTGAGTAAATTATGGCAGGAAATATTGGGTCAGTTCAATTATGATAAAATACAAATGTTAACTAAAATGGTGCATGGCTTGCATAATATTTCGTCTACTAAGGGTGTTTGTGAAGGTTGTGTACTTGGTAAACATCATAGAGAAATGTTTGATAAAGGTAAAGCTTGGCGTGCTAAAGAATCTTTGCAATTAATTCATAGTGAAATTTGTGGTCCTCTTGAATTTCCTTCTATATCTCATGCAGTCTATTTTCTTACTTTTATTGTTGACTTTAGTAGAAAATCATGGGTTTATTTTTTGAAAAATAAAAGTGACACTTTTTCTAAGTTTCAAGCATTTAAATCCTTGGTTGAGAATGATTCTGGTAAAAAGATTAAGAATTTGAGATCTAATAATGGGGGGGGGATTTGTTAAGAAATAATTTGAAGTTTTTTATCTAAACATGGAATTCAACATCAAAACACTGTTCCATACACACCTCAACAAAGTGGTGTTGCTGAGAGGAGAAACATAACCTTAGTTGAAATGGTTAGATGTATGCTTTATTCTAAAGGATTACACAAGAAATTTAGGGCTGAAGACATAAGTTGTGATAACATTATTTTAAATAGAGTTCCTACAATAATTGTTAAGCATTTTACCCCTGAGGAAAAATCGAATGGTAGAAAACTAGATATTAGTAACTTTAAGGTGTTTGGTTATGAATGTTGGGCTCATATTCCTGATGACAGATGGAAAATTTAGAACCCAAGTCTCACTTGATTGTTTATTCATTGGGTATGCTAAGGATTCCAAGCCTTACAGGTTATTTGATCCTTCTAATCAGAGTGTCATAATACGAAGAGATGTTCAATTTACTAAAGTCTCTCCACCACCTAAGTTTGTAGAACCTCATGTTACCCTAAATATTCCATTGTCTCTTGTTACTCCTATATTTGTTGCTCCTTCTTCAAGTTCTATGCATGTTGTTGATCTTAGTTTACCCTCTTGTTCAAGTGTTCCACCTGAATGTCTTGAAGCTCCTGAAGTGAATTATGTTCCTTCTAACCTTCTTGTTTGGGCCCAAAAAACTCTTGAATATGCATGTAGTGAGATCAGAAATCCTTCTGATACTCTTAGAACTAGATCTAACGTTTCTCTTATTACCAAAGTTTTGGCCACAGACGATCCTGCTTCTTATGCTCAAGCTAAGGGGAAACCTCACTAGGAACAAGCTATGTCTACTAAGTATGACTCTATTATGAAGAACAAGACTTGGTCTCTTGTTCCTGTTCCTTCAGGAAATAATTTAGTTGGTTGTAAATGGGTTTATAAAACTATGTTTACTGCAGAAGGACAAATTGAAAAATATAAAGCTAGATTAGTTGCAAAAGGTTTTAGTCAACTTAAATGTATTGATTATAATGAAATTTTTTCTTCTACTACTAAAATGAATACAACAAGAACCATCTTATCTCTTGCCGCATCTTATAAATGGGAAATACACCAAATGGATGTTAAAAGTGCCTTTTTAAATGCTAATATTAAAGAAGACATTTATATGCAACAACCTCTTGGTTTTATTAATGTTGAATCATCAAGTTTAGTATGCAAATTGCACAAGTCTTTATATGGTCTCAAACAAGCACCTAGGGCTTGGTATGGTCTCAAACAAGCAGTTTTTCTTTTCCTTGCTACTAATTATACATCTTCTTCATAGTGATTTCCCTCTTTTTCAAGGCATGTCATATTATCACATCATCAATCCATGATGAAATTACTAAAATATGAAATCATTTCATTGAATGTTCTTTTGGTTTGCATACCACTTCACACTAGCAATTATAATGTGCATATACATCTCCCTTGACTATCTTGTTAGCATAACCTTTTTACTATATAAAAGGTTTAACCATAATCAAATCAATTGATATGTAGTATATTACATTTACCTCATGAACACCATACTCCGTCCAAGGAGTCTTACCATTCTTCTATCGGGTTGCTTGTTAGAAATTACTACTCTTTCTTTGAATGTAAGGTTGTTTGCCTTATGCCATCCCTAGTACATAACAAGAGAATAATCATTTTAGTCATCCTTTAAAACCAATATTGATTTCGTCCATCAACTTCTAGTTTGCAGACTATTTAATGTTGAACTATGTCTTATAACCCTCATACTATTTTCTTTTGCATTTACAAACACTGCATAAAGATTCTTGATCTTATGTATGTAGACATTGAAATAACTTTACAAACGTAAACCATTTTCCTTCCTCGAAATTTTGTTTCAGATGATAGTTAACTTTATTTGAGTCTCTTATTACCTGTACTCAAAACACATTAAAGCAATGATATCCCACATTACCCATTTAGAAATGATGACCTATTTTAAATATCATCTATTAATCAAAATGTAGAGGTCTTTTGAATTTGTTAACATGGTGTAAAACACTCTTATGTATACTATAGTGATCAATAAGATAAAATATATCTAAGGTGGTTTTTACACACCATATTACAAATCCAAATACCATCTTTCTTCTGTTTACCCATATTGTCTTCATGTTCAATATATCAAGTATGTATACAAATAAAGCAATAATACAACATCCTTTGCATAATATCGATTTATTTAAATACAAATATAGGAAAAGATCATTAATCATTAACATCATGCATTCTCATAACTTAGTTAATTACCCATGGAGACTTTCTACCACATTTAAATCTCATTTGTTAGCTTTTAAAACATAATGCTTCCACAAACGAGACTTACTCACTTGCAACCCATAGACATATTATCGGTTACCTCTTGCCAAACCTTGAAACTATATCTGTTCGGTTGCGTCTTACAAGTAGAGTCCCTTCACTAATTCAACTAGCCTCTTCCTCGTGCTGAGTGCAAATAGGCCCGAGTGTTGTAACTCATGCTCTAATACCATATTGTAACAAACCCATATCTCCTAGTGGATAACTTGAGTAAAAGAGGGGTGTAAACTTTTTCTTTCGTGTCTTCCACTCAACATACAACCAATCATATTAGTTCATGATACGTGTCTAATTGAAACAATACCTGTATGTGTCCTAGCCTTATGGCTTCATCATCTAAATCTTATATTGAGAAAGGTTCATAGAGTATAAAAAGTTGATATCACAACTCTTTAATTGATCCTCTTACAATGTATTCCTAATTATAATGATTAATGTTTACGTTTTATTCTACCATCTCCTTATCCGGTATTTTCCTTACTTGTATTTCTACTTCTAAACATCACCTCTATATCATAAGCACAACATATTTGATAATGATATTCTTATTAATATCAACTAGTTACCTTTCAACATTTTGAACCCATAAGAAGAAACTTGTAACTTTTCCATTATCATAAATAGTATGATCTCTAATAAATAAATTCATCAATAAACTAATATTCATCATACTATCAAGGAGATAAAAACACAATAAGGTACACATAAGAGAGAGACCATTTTTAACGTGGTTCACCCAAATCTATGGGCTACGTCCACAAAGAATGTCGTATCATATATTATTGATCAAAAACATAGGTTTACATTTCGCAACAAAGTTATTTCCATAATTTCTTCCTACCTCCTCATAGCCTCTCTCATCGAGAGTATTGCAAGTACACCTATCGAGTTTGTTTGGTTCATCCTTCATCTTATTTAGCATTCAGAACAATTATAACATTCTTTTCACCTTTTGGAATACAAAAGGCTATGGATTTTTATACTTATTCTATAAAGTTTCCTCTCAACAATATATTGTTACACTCTTTGATTAATTGAACAAAAGGGTAACATCCTTTATATTAAAATGTTTCAACATGACATATACTAATACTCTTATCTACAAACATAACAAGGGGTAACATCCCTTTTTTCTATTAAGATGTTTTCCCTCAACATAACATCTGATTAAACTCTTATCTAAAATATTAGCAAAGGTTAACACCCTTTATACTAAATGTTTTAACATGACATATACTTATACTATTATCTATAAATATAACGAGTAACATCCCTTTTCTTTCTATTAAGATGCCTTCCCTCAACATGACATCCGATTAAACTCTTATCTAAAATCTTAGTGAAGGTTAACACCCTTTATACTAAATGTTTAGCACGGTATATATTTATACTCTTATCTATAAATATAAAAAGGGGTAACATCCCTTTATACTAAATGTTTAGCATAACATAACATTATAATTTGGTGGATGCTAACATATTAGCATAATATAATATTTAGAATAAACATAACTATCCTAAATGCCTAGCATAAATTTTCTATTTTTTTTATGACAAAATTCAAAGCAATCTAAAGCTGAGATATAAGACACAAAATCCATCGTTGGAAGCCCTCTAAATGTACAGAGATCCAAAACAAAATCCATAGCTGGCGTAAGATACATATAACCATGAATCGATCAATAGATACTCGATTTAGCTTAAAAAAGTAAAAATACCAAATCGTTCACTAGCATCAACTGAGCTAAAGTATATATATATATATAGAAAACAGTCATTGGATTTGGGTAAGTATTACATGTCAACGGAAGAAAATATGGGACTACTCCCACATCACTCTTTATTTAGGCGTGGAGACTGTGTAAAGAAATATACCTAAACTTCACCATTAAGATTTGGTTGTGGCTACATGTATCTATTCACTATCTAAAACTGGCTTCAACTTCTTACGTCTACACTCCAGAACCACCATCAAAATGATTGCAACCATCCCAGATCTAGACATCAATGTGGCTACAGCTGTGTATCTATTCTCCAGATTGACATGACTACATATATACACTTTCTGTCCAGATCCACCTCAAAAGGTATTTAGATGGAGGGATGGAGCTCTTTCCCGAGCTCTCCTACTCCCACGCAGTGTAGTAATGAAATCTATGTTAGGATATTTAGACGCTTAGGAGTTAGTTAAGATCAACTTGTGTAATATATCCGTTAGGGATAGTGTGTTTCTTTAGTATGCATTTGTAAATACTTAATTCGACGGTCACAATATGTTTCCGACATAGAGTGATCCGACCACTCAACTTCTCTTAGATTAAACCTAACCTTGATCCGTGGCTTAACACCCGATTGGTCCATGATATCTATTTAAAGAGCATGGAGGGTCATTGTTTAGTTGATCGATTATGAGAATCTCATTTGTAACTTTCTTTCTTTGCATAATAAATTGTCCCGTAGAAGCTATTTGGCTGGGGCCGTGGAGTGTTTCCCTCAAGAGGGTTTAAATCACGTCAAAATATCGGTGTGTTGATCTGTGATCTATTTGTGTGAAGTGGTTCCTCTTGGTGTTCGGTCCTTTGGTAGTACCCTGTGTACCCGAACATGGTATGAGAGCTTTTATGAAGTGTCGCTTCCTGTTATGATCTAGATCTTGAACTGTTGTTGCCGAAACTCGAAAGGGTTTCTGGTTCTGGTATTTTTGTGCATTTTTGGGCTGTGGGAGGTGTTCCATTGCGTCCGGAGCATCGTTTCCATTGGGAAATAGTTTTCATTTGATCGAAAACGGTTCCCGGTTGCTCCAGAAACACGTATTTCATCAGATCTGAAGTTTTTTTTGTTTCGATTTGTGGTTTGTTTAGTAGGAAAAAGGGCAAGCACGCAAACCGAGCAAGAAGAGTAATTAAAAAAAAAAAAAAAACCCTTCCTCATTCCCATATTTTACATACCTTTTAATCTAGCTCACTTGGTTCAAAGTTGCTTTATTCCTTAATAGGTCTTGAGTTCAAGTCTTAGGAAGTTACTTTTAAAAGAAAAAGTGCATGCAATTTCTATTTTCAAGTTACTTTATTGTAAAAGTGCATCTCACTTAAATAATAAAAATAAAAAATAAAAAAACAAGTGAGTCACTTAAGTTTTTTTTCATTGTTGCACTATTTAAAAGTAATATCATTGTAAAAGTGAAATCACTTATTTTACAAAAGTGGTTCAGTTAAAGCAACTTTATTGTAAAGTGATTGTCAAAAGGTTCATCTTGGGAAGAGGGGGGTTCTTTTTTTGCTGGACATTCTCTAGCTACCACGTCACTATTGGGGACATCTTCAACAGTTTCTTTGTTCCAGCATAACTTCATCATACAGAGTAAGTTTTCAGTGCCGTTTTTTTTGAAACCGCCTATTTTTTCGAGCTCTGCACATCCAGACTATTGGTTTCTGCTTTTACAGCCATTAATTTACAAATATGGCCTCCCATTGTGATATTCTACTTAACAGTTCCAACTATTTCTCATGGAAATCTCGTATGGAGGATGTTCTACGAAGTAGGAGACTTTTTAGAATTACCACAAGGAAAGAAAAAGAACCGATTGATGATGATAAGAAAATAAAATGGGCAAATAGATGTGATGAAGCTCGTGGATTGATTGGGATGTCAATCTCTACTGATTTGTGATTCCACATATCTGGAATTGATGAACCTAACACTGCTTGGGACAAGTTGGAATCTGTGTTTGGTAAACACAATGAAATTCGAGGTCACCAACTCGAAAATGAGTTGATTTCTTTAAATCTAAGTGACTTTTCATTTATTCAAGATTATTTATCTAAGTACAAAACTCTTAAGTTCTTATGTGCAGAATGTAAGATTGAGAGGGAAGACAAACAATACATTTATCATATTCTTTCCAAACTTGGACCTGCATATTCTGTTTTTATATCTACATTTTACTCCATGAAAGCATCCTTGAATGCAGCTAGCTATCAATAGCCTAGTCTTGAATCCTTTTGTGATTCCTTGATTAGGGAACAAGATAAACTCATTCATCTTGAAATAATCAACAATGCAGATACATCTGGGAAAGCCTTATTGTCCCAACAGAAAGAAAAGTCCAAGCCTCCCAAGAAACAAAATTTTTGCAATAATAAGTCAAACAAGGGTCCAAAACCCTCTCAGTCAGCTCCTTCTTTAAAAAATGACAAAGGATCCAAGCCAAAAGGAAAGAAGACTGAGCGTCATTGCAACTATTGCGGGAAAGATAATCATGATGAATCTAAGTGTTTCAAGAAGATGGCAGCCTTGGAAGCAGCAATGAAGAAGCACCACATCAGCCTAGATTCGCCTTTAGAATCTGCCTCTCATGGACATGCACTTTATGCTTCTGTTTATTCTTATAATGCATCTTCTTCTTCTACTTCAAATGAATGGCTCATTGATTCTGGAGCATCTTATCATATGGCTAGGGATCAAGCCATATTTTCTACTATGCATGAATGTAACACCAAACAAATATTTGTTGGTGATGATAGATCTCTAAGTGTTGTAGGAGCTGGAACAGTTCCAGTAGATAATGGTCATTTTAGTGATGTACTATGTGTTCCAAGAATTTCCTGCAATTTGTTATCAGTCTATCAGATCACTCATTCTGGTGAAGGTAAAACTGTGACCTTTACACCTCACCAAGTTGTAATCAAGGATTTTAAAGATCCTCAACAGGTCCTAGCTACTGGAATTGTTGATGATATTACTAGGTTGTACAAGTTTAACAACTTTGGGTCATCACGTTTCCCTTCAGTTTTTGTTGCTCATAGTGATAACTTGAGCAAACTTTGGCATGAGCGATTTGGTCACTTAAATTATCGCTCATTGCAATAACTATGTAAAGAAAATATGGTGACAGGTCTTCCGATGGTATCTTGCAGGGATGGTGTTTGCTCCGGTTGTGTACTCGAAAAATATCATCGGGACAGTTTTGACAAACGTGCCTCTTCGCACGCCTCAGTTCCCTTGGAGCTTGTGCATAGTGACTTGTGTGGTCCTCTTCCATCTGCTTCCTTTTCTGGTTTCAAATATTTCTTAACTTTCATTGATGATTACACCAAACGCACTTGGGTTTATTTCCTAAAACTTAAGAGTGAAGTATTTAACATGTTCTTGGCCTACAAGGCCCTTGTTGAAAAACAATCTGGTCATCAAATTATTAAGTTAAGATCTGACAATGGAGGAGAATATGTTAACAAACAGTTCACTACTTTCTGCACTGAACAAGGTATCCAACAATAGCACATTGTTCCATATACACCACAACAAAATGGTGTAGCTGAGCGGAAGAACCGCACTTTAAAACAAATGCCTAATTGTATGATCCAATCTAAGGGACTAAGTCTTCAATTTTGGGCTGAAGCCATTAATTGTGCAAATTACATAGTTAATCACACCCCCACAAAAGCATTACAATGTATAACACCGAAAGAATCATGGAGTAAAACTAAACCTGATGTAACTCACTTTCGTGTGTTTGGTAGTGAAGCATGGGCTCACATGCCGGATGAAAAACAGAAAGCATTGCAGCCTAAAAGTGAAAAGTGCATATTTGTTGGATATTCTGAAGATGTAAAAGGTTATAGACTTCTTCAACCACATTCTCATGATGTAATCATTAGAAGAGATGTTAAATTTGATGAAAATATCTTGTCCTGCGAGCCTAACTCGGCGATTGTGCCATTTTTGGCCTGCGAGCCTGATTCGGCGTTTGTGCCTTCTTCTTCTTCTTCCAACTTCCTTGACAGGTTTCCAACTCCAGTTTCTGATGATGACAGTGAGGATGAAAATCCACCTCCGCCTGCTCATGTTCCTCCAGTTGAACCAGCACAAGTGCTTCCTTGATGGGTCCGTTCAACATGTGAAGCAGTTGGTGATCTTGCCGGTGATCCTAGAGATCAACGCCGAACACGTTCTCAGTTTCAGCGAGCCTCTTCTCTTTTGGCTCAAGTTTCCGAGAATCATGATCCAGAAACTTTTGCAGAAGCTTCAAGGAATCCAGATTGGGATGCAGCCATGGATGAAAAATATCGTTCCTTAATGGCAAATGATACTGGGGATCTTGGACCTCTTCCAAAAGGAAGAAAACTTGTCAGATGTAAATGGGTCTACAGAACTAAGTTTGCATCAGATGGAAGTGTTGAAAGACTTAAGGCAAGGTTAGTTGCAAAAGGTTTTTCCCAAGTTGAAGGGATTGACTACAATGAAACCTTTGCTCCTGTCGCAAAAATGAACTCCATCCGCCTTGTTCTTTCCCTTGCAACCTTACACAACTAGGAAGTGCATCAAATAGATGTCAAGTCTGCCTTCTTGCATGGTGATTTACAGGAGGAAATTTACATGGAACAACCTCCTGGCTATGTTCAGAATAACTCTAGCCTTGTCTGCCGCCTTAAGAAATCCTTATATGGCCTTAAGCAAGCTCCTAGAGCTTGGTATGCCAAAATGGATAACTTTCTCCTTGACACTGGTTTTTCTAGATGCCATTCTGACCCCAACGTCTATACCAAGAACGTAGGAAACCATCTCATCATAATTGTTCTATATGTTGATGACCTTATTCTTACTGGTAGTGACCCTAAGCTTATAACCCATGTGAAATCCAGTCTTAAACAAAATTTTGAAATGTCAGACTTAGGACATTTGCATTATTTTCTTGGTCTCCAACTCCTACAAACCAAATAAGGAATCTTTCTTTCTCAGTCTAAGTATGCTTGTGACCTTCTTCGTCGCTTTCACATGGAAGATTGTACACCAGCCCCTTCTCCCTTCCAGTCTGGAGTCAAACTTTCTGCCACTTGTACTTCACCTGAAGTCGATGCCACCTTGTATCGTCAGCTTGTTGGTAGTCTTTTATACTTGACTCATTCCCGTCCTGACCTTTCCTTTGCCGCTGGTCGAGTTGCCCGTTATATGCATACACCTCATGAAAGTCACTCGAAAGCAGCTAAAAGAATACTTCGATATATTCGAGGAACAGTTCAGTTTGGGATTCATTACAATACAGGGGGGAAACCTTTGTTGGTTGGTTTCACTGATTCAGATTGGGCCGGCGATCCTGATGATCGAAAGTCTACTGCAAGTTATGTTTTCAGTCTGGGATCTGGACCTATTACTTGGGCTTGTAAGAAACAATAAGCTCTTGCTCTTTATTCAGCAGAGGAAGAATATCGAGCAGCAGTTAATGCTAGTCAGGAAGCTTTATGGCTTCAACAGATCCTTTAAGAGTTTGGATTCGAGCAGCAGCAACCTACTCCACTTTGGTGCGACAATCAAAGTGCCATCAAGCTTGCCAAAGATCCAGTTCTACATCAACGCAGCAAACACATTGAGCTACATATGCACTTCATCAGAAATCTTGTTCATGATCGGGTTCTTGAAGTGCTCTTTTGCCCTACAGATGATCAAGTTGCAGACATTTTCACCAAGTCTCTTACAGAAGCGAAGTTTTCTAAACTTCGATCTATGTTAGGAGTTTAGGAACTTGTCATTAAGGGGGGATAGGCTCTAATACCTCCTTCCTTCTCCTAATAGTGTCACTTTTGTAAATCCTTCAATCCTATCCCAAGTTGTTCTTAAGGGGGGATGTTAGGATATTTAGACACTTAGGAGTTGGTTAAGATCAACTTGTGTAATATATCCGTTAGGGATATTGTGTTTCTTTAGTATGCGTTAGTATGCATTTGTAAATACTTAATCCGACGGTCACGATATGTTTCCGACATAGAGTGATCTGACGGCTCAACTTCTCTTAGATCAAACCTAACCTTGATCCGTGGCTTAACACCCGATTGGTCCATGATCTCTATTTAAAGAGCATGGAGGGTCATTGTTTAGTTGATTGATTATGAGAAGATCATTTGTAACTTTCTTTCTTTGCATAATAATTTGTCCCGTAGAAGCTATTTGGCCGGGGCCGTGGAGTGTTTCCATCAAGACGGTTTAAACCACGTCAAAACATCGGTGTGTTGATATGTGATCTGTTTGTGTGAAGTGGTTGCTCTTGTAGTTCGGTCCTTTGGTAGTACCCTGTGTACCCGAACAATCTACAACTATCTATGGGAATCGCTACATAGATCATTTATGGCCATTTCTCTTATTGCAAGGATCCATCCTATAGCAAAGTTCGGCATCCACAGACATCGCAGAGGTATGCTCTCTTAGTGCATAACATGGATTCATCTCATCAAAGTTTTGCAGAGATCCCTCTTGGCTTGCATAGATCTGTATCAACAACGGTTTGATATTGGGATCGAGCTATTTCCTGGACCGCTCACCGATATACACAAGCTTGGAAAGGAGTCCCTCGATGTAATCACCCATATAGAACTTTGTTGCTTTTGCAGAATTTTTTTCCATACCTTACTCGCTTAATGGATCATTTATTATTCTCAATTGATGCGTCAAAGGATCATCACGATTGCATTCACCAGACTTATGTGGAGGCCCACGCCCCCTTCTTCGATACTAACATCGATCTCTTAAACCCATGATAGTTTACTACATCGTGGAGTCTGCCCAGAATTTGTAGGGATGTCCCTCCACTTGGAAAACCAAGGAGGTTTCCATAACTTTCTACCTCGGGGACATCACCCACAGCTAACCTATGCATGCTCCTCTTCGTAAATGGTCAAAAATTCCATTTTAAGAAAAGAAAGATAACACTTCCCTAGTTTAATAGATTTGTTCTTCTCATACTGACCTAATCAAATAATCCATGGTTCTATTTTTATGAATCTATCATAAGAAGGTTGTCTCCTTTATATAACCCATCAGATCCTATTTCCCTCATATATATATATATATTTATTTAATAAAGCACTCTTCATAAAATGTTTATACACTTTCTCTTTAAGAAGTAGAATTCCTTCTTTCTTGGTTAAATATATATATATGTTTATTTATACAAAGCATCCATCATATAATGTTTAAATTCATTTAAATATAATATAAATGTATATATTTTTTTTCGCTAAATCCTTTTTATAACATTTACACTCTTTTTGTAGATATACATATATACATATATATATATTATCAATATATATATATTTCATAATTTGATTTATAGCGGGTGCACAAAGTTGCTCCCCAAATATGTTGCAATGACGACGCGCTAGCGGGAATAAAATGACAACGCGCACGCACCTAAGGCAGCACACATGCACTGCTAGGTTTGGTACCAAATTGAGGTGCATGTGCATGCTTGGCGCATGCGTGTGTCTGGTGCATGTGCGCTTAGGGGCGCGCATGCGCTCCTATTAAAAAAAAACAAAGTTGAATTCCCCATTCTTGTCATTGGAGAGGAGTGCGACTTTCCTCCGCGTGCGCATTACTACAGCCACCATAAGAGGCCATTTCCACTGCACAATCCACCAATTCGATCCACCAACTCATCAACACATCGATTGGATTGGTAATTTCAAATTTGTTTGTCATTTTATTCATTCTTTGTGTCAATATTTTGATTTTTTTGTTTGTTAAATTGTTAATAATTCCCAACTTTTTTAAAACAATGGACCAATTCTCAATTGCAGATTGTAAACCAAGACAATGAGTGAAGAAAATATTAACCTGGAGTATGGTGGAAAAGAAGAAAACCAAAACCTTGGACCCAATGCTGAATAAAACCCAAACCCTGGACCCAATGCTGAAGAAAACCATCAACAAAATCCAAATGCCAAAGAAAACCAAAACCCCCAACCAAATATTGAACAAGATGACCTTAACCATTATGTAAATAAAATGAGAGTGCACACTCAAGAAATAAGAAACACGGGGGAACCATCTCGAGTGTCTCTTGCCATGTCAATTGAGATCTCAATTGACTCCCTCATCCATGCACATCGCCAATTAACCGACATGACTGAATATAGAGCTAGTATGCGGAAGTATTACTCCACGGGCATTTCCCTGGAAGCAATAAAGATTTGAATATTACAAAGGCCTAGTTATACAGTGTGTTCACCGATCCAAGAACACAACAACCACCCAACACTAGAAAGCCACGTGTCTACATGGATTGGTGTCATTACCAACCATGGAGGGACAATTGGATGTAGAGGTGGTTCATGGTGTATGATAAACGTCCCTGCAATAATAGGGAGGTTCCACAGTACTTCCTTCGGCAACTGTGGGATGAGTTTATGCTCGGTTTACATGTCAACTATTTTGACATAACCGAGTTCCAAGGTGTTGGGCGTGCCTCTTCCCAAGATCAACCTGCTGCCAGGAGGAACCCACTAAGAGGGCTACCAGCTTCTAGGCGCGACCCCAACCCCTCTCACCATCCACCTCAGTTACCCCACAAGCTTGATCAGATTGAGGAGGCAATGAGGAATGTTGCACGTGGGCTCCTCAGACACACCTCCTTTGTAGCAATGACTACAGTGGAGAAGTCGGGTGACCTTGATAGAGATCCAGGTGCAGGGCCTTCACGATAGGGCCAGGATAGACCTGTGACCGATGGTAGACAAGCTAGGCATTCCAGTTTGACGAGGAAAATGCCACATCTTTGTCCCCATTACGGGCACACTTTCCTTGGCTCGATCGAGGGCTGTTATATGGATTAGGTCAGCGATTTTTTTAATGTGTTTTCAATCATCACTTGATAACTTGTAAAGTATTTTTAAAGTATTTTTGTTTGAATTAAACTATTATTTCAATGTACAGTTATTTAGAGCTGAGACACCAACATCGGAGAGCATAGGATCTCCCAACCTGAATGCAGCAGTGGCAGCTGCAACTGAAATTGTGGCACCTCACATAAAAGTATTTTTAGTACCTCACACAATATTGTTATTACTTATGTCATTTATATTACTTAAGTATTTATATTTATGGCATACACGTTGATAGTTCGTACAATGTTTTTGAATATCTTGATTGCCTAAATAATGACTTGTTTAACACGTTCATAACATGCATGCATTTTGGTGTCCACAGGTTTTCCCTGACTACGGTAATCAACCATCCCCTCCAGGGATTAGCAGATCACCATATACATAGGTACAATGTGTAGTTATAAGCACGCTTTTAATTTGAATTGTTACGACTTATTCTGGTTTAATTTATTATTTGTTTACTAAATTGTGATATTACAAATGTATATGTAGGTTCCACCAATAGTTGTAGGTCCCCATTTTAGTGCTATGTTTCCACCCTCTCCCATGAGTCCCCCACTCGCTTCCATCTATACCCCTCCCTTCATCCACCCCCTCCCTTCCATCCAGCCTCCCCTCTTCGGCCATACTCCCCCCTCCATCCATCCTCCCCCACTCATCCACACCCCCTCGTCTATACATCCTCCCCAATTTATCCACGCCCCCCTATCTATCCATCCTCCCCCATTCGTCCATGCCCCACCTTCCTTCGAGCTTCCCCTCTTCATCCACAACCTCCCTTTCGTCCATCCTCCTCCCTCTATGTAGGACTTCCCTCCCATGCACCATCCCTCAACATCCCCCCTAGTCCTTTTCTTTCGATACCCTTTGTCATAGAACCGGCAGGGGTTCATCATCCACAATGTCCTCCTCCACCCCATACCACCATGTCTTCTCCTACCATATCTTCCCCACTTCCCACCACTCTTGTGGCATCTACTCTTCCAGTATCCTCATCTGTATCTCCAGTGGTTGCACCTGTAGCGGCTTCCACTACATCTACGCCCACCCCATGACTGCATCAGAGCTGGTTGTCTAGCCATCTACTCCACCTACTAGGCTAGAAGCCCAACCATGTCCATCGTTGGAGGTGTTCACGGTGATAATCAAGCTCATTTATGAAAATATTTTGATGCATTAACAAAAATTAATTTAAGCAATTATTACTTTTTCAATGAAATGATTGTTGTAAATGTTGTAGGATGGAAATGTTGAGAGGCTCCACAGATCAGGGATACCTGCCTCACGTTTCCCACTTGCATCAAAGGTGATTTATTTAAGATTGGAATTCTACATTTGTTTTATAAATGTGGTAAATGTTGCAAATGCTTGAAAATGACGGTAACTTATATCATTTGTTCCAGATCCTGGAGAGATGGTCTACTCCTATATAGAACAAGACCCGAGGCACCAGTAGCTCGAAGAGTAGGAAGATCGACTTTGGAAATGTGCATGGGAGTGACGGGGGTGGTCACAATGCTTGACACACCTTGTTATGTACATTAGCCATGATGTGGCAGTTTTGTGCACCAGTTTCCATGTACTTTGTATCTATGGCACGAGTTGCCATGTATTTTGGATCTATGGCATGAGTTGTCGCATTTTCTATAGGGCACAAGTTGCCATTGTATGTACATTGGGAACCATGTTCGAGGACACTATTTGCTAGAAATTGTATATGTTTGGATGAGTTTTGTAGGCTTGATGTAGATGGATTTTCAGTTATGTGATCTATATCGGTGTTGTCTATATTAGTATCTTGTTGTCTCATGTTGTTGTCTCATGTTGTGTGTATCATGATGTGATGTTGTCTAAATTTGATTTTTACTTCTATCTGTCCATGGCATGTGGTCTTAAATTTTGGTACCAATGATGTCCATACATTAGTTGATAATGTGAATCAACCTGAAGCTTACCTAGATCTTAGAACAGAAGTTGGATATCATAGTTAAGCTTGGTTTATCTTTCCACATGTGAAAGCTTGTAATGGTATCTATGTTAAGAAAACATTATAAACATAGGCTAACTGAAAAAAAATCATGTGTGAGAATTAATGTAAAAACAAATGGGATAAATGGATGGACAAATCACACCTCATGGCACATAAGTTATATATTGGGAACTTGAGTACTAGCAAAAGAATACTTAAAATAGAAAATGTCCATTATTGTCAAAAGGTTAAAATGAGATCCAACATGATTTTTAATAGCTCTACATAATGAGATCCAAAATGTCCATACTGTTAGAAAAACAAGATCACGGAGCAATAACAATATACATAAATGCAAATATAATCACAGATACACATTACAAGAGAGACACAGATATATCGTGGTTCACCCAAGATGGACTATGTCCACACTGAAATTGCAAGTCCTTATTATTATACCATCCAGTGAAGTGAAGGGATACAACCTACAGCACAGCCGCTGCACTTCCTCTTATTGTCTCACAGTCTCTCTTCACAGTCTCAGAGATCTTTACAATGCATAAAACCTAATACATCAACCCTAGCCGTATTACAATGTCTTTCTTATAAAGGGAAATACAATGGGAAAATACCATGGGTTACCCAAAACCATGGGCCCGTAAAATTGTTGGCGAAAACGGCCCCAAACCCAAGGTTGGGGACCGCATGTACAGTCCTTTTCCATATCAAATAAAGCTAGGGTACATGGCTGAGACAATATCATCTATGATACTGGAAGATCTAGCTCCACAACCAACAATCTCCCACTTGGAGACTAATCACAACAACTCCACCGCTGCTGTACTTGCTGGACCTTGGACTTGGCAATTTTCTCTTCTTCAAATTCATGATAGAAGGCCAACTGAAATCGAGCAAGAAATTAGTTTCTCTCTGGTCACTACCTTTGTGAACATGTCTGCAGGATTCTGGCTAGTATGTATCTTTTCTAGCTTCAACAGTTTATCTTCCAAAATAGAGCGTATGAAATGGTACTTGAACTGTATATGTTTAGTCCTGAAATGGAATGCTTAGTTCTTTGCAAGATGAATGGAACTCTGGATGTCACTATACAACTTGTTATCCTTCTTCTTCTTAGCCAATTCCTCCATAAACCTCTGCAACCAAATCATCTCTTTACTAGCCTCTGTAACACCAACATACTCTGCTTCCATTGTTGAAAGTGCAACAACCTTTTGCAGTCTCAAAATCCAACTTACTGTTGTTTCACCTACAGTAAACACATACCCTATGATGCGCCTCTTGCTATCCTTATCACCTGCCATATATGCATCAACATATCTCTCTAGAATAGTATCTGAACCTCCAAAACATAATCCATGAGTGGTAGCACCTCTCATATACTTGAGAATCCACTGTACTGCCTTCCAATGTTCTTTACCTAGATTGTTCATATATCTGCTCACAACTCCCACTGCATGTGCAATATTTGGTCTTGTGCACACCATGGCATACATCAAGCTACCAACTGCTAGTTGATATGGAATCTTGGACATGTAATCTATCTCTTCTTGTGTCTTGGGACACATTTCCTTATTTAGTTTGAAATGGATGGCCAAAGGTGTACTAACTAGTTTTTCATTCTACATTCTGAATCGCTCCAAAACATTTTGTATGTACTCACCCTGAGACAATGTCAATTTGTGATTTTTCCTGTTTCTTGTTATTCTCATACCAAGGATTGTTATTCTCATACCAAGGATTATCTTTGCAGCACCCAAATCCTTCATCACAAATGAATTTACTAAATTCCTTTTGAGCACATTTATATCCTACATATTAGACCTTGCAACAAGCATGTCATCCACATACAATAAAAAGATAAGATAACTTCCATTATCTAGCCTCTTGAAATAAACAGAGTGGTCAGAATGACATCTACTATAACCTTGTTCTGTCATAAACCTGTCAAATTTTAGATACCACTGCCTTGGAGCTTGCTTTAAGCCATACAAGCTCTTTTTCAACTTGCATACCAAGTTCTCCTTACCTTTGACCTCAAACCCTTGTGGCTGCTGCATATATATCTCTTCCTCCAAATACCCCTGGAGAAAGGATGTTTTTACATGTAACTGTTCAAGATGCAAATCTTCTACCGCCACTAGACTTAAAATAGTCCTAATTGAAGTCATCTTAACAACATGAGAAAATATTTCATCAAAATCTATACCTTTCTTCTGTGCAAACCCATTGACAACAAGTCTGGCCTTGTACCGCTTCTTACCTCCTTCTTCCTTCAGCCTGTAAATCCATTTGTTCTGCAATGCTCTTTCACCAGCAAGAAACTGAACCAAATCCCAAGTTTGGTTTCCTACCAATGAGTCCATCTCCGCATTCATTCCTTGCTCCCACTTCTTTCTAGTTTCCACCTACATTACTTCTTCATAACACTCTGGTTCACCGGCATCAGTCATCAATAAATAATACATTGAAGGATATTATCATTCAGGGAGTCTACCTAACTTGGTAGATCTTTTTACACTTGCAGGAGTTTCAAGTACTTGTTGTTGTTCTTGATTTTCTGGCACCTTTGGAACTTCATTTTCTTCAATTTCATCAAGTACTCTATGTTTTCCTTTTCCTGTTTCTTTCCCTGGAACTAATCTTTATACATGACCTTTTCATTGAATATCACATCTCTACTCCTAATGATTTTGTTATTTTCATAATCCCATAAACGATAACCAAAAGCATCAACCACATATCCAATGAAGGTACATTTCTTGGATTTAGCTTCAAGCTTTGTTCTATTTTCTTTATCAATATAGACAAATGCTTCACAACCAAATGTTCTTAGGAATGCGTTGTTTACCTTTTTACCTATCCATGCCTCCTTTAGAATACCACCATCCAAAGCACTTGAAGGCCCTCTATTTATTAAATAAACCACAGTATTTAGAGCATCTGCCAAAATCTGTAAGGGAACCCCTGCATGCAGTCTCATACACCTTGCATGCTCCATGATCGTTCTATTCATCCTTCCTGACACATCATTTTCTTGAGGTGTTCCTGGGACTGTCTTCTCTCTACGAATACCATGGTATGAACAATAAAGATCAAACTCCTTGCCGCAGTACTCACCTCCATTATCAGATCCGAGACACTTCAACCATTTTCTTGTCTCATTCTCAACCAAAGATTTTCATTTCTTAAATGTAGCAAACACATCATATTTATGTCTAATGAAATAAACCCAAGTTTTTCTAGTTGCATCCAATAAATGTAACATAATAATGAGAGCCGCCAAGAGATTGTACCTGATCCGATCCCCATACATATGTATGCACAAGCTCTAAGTTTTCTTTCTTCTTCTATTTTCCAACCCTGAGAAATATGACTCTCTTCTGTTTTCCATAAACACAGTTCTTATAGAATCCCAAACTTACCTGCTTCAAATCTGGTAGCAACTTCCTTGAGTGGAGAATATGTATCCCCTTCTCACTCATGTGGCCAAGCCTATGATGCCACAATGCTATATCTGTTCTGTGGAAGCTAAGGAGATAGAATGGTCAGTATTATAAGGACATAAATACAATGTACCTACCCTATCTCATTTTTCTATCACCATTGATCCTTTAGTGATCTTCCACCACATTTAAAATATTTCCTATGGGGTGTAGCATGACATGAATCCCCTGAATCTACTACCCAATAATCACTAGTATTATCTAATGCAAGAATCAAAGCATCTTGTAACACAACACCTGCTACATTTGCTTCCTGGGTAGTTTCCTGCTGTCCATCTCCTTTCCTCTTTAGAGATCTGCAGTCTTTCTTCAGATGTCCTTTCTTTCCATAGTTCCAACACTCTATCTTTCCCATTCTGGACTTGGATCTACCCATTTTAGACTTGGCACGATTACCTTGGCTCTTTCCTTTATCCCTTTGTCTTCCCCTTCTCTCCATGGTTAACGCATTACCTGATGTCTCACCTATGCTTTTTCTTTGCATTTCGTTGCTAAGAATAACACCAATAACATCATCAAATTTCAAGGTGTTTGAACTAGAGACAGAGTTACTTACAACCATGACCAAGCAATTCGATCTTTTTGGCAATGAACAGAAGATTAGAAGAGCCCTAACCTCATCATCAAATTTCACACTTACAGAATTTAGTTGATTTGTAACCGTATTAAACTCATTGAAATGATCAGTAACAGATCCACCTTCAGACATCTTCATATTAAATAAGCACTTCATTAGAAATACCTTGTTGGAGGCCAAGGGTTTTCATACAGCTTACCCAATGCGCTCATAAAACCCTCCGTTGTCTTTTATTTTGAGATATTGAAAGCCACCGACGAAGCCAGGGACAACTATATTGTTCCCAGTGCCTTTCTGTCAAGAGCCTCCCATTCTTTGTCTTTCTTAGTCACCAGTTGCTTTGCTACTCCTCCCAAAAGTAGGAATAGACCCTTCTGGTAAAATTAGTCCACCATTTGCATCTTCCATAACTGGAAGTTTTGGCCATTAAATTTCTCGAACTTAAAGTTTACTTCTATCACCATTGCTCCCACTTGAACTAGAAACCCTAGTTTCCTGCGAATTTATCTGCCAAATAGACCTTTGGCTCTGATACCAATTGTTAGAGAAACAAGATTGCAGAGCAATAACAATAAACAAAAATGAAAATATAATCACACATACACATTACAAGAGAGACACAGATATATCGTGGTTCACCCAAGATAGGCTATGACCACACTGAAATTGCAAGTCCTTATTATTATACCATCCAACAAAGTGAAGGGATACAACCATCAGCACAGTCGCTACACTTCCTCTGTTTGTTTCACAGTCTCTCTTCACAATCTCAGAGATCTTTACAATGCATAAAACCTAATACATCAACCCTAGTGATATTACAATGTCTTTCTTATAAATGGAAATATAATGGGAAAATTCCACGGGTTACCCAAAACCATGGGACCGTAAAACTGTTGGCGAAAACAACCCCAAATTATTTTCTCGGGGGCACTACCCCCGAACCCCAAGGTTGGGGAACAAGTGTACATTCCTTTTTCATATCAAATAAAGTTGGGGTACACGGCTAAGAAAATATCATCTATGAGACTGGAAGATCTGGCTCCACAACCAACACATACTCTACATAATGAAATTTCGTCACTAGTATTTATATTGACCATTTTGTTTGCTTAAGATCATGCAAAAAATTAATAACCAAGTTATGGAATAATTTCTTAATCAATTATCACCATACAAATAGGACAACCTTGAGCACAATGTATAGCTAGCTCATTAATTCTCACTCACGGATATAGCCACTTTTGATTTGATGACCATCACATCCACTACCATTTACAGTTAGGACTTCCTTAATTTATCATTATGTGATAGCGATCTAATATTATGTACACACATTGAATTAAACACATATAGTTGACATTACAATAAATGACTACTATGAGGTGTAGTTTTGAGCCTATATCCACGTCAACACACCAACTTGTTACCCCAATACCCCAAATGCTTTCAAATTTTGTCTGGAAGTGATTGAGGGGTATTAGGACATCCTAATTCCTATATTGGACACTCAGACACTTGTTAAAGAAATTTAGGACTTGCATTACATCAATGGAGTCACACATACACCCTCATCAAGTTGCATGCATCCATTTGTGCGCCATCAACACTAGAACATGTAAGCATTACTACATGTTGGACTAAGCTTTACTAATGTTATGATAATATTAGGTTTACCATCCATTGAGAAGGTTGTCATAGGTGTGCATATCCACCACATAAAAATATTCATGGTACAACCAATTTCAAACCATTAGGTTTCTAAATTAGGTATCTGGTGCTAGGTACAACGGTTTTCTAGTTGATGATGGACCCTTGCTATATAGATGAGATACTATGCATATATGTGTATAGTGATTTGGATTCAAATGTATGCACATGGATATACATGTAATATGAAAATGATTTAATTTTTATATGTATTATAATTTAGGGTTAGATATTAGGCTACATAATAGGGTTTCATTGTGATTAGAATACAAACTAGGGTTTATGATACCAACTAGGGTTTTTAGGCTAGGATCTCGTGTTTCTAGGCTATGATACAAGCTCTAGGGTCACCATCTTAATGTTTAATTCCACTATCATGACATCATTCTCACCAATACCATGCCCACTACGACAATCACCATCAAGCCTCTCAATCCCACTTTGTACATTTCCAATACTTCCAAGTTAAAATTTATAGGTCTTGTTACTAAAAAAAATTCACTTATCTATTCACATAAACAAATCCACTTCTATGAAATATTTGTTGTAGCTTGGTATGTGCAAGTTCACATACAATAATAGTTGAGAAATCCAAAACATCCTATACCTTGGAAAAACAACCTTATTAATCTTCTTTTGACAAAGGAAGGGGAGAACATCATAGTACACTCTCAATAATAATGTGTTTTTTAATGAATAGCCTCTATAAATGGCATACTATATTTATATGGTATTTAAAGCCAAGTCATTTGGAATAGAATGTCACAATTTCAATTACACCATTAATGCAACGTGTTCAAATTGAAAGTTTTGTTTTGTTGCATTACATGTGGCCAAACATTAACTTCCACAAATTATTCTTTAATAAAAAAAGTTATTAAATGATATTTTTTTAAGTCTAACTTCATTGCTGAAGGGTTATTTTGTAACTAAAACTTCGTGTCAAGGGCAATGTAAAAATTCAAAACGTAAAAAAAAATTAGTTTGAAGGGAGGAGATGAAATAATATTCCAATGCGAAATGCCATTGCCAATAATTGAAATCTTCACATGATCAATTCTCTGTGCATGCTAGCTTGCATGAGTATTTCATGTTGAACAACTTTTATCTGCACATTGCTACAAATCCGTGCCAGGTCCAATTGTTTCAAACGATCTTCCCATGTCTTGCTAAAAAGAAAAAGGTCAACTAGATAGATGATCACAAATAAGTCAAAATGAAATCTTAGCACTCTATTCATTATTGTCATAAATGTCACAAAGCCAACAATAAGATTAGATGAAATCAACACCATTCAAACAATCCTAAGTTGGCACATTTTAAAATGTTTCCCTCCACATATCCTCTTACTTGATATGGCTCTAATGATAATCAAACTTCAGGTTAATTTTGCATCTTCATCATCATTGTCATCTCTAGGTTCCTCGGGAACATCTCCATCATCAACATCTTCTCCATCATCATCATCATCATCATCATCTTCATCACGATCACCATCATCATCAACGTCTTCATCATCATCACCATCATCATCATCATCATCATCAACATCTTCATCATCATTTTCATCTCTAGGTTCCTCATCAACATCTCTGTCATCATCATCTTCTCCATCATCTTCATCATCATCTTCATCACCATCATCATCAACGTCTTCATCATCATCACCATCATCATCATAATCAACATCTTCATTATCATTGTCATCTCTAGGTTCCTCATCAACATCTCCATCATCATCATCATCATCTTCATCACCATCACCATAATCATCAACGTATTCATCATCACCATCATCATCATCATCATCATCATCATCATCATCATCATCATCAACATCTTGATCATCATTGTCATCTCTAGGTTCCTCATCAACATCTCCATCATCATCATCTTCTCCATCATCATCATCATAATCTTCATCACCATCACCATCATCATCAACGTCTTCATCATCATCACCATCATCATTATCAACAACAACATCTTCATCATCATTACCATCTCTAGGTTCCTCATTAACATATCCATCATCGTCATCTTCAACATCATCATCATCATCATCACCATATTCATGACCATCACCATCATCATTAACATCTTCATCATCATCACCATCTTCATCATCATTGGCATCTCTAGGTTCCCCATCAACATCTCCATCATCATCATCTTCTCCATCATCATAATCATCATCTTCATCACCATCACCATCACCATCATCAACAACATCTTCATCATCATTGTCATCTCTAGGTTCCTCATCAACATCTCCATCATCATCATCTTCTCTGTCATCATCATCATCATATTCATCACCATCACCATCATCATCAACGTCTTCATCAGCATCACCATCTTCATCATCATTGTCATCTCTAGGTTTCTCATCAACATCTCCATCATCATCATCTTCTTGGTCATCATCATCATCATCTTCATCGCTATCACCATCACCATCGTCATCAACATCTTCATCATCATCACCATCATCATCATCATCACCATCATCATCATCATCACCATAAGTTTTCGGTGGATGATTTTGCAAATTTGACCCCCGTGTGCAAGAATTGCACACTCTCGTACTCAGCAAAACCCTAGTTTCCAAGATGGACATACAAGGTGACACCCGGGCCACGGGACCGGAGGAGAGGGGAACCCCTAGCATTATCCCGACGTCCTGAATCCAAGAGAGTCAACGGTTTGTCAATTAGAGCCATAGTCGTCATTCTATGGCTCGTTATGTCTTGCATCCAAAAGGCCTTCAGGGACACCTGGTGGATACCTGTCGGGGGCATAGAACTCCAACAATGCAACAAAACCGGGTTCGGAGGAGTCCTGCAAGTGTGTCTAAGGAGGTTCCGGCTAGGAACGCTAGCCATAAGTGTCTGGTGGATGATTTCCAAAGTTGACCCCTCAATGTGAAAAAATTGCACACTCCCGTACTGAGCAAAACGCTAGTTTCCAAAATGGACATTCAAGGTGACACCGAGACCACGCGATCGGAGGAGAGGGGCATCCCTAGCACTATCCTGACTTCCTAAATCCAATAGAGTCAACGGTTTGTCGATCGGAGCCACGATTGTCATTTTATGGCTCGTTCCGTTTCGCATCCAAAAGGCCTTCAGGGACACCTGTTGGATACCTATCGGGGGCATAGAACTCCAACCGTGCAACAAAACCGAGTTCCGGGGAGTATTGCAAGTGTGTCTAGGGAGGTTCTGTCTGGGAACGCTAGCCATAAGTGCCTAGTGGATGATTTTCAAAGTTGACCCCCGTGTGCAAAAATTGCATGCTCACGTACTGAGGAAAACCCTAGTTTCCAAAATGGACCTACAAGGTGACACCCGGGCCAGGGGACCAGACGAGAGGGGCACCCGTAGAACTATCCCGACGTCCTGAATCCAATGAGTCGATAATTTGATGATGAATATGATGATGATGGTGATGATGATGAAGACGATGATGATCATCATAATCATCGTGATCATCATCATCATCATCATCATCATCTTCTTCACCATCGTCATCATCATCAACATCTTCATCATCATCATCATCATCATCATCACCATCATCATCATCATCCTCATCACCATCATCCTCATCCTCATCATCATTGTCCTCCTCTTCATCATCACTATCATCATCTTCGTCACCACCATCATCATCATCATCATCATCGTTCTCAGTCTTCATCATAATTTTCATATCCCCCTTCCTCATCAACATCTCCATCATCCTCATCATCATCATCATCATCATCATCATCATCACCGTCATCATCATCATCATTATCATCATCATCGTCCTCCTCTTCATCATCCCATCATCATCATCACCATCATCATCATCATCCTCATCCTCATCACCATCATCATCAACAACATCATCATCATCATCACCACCATCATCATCATCATCCTCACCATCATCATCCTCATCATCATCATCGTCGTCCTCCTCTTCATCATCATTGTCATCCCCCACTTCCCCATCAACATCTCCATCATCATCATCATCATCATCATCATCGTCACCATCATCCTCATCACCATCATCATCATCACCATCATCATCCTCATCACCATCATCATCATCCTCATCACAATCATCCTCCTCATCACCATCATCCTCATCCTCAACATCCTCATCGTCATCATCATCCTCATCATCATCAACATCATCGTCACCATCATCCTCATCATCATCATCATCATGTTGATGATGATGAAGAAGATGATGATGATGGATAAGTTGATGAGGAAAGGGGTGATGACAATGATGATGAAGAGGAGAACGATGATGATGAAGAGGATGATGATGATGATGATGATGATGATGATGATGATGATGGAGATGTTGATGAGGAAGGGGAAGATGACAATGATGATGAAGATGTTGATGATGATGATGATGGTGATGATGATGGTGATGATGAAGATGTTGAGGATGACAATGATGATGAAGAGAAGAACGATGATGATGAGGATGATGATGATGATGGTGAGGATGATGATGATGATGGTGATGATGAAGAGGAAGACGATGATGATGAGGATGAGGATGATGGTGATGAGGATGATGATGATGACGGTGATGATGCTGGTGATGATGATGAGGATGGTAGTGATGATGGTGATGATGATGAATATGATGATGATGATGATGATTATCGTGATCATCATAATCATCATCATCATCATCTTCATCAACATCGTCATCATCATCAACATATTCATCATCATCATCATCATCATCATCATCATCATCATCACCGTCATCACCATCATCCTCATCCTCATCCTCATCCTCCTCCTCTTCTTCATCATCATAATCCTCACCATCATCATCATCATCATCATCATCATCGTTCTCATCTTCATCATCATTGTCATCTCCCCCTTCCTCATCAACATCTCCATCATGATCATCATCATCTTAATCATCATCATTATCTGCATCACCATCATCATCATCAGCATCATCATCATCATCATCATCATCATCCTCATCACCATCACCATCATCACCACCATCATCCTCATCCTCATCCTCATCCTCATCATCGTCATCCTCATCATCGTCCTCCTCTTCATCATCATCTTCATCTCCCCCTTCCTCATCAACATCTCCATCATTATCATCTTGTTCATCATCGAACTGAACTAAGGAGATTCGAACCTGCGACCTATGTCTAGTCCCAAGGCTACCACCTTCAAGCTTGAAGTGCAGCTAACAATGGACGACATAAGTGCAGTTTATTACCACACTATTATTTTTTCACTACAAATTATATGTTTTCTTTAATTTCATTTGTCAACTTTACGTATCCCTTTGTATGTTTTCTTTAATTTACCTTGTCAACTTTATGTATCGCCTTGACACTTGAAATTAAACAACGTGTGCGGGCTCTCTGACAAGTGTTCACGCTCCTAGACATGTGTGCGTGCATCTAGACATGCACGTATTTGTGTGCACACGTGACTGGATTCAATTTTTTTTTGGCGCCCTTGCAGGTTTGGTATTAGCTTCGGATTGCTAAACCTTGAGGCTTGGTCTGATTTGGTCTGATTTGTGGCAAAACACAACAATTTCTATAACTTCATTTTTTTCATGCCTAGTTCTGCCTATGCTCCACTTGTGCACTACTGATGAAATTGCACACACTTGTCCAGCTCTATGTGCAGATTCTAATTATATTTTTTTTATTAGATCTGTTATTTTTTTCTATTTTTAATTCATTTTTAACTACACTCATGTCAAATTTGTAAAAAACATAGGTCATTTATTTGACCTATAACTTTTGATTGGCTTACCTATTTCGAGAATGGAAAAGAACCCGCACAAGAGTACAAGAATACCCACAAGTAAAAATAAATAAAAAAAATTGATTGTGTTAAGACCATGATATGGTGGCCCAACACTTGACCATGTTGTTTTAGGGCTTCACTGACTTTCGTAATCTAAAAAAAATATAAAATTAACTTTTAAAATTTTGGAAAAATAGTCGCGCACAAGATTTGTCTGCTGACTACCCCTCTACATATTTTTTTCCTCATAAATTGACAATATACATAACAAACAGGTGGCACAACTAAAACATGTGCATTATGTTTTAGAGAAAAAATAACATACCAATCTTAAAATAATGACATTTTGGGGTGGCTATACCATGTTTCCATAATAAAAGTTATATATTCCAGAAGGTCATCTGTCATTCTACATTTCATTTTCTTACACCGAATTCAAAAAAGTTTTGTAGGTACCTCTAATAATTCATTTCAATGATAATATTTCTGTTTTTTCAGCATGTCATTGCACTAACGTGTCATAATTGGGTATCATTACCTTGCACCAGCCCTTTAGTACTTTTCATATATATATATATATAACGATAATAAAGTTGTCTTTCTCCACTTGAGATTTCAAGTGACCAAATTACTTAACTTCTTTCTCTCAGAAGCTCTTTAAAGTATTACTCTTCGACACACTTTGTCATAGCTAGGGTGTTTACTTAGTCTTACCTAGAATTTATCAATAGTATTCACATGGGTTGACTAAATGATTGTGGTAAATTATTCCTTGGATTTAATTTAGGATGACACCTTAACCTTTCGAAGTTAATTAAACCGATTATTTTATCCTTCAAGATCCTATGGACACCAAGATTCCAGCCGCCCTAATTATACTAGGTTCTCATGGATTCCTAGCCAATCGACCGCTCTCTCCACCCTAATGGATTTAGTTACTTGTTGTTTAAGTGGCTTTATGTCCTTAGTAACATTTAGGAAAATAACATAACAATACTCCGAAGTTCCACTGGTGGGTCCATGGCCTTGAGCTCCTCAACAGGGCCATTTACCTAATTATAATTACATTTACAAAACAATAGGGTATAAACGAGGGATATTACATTATATTACATGGAAGCAGGGATCAAAGTGGGACTTTGGTGTTTTATATAGTCTTACAAGTCTGGAAAAACCTAATCCTAAAATCTCTGAAATAGCCCTGCAATTCATGCAAATGAAATTTTGCATATAAGTGATAGTTTTAGTCAAGATTACATACCAGCCATAAGCATTGGCATGCATGCATTGCTTTTGGATAGATTTAAGACACCTTATTCAGTAGGATGGAGGAAAGTAGGTGCACCTTTACTACCTGACTGAGTAACATCCATGTTTGATGTGTTATATCCTACACATGTTTTTGCTGATGTAAATTCTTAGTTATATCATTTCAACATACGGTTATAAAACTAAGAATTTTGAAAGATTTAGGTCAAAGTTTGATAATCATGCGTGCAATTTATTTGTATGAATGCTAAATTCATTGCGATTAAAAAATTTAAGCATATCCTTTTGCTGATGTGAATTCTAAGCTATAAGAATTTTGAAAGATTTAGATCAAAGTTTGATTACCATGCCTACTCAAAGATGTTCCTACGTTGGAGAAATGACTTGCTAAGTTGAATGGGAGGCTACTCAAATTTATTGGATAATTAAAAAACGATACGATGGAAATAGTGAAAATGAACACCTTGATTGTGTCGCACATGAAGCAAATGACTTTGTACGAGGTTGGGATTGCGCGGTTTGTTCATTGCAATATGTTGTCAAAAAAGATATTGCTAATTTCTACAATTTTTTTCAAACTCTTACCTCCACCTTTGTTTTTGGAACTGCCTTGGCTAATTATGCTTATTATGTAGCATTTACCTCAAGGTTGTTTATTCTTCCGTTCTTCAAGGTGAATGAGGCAATATTGGCCCATTTGTTCCCCCAGCTTTGCTTGCATTTCTACTACAAGTTTTTCTTCCTAGAGAGAATTTGCATCCACTTATATATATAAAAATGCACTTAGTTAAAACCAGAGAAAAATAGAAAATCAACAACTTGTACTACTAAAGTTCCACACAATGTCACATGACTTAACCATAAGTGAAATCCTACATAGACTAAACCAAAGAGAATTTGTTAAGCACACTGAATCGACTCAGTTCAGCATGGTGACGCAAGTCAGCTTATAGGAATAATTTCTTGCTTAACAATACACACGAGGCATACCACAATGCTTACACGATCAAGGAGTAAAAGAGAATGCTAGAAGTGGCTTATATTACTTCTTTGAATTCGGTTACAATGCGGAATAACTGAAAGCAAATAACTAACTACAATCGGCCTCAACCATTACAACTCAGAAGTAACTGTGGTGTGTTCTCCCTGTGTGTCGACCTCACCCTCTCCTGGTTCACCTTGGAACTCTGAGCTATGGCTCAATCTCAAATCTCTTCCTCTGCGGCTTGTGTGACTATTCACCACTCGGCTATGCTCTCTCTCTCTGCTCCCGCTGATCAAAAACCTCCCTTCATCTTCTACCCTGTGACTACTGTTCCTGAGATTACTGCGATCCTTGAGACATGAATCCTCTTGTTTGTCGATCCTTCCAAATCCTGCAGACTTGCAACTGTCAGCTCCCAACCATGTTGCACAGCCTCTGTCCATGACGTCACCTATCATGTCTTTCACCCACTCGCAATAACTATATTAAATTCCCGAGAAACCCCAAACGGATACCACATATAGTTCCTTGACTTTCTGTCCTTCCAACCCTGCTACAGTAGTCGATCACATCTCGACCTTCTTGTCGGATTACTTCCCATCTTTCGCGGTTCGTCAGTCCTCCCTTTCGTTTGCGTCTGGCTTTGCCAAACCTGTCGCATCATAGTTCGACCACTTGTTGACTACCCGACGTCTTACTCCCTTGGCATCAATCGACCATTACCTGTCGATTCTTGACCCGTCGCAACATCCACTGCGCTGCTCTAGTCGGTCGCACTCTGACTGCTTCTGCTTGAATTGTTGACTTCGACTAGTAAAGCTGCTCTCCACACCAGTGGTCATCGGCAGCCCTGCTGGTCGGCTCCCTCCCGTCGATCAACTTCGACTGATTTGCCTAGGCTCCAATGCTCTTGCATCAGACTCCCCAAGTGAAAAAGAATTCGACTGCTCCGTCACTCTCCTAAAATCTTCTTCGAAAATCAATGTCACCTCCTGCAACTCATCATCCTTCCATCACACTAAGTATTCTTTCTTCTGTGCACTACATGTTCGCTTGACCTTGTGTTCTTCAATTACTTCTGCGATCTCTTCTTTTTGTTGATCTGGAATTTGGTCCGTCTAGTCGATGCTTATTACTTCTTCACTTCTGCTACTTGACCCTTCTTCAAATTTGTACAGATTTGAAACATTGAACATTGCTGAAATGTTCAAGTCTTCCGACAGTTCCAACACATAAGCGTTGTCCGAAATCTTCTTTAGAATTCTGCATGGTCCTATCTTCTTCAGCTTTAGCTTCTTGTATGTACCTGTCAGAAATCTCTCCTTCCGCAGATATGCATAGACTAAGTCCCCTTCTTGGAATGATTGTAGCCTCTTCTTCCTGTCGGCCCTCAACTTGTATGCCACGTTACTCTTCTCTATACGCTTCCACACATTCTCATGAACTTCATGCATATGTTTTGCGAATGATTCTGCATCCGCACTCTTCCTAGTTTTTGTCGGCAACTCGACCAAATCCACCACTCCATATGGGCTACTCCCTTGAACAATCTAGAATGGGTTCAATCCTGTTGACCAATACACAAAATTGTTGTATGGGAACTCCGCCTATGCCAACACATTTTCCCACTGCTTGGGTTTGTCGGCTGCTAGACATCTCAAAAGGTTTCCTAAACTTCTGTTTACCACCTCGGTTTGTCTATCTGTCTACGGATGGTGCGCCGAGCTAAACTGCAACTTCGTGTCCAGTTTCTTATATAGGGTTCTCCAGAAATGCCCCATAAATTTGGTATCCTGATCTGACGTGATACTCTTTGGAAACCCATGCAATATAACTATCTCCTTGAAGAATAGTACAACAATTCCTGTAGTGTTACTCGTCTTTTTACATGGAATGAAATGTGCCATCTTCGCAAACCTGTCGACTACAACAAATATTGAGTCGCTCCCCTGCTGAGTCTTCGGCAATCCTAACACAAAATGCATGCTAAGATGCTCCCAAGGGTTATCTGGTACCAGAAATGGTGTGTTCTGATTCCTTCCCTTTTCCAACTGGAAAACTTGACATTATCAAACCCACTTTCCGACATCTGTCTACATCCCTGGCTAGAAATACTTCTCGTCAACCAATGCTTTGGTCTTGTCGATGCCAAAATGTCCTGCTAACCCGCCATTATAAAATTCTTAGATTAGGTTCTCTCTTACGGACCCTCTGGGAATACACAAATGACTTTCCCTAAACAGATAGCCTTCTTGAATGAAATAACTCAAATATGGAGTCCTGTCGATACTCCAAGGTTCACGACAACCCTTCCATGGTGTCGCAAAATCCTCGTCGGTCTCATACTCCGTCTTTATCGACTCTATCCCTGTTTCCTGAACTGTCGTCGTGTTCGGTAGTGCAACTCTCCTGCTCAATGCATCGGCAACCTTATTCAACTTTCCCGAACTATGTCACAACATGAATGTTTACCTCTGAAGTAGCTCCACCCACTTCATGTGTCGCTTATCCAACTTCGACTAAGTGTTCAAATACCTTAGTGCTTGGTGATCTGTGTATAGCACAAATTCCTTGGAAAACAAATAATGCCTCTACTTCTTCAGTGCTTGAATGACAGCATAAAATTCCTGGTCGTAGACTGAATACTTCTGCTTCACTCCATTAATATTTTCACTAAAGAATGCAATTGGCCGACCCTCCTAGCTCAACATTGCTCCAACTGTTGTTCCACTCGCATCACAATCGACCTGAAAAACTTTGTCAAAGTCTGGGAGCACCAAGACTAGGATCTTAGTGACTTTCCCCTTCAACTCATTGAAAGCTCTTTGGGCTTCGTCCGTCCACTTGAACTCACTCTTTCTCATGCATTCTATCAATGGTGCACAAATTCGACTGAATCCCCGAATGAACTTCCGGTAGAAACTGGCAAGTCCATGGAAACTCCTCACTCCAGTCGTACTTGTCAGTTTCAGCCAATCTATTATTTCCTTCACCTTCTCTAGGTCCATCACCAACTCTTTACTCGAGATTACAAACCCCAAGTACACCAATTCCTTCTTCATGAAGAAACACTTTTGTAGGTTCACCATTAGCTTCTCTCCCTGCAATTTCTGCAATACCTGTCGAACGTGCTCCAAGTGCTCCGCCTTGGTTCGATTGAAAATTAGAATGTCGTCTAAATAGACTACGACAAACTTTCCCAAGAATGGATTCAACACCTCATTCATCAATCTAATGAACATGCTGGGTGCATTAGTCAACCCAAATGGCATGACTAACCACTTGTATAACCCTTCCTTTTTCTTGAATGCTGTCTTCCATTCATCTCCTTCTCTAACCCTAATCTAGTGATAACCACTCTTCAGGTCTATCTTTGTCAAGTATGTTGCTCCACTCAGGAAATCCATCAAGTCATCCATCCTTGGCAATGAAAACCGATACTTGATCGTGATCTTGTTGATGGCTCTGGAGTCTATACATATCCTCCATTCTCCACCCTTCGTTGGTGTTAATACTATTGGTACTACACACGGGATCAGACTTTCTTTGATTAATCCTCTATCCAACAACTCCTGGACCTGTCGGTTGAGTTCCTGTCCCTCTGTTAGAATCATCCTATATGGTGCTTTGTTTGGAAAACTCGACCCTGGAATCAAGTCAATCTGATGGGATATGCTTCTCGTCGGCAGCAATCCCATCGATTTCCAATCAACCATTATATCACTAAACTCTTCGAGCAACTCCTTGATTTTGAATGGAATATTCTCCTCTCTGGTCGTTCTTTCGACATATGGTCATTTTGGAATGATCGCAAAACATCTCGACTGTCTCTCCTCTTCTGCGAGGAATTCCTTTACAGTGCTCATCAACACTCGCTTATCCCAAAGATTACTCTTGCTGTGCTTATTGTCGGCTTGCTCTTCTCACCTCGTCTTAAGAGTCACTTTAACGACATTCTTCCATACTATGTTTGTATTGGCTCGACCATCATAGATCATTTTCCGATCATATTGCCATGGCCTTCCTAACAATAGATGGCATGCATCCATGGGAACTACATCACACATTACACTATCCTATAATCCTTCAACTCGAAAGTTGATCAGGCATTGTCTGGTCACCTTGACATCGTGTCCTTTCTACAACCACGAGATCTTGTAGGGGTGTGGGTGTTCTTAACACTTCAACCCGATCTTGTCGATGACTTATGTCAACACAAGATTCTTCATGCTTCTGCCGTCAACTATGGTTTTGCAATGCCATTCGTCGATCCGCACCTTCATTCAAAAGATCGCCTTATGTTGTGCCGGCTCCATCGGGTTGCGTCGATATTCCTGGATCAAGGTTCTCTGAACTGTGAGATTCCGGTTCTTCTTCTTCTCACCTCCGCTGTTGTCGGATGTCGATTCTTCCCTCTCGTCAACTTGTTCATTCTTTCAACGTCTGGGTTTTGACTCCTCTACAACATGTAGGTTCTCTGGGCACTCATATGCCTTGTGTCCTATTCCTCGACACTTGTAATAGATTATGGCTGGTCTGTTAGCTCCTTTCTTGTTGGATGGACCACTTCGACTATACTCACCTCGACCGCGGTTCTCACGACCATTGTGTTGGTTTTCTTGCACTTTCTCCCATGTCGATGTCCCTTCCGCATGTCGGCTATCTTCGACACTTTCCTTCCTGTACCCGCTACTTTGGCCTTTTGCAGAGACAGTTTTTGCACCCCGACTAGTCATTCTGCCTCTGGTCGCTACGGATTTTCTTGACAATTGCTCTTCTAACTATAGAGCTAACTGGTAGGTTTCGCCAACTACTCTGAATCTTGACATGTTGAGTTCATCCTGAATAACAAATTTTAGGCTGTTAACATACCTGGCAACAGCTTCTACTCCTTCATTAGTTTGTCCTGACTGAATCGACAATCGATAGAACTCCTCTGTGTAATCCTTCACGGTCATCTCTTTCTGTCAAAAGTTCTGCAACTTCCTGAACAAGGAAATCACATAGTCATTTGGAAAGAACTTCCCCTTCAACTTGGAAACCATTCTGTCCCAAGACTTGATTTTATCCTTTCCTTTCTTGAGTTTGTCAGCCTGTACATTGTCCCACCACAACGAGGCATGACCTTTCAACCTTAGACATGTAGTCTTAACCCGTTTAGGGTCCTCGATCTGCTCTCTGTCGAAGTATTTCTCCATCTCTCTAAAGAATTCGATCAAATCTTCTGGGTCCAGGCTTCCCGAGTACATACGCATGTCTATCTTCGCCCGAACTCTCATATCTGTCAGAAGTTTGATCAGTTTTTCCTCTGGTTACTCTGCGGTTTCTTCTCGAGCTTCCACCTCTTCAAATTCCTGGTAATTGTGGTCTAACGCCTCAGGAATACCACCACGCCTCTGGATTTCTTTGATCGCTGCGACTTCATTTGTCAAAGTTCCCACCATTCTAATGCATTCGTCAAACATCTAACGATCCACTGTGATGGCCGCTTCTCCATGTGCTCTTCGTCCTCGGACATTAATGCCTCTGTGAGCCATTTTCAACCTCTGCTGAAACTCTCACACGTCGAATCGCAACTGGAATTTAAACAAGTCGTGCACAACTCTACCCAACCGCAGCTGGAGCTGTCCAATTCACTTGCAGGCTCAATATCACGAACGTTCCCCGAACTCGAAGGATTCTTCAGCTCTAAAACCAACTGACGCAAGTCAAGTTGGTATATTCGTCTTCCCAACCGGAATTTCTTCCAGGATCTTTGTTCCCGCTCTGATACCAACTGACGCAAGTCACCTTATAGGAATAATTTCTTACTTAACAATACACACGACACATACCGCAATGCTTACATGATCAAGGTGTAAAATAAAATTCCAGAAGTGCCTTATATTACTTCTCTGAATTCAGTTACAATGAGGAATAAATGAAAGCAAATAACTAACTACAATCGGCCTCAGCCATTACAACTCAAAAGTAACTGTGGTGTGTTCTCCCTGTGTGTCGACCTCACCCTCTCTTGGTTCACCTCGGAACTCTGAGCTATGGCTTGATCTCAACTCTCTCCCTCTACCTCCTGTGTGACTCTTCACCACTCGGCTCTGCTCTCTCTCTCTACTCCAGCTGATCAAAGACCTCCCTTCGTCTTCTACCCTGTGGCTGCTGTTCCCGAGATTATTGCGATCCCTGAGACATGCATCCTCCTGTCCGTCAATCCTTCCAAATCCTGCAGACCTACAACTATCAGCTCCCAACCATGCTGCACAGCCTCTGTCCATGACATCACCTATCATGTCTTTCACCCACTCGCAATAGCTATATTAACTTCCTCAGCAACCCCGAACGGCTACCAGGTACAGTTCCTTGAATTTCTACCCTTCCGACCCTGCTATAGTAGTCGGTCACATCTTGACCTTCTTGTCGGCTTACTTCCTATTTTTCGTGGTTCGCCAGTCCTCCCCTTCCTCCGCGCTTGGCTCCGCCAAACCTGTCGCATTGTAGTTTGACCATTTGTTGACTACCCGGCGTCTTACTCCCTTGGCGTCGATCGACCATTACCTGTCGATTCTCAACCCCTCGCAACATCCGCTGCGCTACTCCAGTCAATCTCACTCCAACTACTTCTACTCGACTTGTTGACTTCGACCAGTCGAGCTGCTCTCTGCACCAGTGGTCATCGGCACCCCCGCTGGTCAGCTCCCTTCTGTCGATCAACTACGACTGATCTGCCTAGGCTCCGATGCTCCTGCATCACATGGTCATGGTTTAATGTAGCGAACGGATGGCTAATAATTATGGTGATGTTACCTGCAACTTTCTCGTAACAAAATAATTGTTGTGATATTACATCAACACATGACTTAACCATGAGTGAAAGCCTACATAGACTAAACCAAATAGAATTTTATAAGCACACTGAATTTGCTCAGTTCTGCGTGATCATGGTTGAATGTAGCGAACGGATGGCTAATAATTATGGTGATGTTACCTGCAACTTTCCCGTAACAAAATAATTGTTGTGATGATACATCAACAAATAACAGATCATTGATAATCAAGATTATGCTACAAAAGAAAATAACGGATGATTGATATTTATGGTAATGTTACATCAACAAAATAATAGCTGGCGTAGTCATTCCTCAATAAGCGAATAGGTGGAAGCCGGTGTAGTTGGTCACACTATAACAACTGAAGTTTATTATTTCTATTCTGTTTACATTTATAAAAAAATATTCACCTCTTAAAAATACTGCTTTGAATTGAAAATGATTCAAGTGCCTTAAGTTATAGATATTAAGTCAAAAAGCCTTAAATTATAGAAATAAAGTCAAAAGTTTACTTTGTGACTATTACATTTCAATGCTATGAATAATCACACAGTACTAATTTGAGCCACATAATCATTCATATAGAGATATTTGTGAAGAAAATATAGAGAGATATTTGTGAAGAAAATGAGGCGTACCACATCACTTTGTTCCATGTTTATGTGAATTCATGTTTCAAGGAAGTATAGTTAAGATGACTTTTGTGAAATATGTAATCTATTTAAGGAGACTAGCATGTTATTCTCTTCATTATTTTCATAAAGTATTAATAATGAGAAGGGCATATGCAATTCCTGGAAAACATATTAGGTTGTGATACTCATGGCTTCTTCAAGATCAAAGATCAAAGGAGACATATGACCCACCTGTCAAGATCATGTATATTTTAATTTTGTAGACTTTACCTTCTTTTAATTTGCATGTCCTTTTCTCTTATTTGTCTTATTCTACAACGCTTTTAACGGTTTATATGACTTTCTTTTTTTTCAAGCACAATTTACAATTTAATTTCCTTGTCTTGCTTTTTTTCGTTCTTGTGACACTTGCAAACTATATATCAACTTTATTATCCAATTTAATTTCCTTGTATTTTTTTTTTCGTTCTTGTGACACTTCCAAACTATATATCAACTTTATTGTCTTAATATTTAGGTCGTTCTTATGACACTCATGTAAGCTATCAGGGATTAAGTAAAATCATAAAGTGTGATAAAATCTAATTTTAGTATTTGGTATAAAACATGGATGCCATAAAATCTAACTTTAATGTTTTAAAAGTATATTCCAAATATATAATTTTGAAAGGTTCAGGAGTATGCAAAGTGGGTTAACTAAATAGGAAAGGAAACTTCCTTTCTTAATTTATAATTAAAGTTTGTTTTTATATCACTAATATTAATTAAATTTTTTATATAAATTATGTATTAAGTAGATTCAATCAGCATTATTACTTTTACTTTAGTTCTTAAAACAAGATTACTTTAGTTATTAAACCACAAACTCATATTTAAAAACAAAGATTTTTAAATCTTTTATTAAGATTATGTTTCATTAAACCACAAACTTATCTTTAAAACAGATATTTTTAAATGTTTTAATAGGATTATGTTTCACTAATGGGCAATACCCAAAACAAGGTGGTGTACAACTAGTCCCACTAAATGTATGAGATCCTTGCAAGGCACAATGATAACATTAATTTAAATTGTTTATATATAAATTATTTATCAAATAGATTCAATCACATAGACATAGAAATAGAAAGGCAATATTACTTCCATTTTAGTTCTTAAAATAAGATTACTTTAGTTATTAAACCACGAACTCATCTTTAAAAACAAAAAAATTTAAATCTTTTATTAGGATTATGTTTTCATTAAATCACGAATTTATCTTTAAAACAAAGATTTTTAAATCTTTTACTAGGATTATGTTTTCACTAATAGGAAATACCCAAAACAAGGTGGTGTACAACTAGTCCCAGTAAATGTATGAGATCCTTGCAAGGCACAATGAAAAAATTAAAATTCAATAAGCTACGCATGCGCAACGATGAGAACATTAAAACTCAATAAGCTAGGCATGAGTGTTCTATCTTTCAGTGCTCTCACTCATTCTTTTTGGCTCTCCAATACATTAACAACCAAAAACAATTTATAAACTAAATACTTATATACGAAACTGCAGCAGGGACTTGATACCCTAGCCGCTCCCCTTATTAATATTATGAAGAAATATTATTATGATGAATGAAAACAAAGGATGATATACGGTATAATCATGGATCATGATTCATCATTAAGATGGAAATTGGAAAATAAAAGAATATTATAAACAAATATTATTATGATGAATTAAAACAAAGGATCATATATGGTAGAATTATGGATCATGATTATGATTAAGATATCAATTCGAAAATAAAACAATACATGGTAGAATTATGGAACAAATTACTCTTTTTGAATTATTATTTTTTATTGTGTATAATTTTAAAATTATTTAGAAATAAAAATTAAATTAAAAAATTATATAAATATTATTATTGATTAAATTTATTTTGATAATGGATAATTCTATTGTTTATAAAAATATATATAAAAAAATAAATAGTAATTTTATTGTTTAGATATCATTTTTGTCATGAGATTTTGGAAATTAATATTTGAATCAAAATAAACATAATGTTAAGGAGTTAAATTGTAATTTTATTGTTTAGATGTTATTTTTGTTATGGGATTTTGGAAAGTAATATTTGAAAGAATAATGGATCATGATTCATGATTAGTTAAGATAACAAAGGGAAAATAAAATATTACATTGTAAAATAAAAGAATAAAAGATAGATTCATGGATCAAATTACTTTTCATTAAGGGCCTTCGCACGTAGTTGAGGGATCCTTTAGGTGCAATCATGCATTTGCAAAACACGTTATAATTGTGTAAATTCAAAACGTACGTGCATTGCTTAGAACTAGGCACAGGCGGACTCTGACCCTGTTATGTAAATTAACATTTAGGATAGGATTTCAAAACGCACGCGCGTTATAGTGATACATAACGCGCATGCATTATGTATCACTATAACGCTTGCACGTTTTGGTTAATATAACAAAAAAAAAAAAGTCCGCGGACCGCAGCCACTGTTTACCCACTCAAAACCGGAATGCTCTAGCGATTTTGGCTTGGAAAAACGCATTAGAGAGGTGAAGGGAGGCCAAATTCGAAGCTCAACAAGGGAGATTTCATCTTACAAGGAGGATTGGAAAGGTAAGCATCCAAATCCTTGCCTCATTTCATCATTAAAAATATAATTTTTTATGTTGCCCTAAATTAAAAATCTTTGTAAATGAAATTCCAAAGCTAAAAATTTTAAAATTTGTTATTTAACATATGTTAAGTCATCCCTACTATCAATCCCCTTAATGAATTTTACATCCACCCAAGCAATAAGGTATTTGAAAAAAAACTAAAATGGAAATTGGAAATTGAATCCCAACACCAATATGTTTTCCACATCTATTGCAAATTGGAAAAAAAAAACCATCCACCATTTGGCTAGGAGGAGGAACTATGGACTATAACCTAGGCTTGGTTTCTAAACTCGACTCAACCAAACCCTATTCTTTTTTCCCACGCATTCTTTTAACCTAAAAATTTCCAACCAATGCTTATGAAGCCAACCCAATGGCATGATGTATTTTACATCATCCTCCAAACTCCAAGGGACTAGGTTCCCCTCCTTTGCAGACACACCAATTAGTTTGTTGTTAATATGAACTACCACATCTTTTTTGACCTCCTTCACCACCAAGATGTTAGACACAATGGCTCACTGAGAGGGGGGGGGGGTGAATCAGTGAGCTTGCACTTAATAACAATTTCAACTTCTTCTCTCAAATCTTATATCGTTAATTACAAATTCACTTCAATATTTTATTCATCAATAAACTATATCATATGTCATTCATTAAGCAAGACACATTATCATCCACACATTACAAGAGACAAGATATAAGGTTTGTAAACGTTTTATAATTGGAGACGTAAATCTCTAGAATGGGCTACAACCCAAAGTGGCACCAACCACAAGATAGTTCCATCAGCTGCAACTAACTGGGATGCACCAACACCCCTACAACCATAGATTTACAAATGATATTTCAGAGTCTTCTTAAGTCTGCAAATTACATACATCATAAACCAGAATCGCTTGTTTGTTTCCAAAGCACTTCATCATTCTCATCAAGCACTCATTATTCAATATAACTTCATTCTATCCATTGGAAAATATCACCAATCAGATCACATCTTCATTCTGTCATCATTATTCATGTCATATCAATCTGCTGCCATATCTCCATTCATACACTTTACACTATCCATATGCACATCACAACATTCTTCCCATATCATCAGTCATTTCTTCATCATCCTACCACCATGTCTTCATTCTGTCCATCAATAGGATGCCTCAGTTTAACCCTGAATAAAAGATAGAAAGAGAGATTGTTTTATTGCTCCACTTGTTGTTGCTCCTTCACCAAAAACTGTCCTCATCTTCCCGAACCCTGACATGAGAGCTCTCCTCTATCTCTTGAATTCTCCCCCGAATTCTCCATACTCACCACACAAAAAACACAACCATCTTGTTCTTCATTTATACTTCTCCTTTCCATGTATTTAGGAGGATGAATTGTCTTTTTGTTTTTATTTATTCAAATAAGTCAAATGATATTTTTATTTCCATGTTATTCTTAACCAATAAAAATACATATCTTTGCCACATCATCATAGTCTTTATGCCCACATGGTCTCCACCCTTATGCCCGCAATGACCCATAATGTATGCCTGCAATGGTCATATGAAATGATATTTATGTTTGTAATGTATTCGTTCTTGCACAAAGTTTGTACATTTTTCTTTTTTGAGAGATGTCATTATAGCACATGTATATGTTTCTAATGATTTTTTATTTTTATTTTTTGATTGCAGTGACGACCATGGACGCACACTCAAACATCCAAAGAGAAATTCATGGGCTTAGAGAAATTTGAGCCTCAATTACTATTGTTGATCATAGGCATCTTATGCTTGCATCCATATTCGATGCAATGATAGAGACCTTTAGTAGGTCTAATGGTGCACTGCAAGATATTTCCACATTCAGAGAAAGAAAGAGGCAACAATATGAGGATGGAATTAGCTACAAAGAAGTTAAGAAGTTCAAAATCTCAAAACAACATATATTTGCCCTCTTTAGAGATCTACGGATGGGTGAAATCCCGAATGCAAACAAAATGCACATTTCTATCGAGTGGTGTACATATCAACCATCCATAGATAACTTGATAGACCGATGGTACATGGTGTTTGATGTACCACCACAAAACAATAGGGAAATGCCTTTATATTTTCTGAGAAAGATGTGCACAAAATTTGTGATGGGGAAGCATGTTAACTATTTTGATATCTTGGAGTACCAGGGCATTGGGATGGGTCACTGGGTATGCCTCAACAATGTCCCAATGCAAGGCACATAGATCCCAATCGCCTAGTGGCTCCACCTCGTAGGAAGCTACCCAGGCCAGATGTGCTGCTTGCACATCAATTGGTCCCAGAGATACACGAGTCATTATTATTGTTGGCATGGGAGGTTGTTCGCCATAGCATGTATCTTCAAGGTACATACCAGGAAGGGCCATTAGAGTCACCATCTATGCGTGGCGTAGAGCCACCACCTGTCGGTGGGGTAGGTCCACCACCTTCTAGTGGTCGAGGAGCATCTAGTAGTGGCACTAGACCTTCAGATCATGATCACAGCAGAGAGCCCCACCCATGGATAGTATGCGACCATCCTTCCTTTGGTCCTGTCCAAAGAGATGATACCTTTATTGGGTATTTTACACAGGTAAGTAAGTGGTTAACAATTTAGTGTCATTTGTAAATTATTTTTCTTACTATACACATATATATAGATTGATAATATTTTTAATGATTTTAAAACTTGTAGTTGCTACAAGAAGGTGAGAGGTTGAATACCTTTGCACTAATGATGTATAACATAGTCAAGAGGCTCATGCACCAACACCGTCCGATGTAAATGATGTTGTCATACTTTTAGTGACAACAACTCACAATGAGGTAACTATTTCAACATGACATTATTTTAATACATGAGTAAATCCAATTAACAATTTAGTGTCATTTCTAAATTATTTTTCCTTATGATACACATATATAGATTGCTCTTATTTTTAATGATTTTAAAACTTGTAGTTTCTACAAGAAGGGCATGAGGGGCAAGAGGCTCATCCACCAGCACCGTCAGATGTAGAAGATGTTGTCATACTTTCAGTGACAACAACTCACAATGAGGTAACTATTTTAACATGACATTATTTTAATACATGAGTAAATCCAATTAACAATTTAGTGTCATTTCTAAATTATTTTTCCTTACTATACACATATATAGATTGCTAATATTTTTAATGATTTTAAAACTTGTAGTTGCCACAAGAAGGGCATGAGGGCCAAGAGGCTCATGCACCACCACCATCCGATGTAGAAGATGTTGTCATACTTTCAGTGACAACAAATCACAATGAGGTAACTATTTCAACATGCCATTATTTTAATACATGAGTAAATCCAGTTAACAATTTAGTGTCATTTGTAAATTAATTTTCCTTACTATACACGTATATAGATTGCTAATATTTTTAATGATTTTAAAACTTGTGGTTTCCACAAGAAGGACATGAGGGCCAAGAGGCTCATGCACTAGCACTGTCCGATTTACAAGATGTTGTCATACCTTTAGCGAAAACATCTCACCCTGAGGTAACTATTTCAACATTACATTATTTTAATACATGTTAGTTTGTTATCACATGTTACTTAACTAATGCTACATGATCTAATATTAATAATTTTCTAAATTGTAGGTTGTAGATCCCCACCAGAGGGAAATTATTTCATCTAGTGAGCTCCCCCCTGGTGGGAATACAACCGATAGCATGCCCATACAGACACAACAGACGGCAGACCATTTCTTCAAATTGATTGAAGTATATAGTACATTGGTATGTGTTTCATCATTGTCAGTTTGTTAATACATAATATTTCATTGACCAATGCATTTCTAACTACGTTAGTATTGGTGATTGTAGCCACCAGCCTCTATACTTACGAGATTGTCAGCAGTTGGATCTCCTTGTACTCCAAATGTGCAAAAGGGACAAGTGTATAAGATAGGCTTCACTCCTAGAAAGGGTGTGGATGTCCACTATAGCAGACACATGAGAGATCCATCTACCCCTCACCTAATAAGGGTCATTGATGCTGCAATTAGTGCCGCATCTACAATAGCCACAAGTCATACTAAGGTAACTATTTCAACAATCACAATGCATAGTATTTAACCATGTTACTATATTGTTTATTCATGCATATCTAACTATTTCCCCATTTGATTGTAGCCATTAGCGGCAGAAGTGCCCGACCGCTCTGCTCAATCCATGGTTCTTACTAGGTCTCCTCTTGTGGTGAGATGTTCATTAATGACCAAGTTTTTTTATTTAATTTACCCAAACATGTTGATCAATGTTGAATTGTTGAATTAATTGGGATATGATATTTTATTTGCAGAGAACAACTATAGAGAGGCCTTCCATGAGCACACCACTCACATCTATACCCCATGAGGATTTGGTGAGTGTTTGTCATAGATAATTTGGCCATAAGTTATTTTTTTAAGTTTGTTAATGGTAGGGTAGTAGTGCAGTTATTTGATAAAAATAATGATTTTTTTTTTTGCAGACTCCTGATATGCATAGCGATCCCAGGGAGATGGTCGATAGAGGAAAGTCGGGGAAAAAGAAGCGAAAGATTTAGTTTTGATGCTGCATAGTCTTGTATATATGTATTTTGACATACATGTACACATTGTTGTACTTAGGGATACATGTACAATGACAGGCCATTTGAGGGCCGACTACTTTTCCATATTTTGTTTTACAAACATTCGACTATCAATGCATGATACAATATATTCCATATTTTCTGTTGATTTTCCACTTCTGCTTGTGATGATTTATTTCTTCCACAACTTGTTAAATTATGCTATTGAAATTTATATAATTATATTTTAAGCAATATTTATTCTCTATTATTGCATTCATAAAGTAATATCTCACCATTGTGTTATGAAAACATTATCTTAATGGAAAACACTAAGAATATCTTTCAACAGTTCAATGAACTTAGCAAATGCATGATAATTTGATATATAAGTTAAAATTGTTTTTTTGTCAACTCCAAGGGTTCATACCCATTGATCAGGATTATGGTTGTAAGGAAAATATGTTGCAAGAAAAAAAAAAGTTAACAAAATAAGTCAAAATAAGTCAAAATATGTTTGAATAACCTTTGTCACAATAGTAACATGCTATGCATATCATCAATGTAATCCTATGACATTTTCATAAACTAAGAGGAAGTGTAATAAATGCTACACGTTTCATCAATGCTACTATATTTCATCAAACAATACGTACATGAGCATCTATGCAGTTCGGTTGAAGTGTGCCTACTCTAGCATGCTAAAAACAACGGCAAAGTATCAAGTAGAATGGAAAGGAATGCATAACTAAAGTGTAATAAAATTCATTGGGTCTTCATTTACATATGGTCAAATATATGTAACAAATATACCCTAGTTTGTTTCAATATGCTAACCAATAGCTGGTCATGAATTCACTCTCATAAAATCGTTGAAGATATAAACCCTATCCTTACTAAACCCTAGTATGTAATACCCTGGTTTGTGCTTTACCTCTTTCATATGTCCATTTTCCACTTATCATAATGCAAAAGTGATCATACAGAATCCATGGAAAATGAAATACTTAACTAGTTTAATGATATTCCTTGATAATGTTGTTTTGATGAAGGAAAATAAGATGTTCATGGTCCTATGTTTGTAAAAAGGATGGATTATCCTCATATGAAAATTGATTTAAAATTGAATGTTTTTGATTGATACAAATGATGATTTAATGGTTGTTCATTGTGATTTGGCAAGTATTCCCCCATAACTTGATGGCAAGGTTTCATGGTGACTTTTATCAATAAAAGATAGATAGGATCAGAGGGATATCATCGATGAAACATTGCCTCCATTTTTTATTTGGAACTTTGAATTCTTAAAATGACATTAACAACTCAAAATCCAAATATAGTGGAACACTAAGGAGTTGCTAAATGATGTGGCACACTAAGAACATAGAAATCTACCAAGGGTGAAGTGTCTTAGGTTTGATTGCCACTCTTTGAATGTCTAGTTCTAGAATAAAAATTAAAAAATTTCAAAGTTGACCCCCATGTGCAAAACTGCACACTCCCTTACTGAGCAAAACCCTAGTTTCAAAAATTGACCTAAACGTTGACACCTGGGCCATGGGACAGGAGGAGAGGGGCACCCCTAGCACTATCTCGATGTCCTGAATCCAACAGAGTCAACGGTTTGTCGATCTGAGCAACGGTCGTCATTCTATGGCTCATTCCATCTCGCATCCAAAACTTCAGGAATACCAGTTGGATACCTACCAGGGCCATAGAATTCCAACTATCCTGCAGTTTTGAAAATATATATATTTTCTTTTGAAAGGACAGCTAGTATGCAATTTTGTAAGACAAAAGATGATGATGGTGGTACTTAAATTTTTTCAAAGATAAAAAAACCGTTTATTAAATTTAAGGGCACAATCATGTTGCCGTGACCATGTAACACCCATATATATGACTATCTTGTAGTTTAGAAAGGATTCATATTCTCTTTTGAAAGGACAAAGAGTATGCAATTTCATAAGAGCAAAAATAATAACGATGGTGCTTAAATTTGTTCCACTGCCGTGTACTACATTACGATATTTATGGCAAACAGAAATTTCAATTCTATAACAGCATGAATACAAACCTTAAACTAAAGAATGGAAACACGGCACTATAAAATAAATAACCTGAAATGCATGGGAGAAAATCCACGGAGAACACTTTCTTTTCTTTTTTGTAGCATTGAGATTGTGGTCTATCTTACCTTCAATTTTAATACTTTCTTGTTACCATTCATTTTGTAATAATATTTTTCAAGTACAATATTTCATGTTAAAGAAATAAATAAATTACATACGTGATCAATTTCCGGTGTATCCATGTGATTGAGATTGCCTTGATGTGGTTGCCTTCTTTGTCTCCTCCTTTGTGGACGATACCCTAATCTAGAATAGGGTGGTGGTCCCCTTGCCCTTATTCTCTTTTGTTTAGCTCTAATTAGTGCAAATTGTTGTATGGGTGTAAGTCCATTCCTATCTTGTCCTCCTCCCATAGGGCTAGTAAAGGTTGTTTGGCATTGGTTCACGTTATTAGGTCCTAAAAAAAAACATTGGTTGCATGAATTTCCTTGATTTGCCTAGAAGCCCAATCCCCAATGAGCATTCATGGAAGAGGCTTCATGGAGGGAGACCTAAAATTTATGAATGAAATTTTATGAGACTTAAAAAGATTTCAATGCATTTGAGTAAAAACATGGGGTTCTTGTGAATATTAGCTTACCATAGCTAGTGGGAATCGACCACTGGATGTTTTGGTTAGCGTTACCACAGTCCATTTGATTTGACCACTAGATGTTCTCGTTAACACTACCATAGCCCATGGGAATTGGAAACTCTACATTGTGGCTCACAGGCCAACAATCATTCATATTGTTCCATAGATTGTTGTAAGTGCTAGCAGGATACTCTTGCAATCTCTTGTTGAAGTTCATTGGTTGCTAATTTATGTAAAAGATCTCTAAGTGAATCCTACAACAAATCCAATATGAATAAGTAACAATATTATTAACACTATACATTCTAAAGAGACTATACATCCATCTATTTACCTCATAAATTTTAAAATATTTTGATATCTAAAAGAATCTCTCATGTAACCTATAGATATTTCAATAATTGTAACATGTTCCACATAGTACTTTTAAAAACTAATAACTTTTACAAGTTTTTTGGAAAGATTTCACATAGTAATTTTAAAAATAATAACCTTTAAATGTAAATCGTCATCAATTAATGAGATTGGTTCTACAATTGATCAAGAATTGAAAGATTAGAAATATATTTGGGAAGTCCATGATTTAAATTTATGATCAGACTCTCATCCCACGGAGAGGAAGACGTTTTTGAGGTAGAAGATGATGAGCAGGAAGATGATGGCCAATAGGGAGGGTGCAATAAAGACGAAGGAGATTATGAAAAACCAGTGAAATGTTACTGTTGGTAACTTCCAGACTACACTCGAAAACCCTAAACTTTAACAATTTCAATTTCTTGGTGTTGGTAGTGTAGATGGAGGCTAGAGTGTACACCACTGACGCCATGAACAACACCGACAAGGCTAAAACAAGAATCTCCCTCCTTTCCAAGCCCAATTCATGTCGATTCGTACCGCTCGAGGGATGAGAGGCTCCATGTGCTTCTCATTGATTTTAGGGAGAAGGCGCCTGAAGAAGAAGTACGATCTCATTAATGAAGAATCAAGGTGAGAATAAAATCCCACAAAAGTTTACTACGAGAAGAGCAGAGCAGGGTGTGGAAGGTATCTCTCACAACGCCCATTGATCCAAGTAATTGGAGTTCCTTTACAATCTCTTTCTAATAACCCTGATTAAGTAAAATAATAACAGCAATCATCACGTCGCTCTTAAATGTAAATCATGGATTCAGTAAAATAGAATCAGTATCATGCGAAGATTGAAATCCGCTGCATGGGAAAGAAGCGGGTTCAAGCAGGAAAGAAGCGGGTTCACGGGGAATGGTGCCCTAATTTAAAGGTTCATGGGAAAGTAGCTATACAGGAAAGGGTTCAGGCCAGAAAAAATACATGAACAGGAGACGGTATACAGGAAATATGTTTTAGTTAACCACTTAAATGTTTACCAAACCACTTAAATGTTTACCAAAAAGGAAATATTAAGGTTTAGGGTTTAGTAGTGAAGAATAAGCTATGTATTGTCATGGAATATTGTTCTTTTTTCTTTGAAAAATAGAAATATCCATTGATCTTTTATGAACTGTGTTATACATACATTTGTTAATGAAACAGACAAAAAATACCATGCGTTTTGAGTTTTTTCTCATTCATAGGCTAACGATTGCTTGACGGCTCCAAAGATTCTAAAGAAAACATGTTCGTAACAGAGAAAACTTCTTCCAAGAAGGCGATTACCTTCACCCTCGGTTGGATCCAAAGATGGCCTTCAAAAAGGGTTTGATTACATGGGCTAAATGGATAGACCACAATCTCAATGCTACAAAAAAGAAAAGAAAGTGTTCTCCGTGGATTTTCTCCCATGCATTTCAGGTAATTTATTTTATAGTGTCGTGTTTCCATTCTTTAGTTTAAGGTTTGTATTCATGCTGTTATAGAATTGAAATTTCTGTTTGCCACAAATATATTAATGTAGTGCACGGTAGTGGAACAAGAAAAGTGTTCTCCGTGGATTTTCTCAATGCTAAAAAAAGAAAAGAAAGTGTTCTCCGTGGATTTTCTCCCATGCATAACAGGTAATTTATTTTATAGTGCCGTGTTTCCATTATTTAGTTTAAAGTTTGTATTCATGCTGTTATAGAATTGAAATTTCTGTTTGCCACAAATATCTTAATGTAGTGCACGGCAGTGGAACAAATTTAAGCACCATCGTTATTAATGCACAAATTTGGTTGATTCATATGTATGTGCATAACAAACTTGCAGAATTAATGCCTAGCTTTGTAAACGTTTACTAAGATTATGTTTCTTTAACAGGAGTGTTGGCATAGCTTTAAAAGGGAAACTACTTTCTTGTCTGAAATACAATTTCAGAACTATCAAAGACTGCAAAATTTAAAACTATGGCAGACATTGATAGACTTCTTTCTATATATCAAGAGGATAAAAGTAAAGATTGACAGGCACAGAAACTTACATGTTCTTCTTTTCAATTCTACCAATTCCATTGATACAGCTTTGTACAACACAATTTTCTAACATCTTTGCTTATTAGACCAACTGTACAGATGATAAATGTTTTAGAAATAAATAAAAAAATAAAGAAAAGAGAAGTCAAGACAATGCCAGTTTCTTCTATAATTAAAACTTTAGGCATTTTACCTGCAAAACCAGAAGTCCCTACTACAAACCTCCATGGAGCCATGGATTTCAGAAATTAATTACTGAAAAATTTCAAATTATGTTCATTATACTACTACTTCATACTACAAAATAGGAGTCGAACGAAGAGGCAGTGGTAGATAGAGAGAATTGGGGATTAGATTTAGGGTTTCTGGATTGGAGATCAAATACTAAAAATATGATGCTTCATATATATACAACAGTGTATTGGAGACCTAGTGGTATAGTATAACGGGGATACCACGTGTGGGAGATGACGGAACCCACACGTATATATAGGATATAATCATTACCCGTTATACCTATAAGTACCCAGGCTCGTTTCCTACCTGGCTCTTCCTCAGGTCACGCAAAAGAGTAGATGAAAGTCGTATCTCTCTGCAGTATTGATCAAAATCTTCCCATCTCATATATTTTTGGTGTTTCCATCGATATTCCATAATTTCCTGCAGCTCCTTGTTTCGCTGGTTTTTTTAACTATATTTTGGCATTATTTTTCACAATGATGTAGACCAGTTCCCGTGGACACACCTGCGATCGATACACAACAACAGCAGTGGATGATGATGCAGACGCCTCCCCAATCCCATCTCTAACGACCCCATACTATGGTGTAGCAAAAACGACAACAGGTAAGCTCCGCTTACAAGAATAGAACCCTCTGGATTGGAGATGTACAACATTTGATGGATGAGACATATCTACGTTACTATTTTGCTTCTGCTGAAGGATTTCTTTCTCTAAATATTATTCGCAATAAGGATACTGGACAATCAAAGGGTTATGGTTTCCTAGATTTTGTAAGCCATGTAGCAGCCCAGATGGCTCTGCAAAATTATAATGGTCTACAGATGCCCAACGCTAAAGAATTTACAGGTTAAATTGGGCAACATTTTGCATTGTAGAAAAACATCCCCAGGATTATACTATATTCGTGGGAGATTTGGCACCTGATGTCACGGACTACTTGTTGCAAGAGACCTTTTGAGCTATGTACCCATCTGCAAAAGGATCCAAGGTTGTTACTGATAGGACTTCAGGCCGTTCAAAAGGATATGGATTTGTAATGTTTGGTGATGAGAATGAGCAAATTCGGGCTATGACAAAGATAAATGGAACATTTTGTTCATCTAGACCTATGCGAATAGGTCCTGCCACAAGAAAGAAGACTATACGTTATTAGCAACTGTATCCTAAAGTTGCTGCCTCAGCCTCAGATAATACAACTCTATTTGTTGGTTGTTTAGACTCCACTGTGACAGTCGAAATGCTAACGCAGACATTTGTTCAGTTTGGTGAGCTTGTGCATGTGAAGATACTTGTGGGTAAGCGTTGTGGATTTCGGCAAAAATTGCCACCATATCATCCATCAATCACTCCAATCTTGTGAGATTGCAAGGTATTTGTGTAGAAGGTGCAAATCGTATTCTGGTGTACGAATCATTCATGTCCAACGGGTCTCTTGATAGATGGTTGTTCGGCTTAGACAAGTGGCTTGATTGGAAGACTAGATATTCAATTGCTATGGAGACTTCCCGCAGTCTTGTCTACCTGCATGATGAGTCGAGGCTTTGTATTCTGCATCTAGACATCAAACCTTAAAACATTCTGCTAGACGATAATTTCAAGGCGAAAGTCTCTGATTTCGGTATGGCGAAGTGTCTGGATAGAGTCTGCGTTAGCATTTCGATCTCTATCCACACACACTTTGCCATACCAAAATCAGAGACTTTCATCATGAAATTATCGTCTAGCAGAATGTTTTGAGGTTTGATGTCTAGATTTAGAATACTAAGCCTCGAATCATCATGCAGGTAGGCAAGACCGCGGGCAGTCTCGAGAGCAATTGAATATCTCGTCTTCCAATCAAGCCACTTGTCTGAGCCGAACAACCATTTATCAAGAGACTTGTTGGCCATGAATTTGTACACCAGAATACGATGTGCCCCTTCTACACAAATACCTTGCAATCTCACAAAATTGGAGTGATTGATGGATGATATGGTGGAGATTTTTGCACAAATCCACAATGCTTACCCACAAGTATCTTCACATGCACAAGCTCACCAAACTGAACAAATGTTTGCGTTAGCATTTAGACTATCACAGTGGAGTCTAAACAACCAACAAATAGAGTTGTATAATCTGAGGCTGAGGTGGCAACTTTAGGATACGATTGTTGATAACCTCTAGTATTCTTTCTTGTCATAGGACCTATTCGCATAGGTCTAGATGAACAAAATGTTCCATTCATCTTTGTCATAGCCCGAATTTGTTCATTCTCATCCCCAAACATTACAAATCCATATCCTTTTGAACGACCTGAAGTCCTATCAGTAACAACCTTGGATCCTTTTGCAAATGGGTACATAGCTCTGAAGGTCTCTTGCAACAAGTAGTCCGTGACATCAGGTGCCAAATCTCCCTCAAATATAGTATAATCCTGGGGACGTTTTTCTACAACGCCAAATGTTGCCCAATTTAACCTGTAAAATTCTTATATGTATATGGTCCGCATCCAGTGATAGGGGCGATGTTTCTCCATTGCCCATCGAAAAGTTTCACCACGTGCCCGGGTTTGAATAAGCTATTTTCCCTATAAAATTCAGAGCGTTATAAATTATTTCCAAATACATTCACTAATTACATCCATAAATCAAGAAGAATATGGAAGCCAGGAAGCTAGCAGTCTTACTAATAACGGAAAAGAATGAAGAGCTTTCAGTACCTGTCTAGTTATGTATGATAGTATTCCACTGCAAGATGGCATTTAAGTGGCTGCTTTAAACGGGTTAATATCGCAATTGGTTCTCCATAAATCTGGTCTAATCTGTTCCCGCTTCCATAATTGGGGTCTAATCTCTGCCCACCGTGTAATCCAATGGAATCTAATGAGTTTCTCCAGGCTCTGCTCAAGGCCAAGAGAATGGGACGGGCGTGCCATGGAAAGAGCGGGATTATTTCTTCCTTCACAATGTCATCAACAATACCAGGGATCAGTGAAGAATCTGTCATATCGTTGGAATGGAAGTGTTTCAAAGAATGTCAATATGGAGTGGAATTCTTACAGATCTGCTCTCTATTTGTTTAGATATAAAACATGTTCATGTTATTTCTTTCGTTCTCTCGTCGCCCGATGTCTCTTCACCTTCTGTATGGCTGAGAAGTAGATATCTCTTCAGCTTTTATATTACTGGAGTTTTCTTAAACGTTATGACACTAACATATCTATATTAATCTCGGACATCAAGATTGTTTGACCTTTGCATGATGACATTAACAAAATAAATTATTCTTCATTTCGACATTTTGGATTTTCATCGTTAAAACAAAAATCGTAAAACTGTTCTCCATCTTCGTGTTTTCAGTTACTAGTGTTTTGTTTGGTAAATATGCAGAGTATATTTAATTAAGAAAAAAGGAAATTACAGAGCATGACAACCTTTGAGGCGGTCTGGGATAATGGAACCATCTCATTGTAGCAAAGAGAGCAGAAGTATTACAGAGAATTCTGAAGGCCATACAAAAAACTGCCTCTTAAGACGAGGCCGACCAAGGACTGTCTAAACATAGAGTGCACCATAGATAGAATTATACAAAAAAACCTTGAAAAGCTGTAGAAAAACGAACTGGAAAGAGCAAAAAGAAGCGGTCTTCTTAGCAGTATTCCGAGCAGTCTTCCAAGTAAACATGAGGAGAATTATTCAGGAGGGAATTCCTCTAGGATTGGGAATCTGCCCTCAAATTCTTCATCCAGCTCACGCATCTTGACAGGAAGCGGTTCCGATTTACGAGTAGCTAGAAGGTCAGGTTCTACTGGGTTGCAGAATTTATTGTTTGGTGGAAAACCGATGGTGGACAGGACCGGAAACAGAGTAGGAGGAGCTGCAGGCTAAGCAGGGGTAGCCACTACCAGAGCTGGAGGAGCTGAAGGCCCTTCCGAGGGCGCATTGACAGTCTGTACGCCGGAGGCAAGACCACTGCCCGTGTTTTCCATAACCGGTCTGCGACCTCTGCGGGCGAGTTGATTCCAGGAGAAAGTGGCATCCAAATTTGCTAGGCGTTCATCCATCTCGAAGAGTTTGGCTCTGGTAGCCAACACCAGATTTCTCGTCGAGCCCCAATTGTAAAGCATGACATCCATGAGCTTGCCTAGCATGTTCTTCATAATCTAGTAGTGATTGATGTTACCTCCATTATTTCCAGAGGCCAAGTGGTCTGCAACCAACTGCGCTTTTCACTCATCTAATAGGTTGTTAACCGTGAAGGAGACGCCAGTGTCATACCCATCCCTAGTGGCACGGGGCACTAGCTTTTACCCCGACTCCCACTTCCCCGGTGAGGAGTGTCGTGCGGCCTTGTCATGATGGATATCACATAATGAAACCACACCTAAATCCATGGGTGAGAACAAAAATTCACAGAGCAGAACCAGCGCCGAGGAGGACTATTGAAATTGTTGTTAATAGTGTTCGCTATCCCGTATAAGGGGGGGGATCCCAGCTCGCACGAGCCATATCCATGTGCAAAGGGCCGACGTAAATCCGCAGATGGCCAGCATAAATGCACCATGTACCAGGATCGTGTCCAGCCAGTTGATGAAGGGACATCCAGGTGAAAGATCAAGAAGGTGCCATTAATCAGTGGACGGGGGAGGCAACCATGAGGCTATATGCATGGGATGCGTAATGCCATGTCTTAGGCTCCCGTGCCAAGGATCCTTTGGCATGTGCATCCCATGTGTCATGGTGGAACCCGCATCTGAGGTCAGTCACTAGTGTTATTTTCCAATCTCAATAGCATTAATTACCGACCATTTTTGGATCTTAGCTGAGCCAATAAGGTACAATGCATGATTAAAAATAATAATAATAAATCCTTCTCATAGTTCATATCTTCTAGGTAAACTATTAATTGCTATTATTTTTCTTTTTATCTTTCTTATATATGATTTTGCTATTATTTTTCTTTTTACCTTTGTTATATATGATTTCATAATTATTTTAGTGATTCGTTTGTGTAGTAGTTCTAGGGATGACTCGTTTCTAATGACATATGAGTAGTAAGTGACGAAAGATAGTTATCATCTATTTTCTTTCAAGGGACATATGAGTGCCATGTAACGAAAGATATCCATAATCTTTTTTTCTTTCTAATAATGTATGAGTGCTAAGTCATGAATGATAGCCATTATCGCTTTTTCTATGTAAACTTGTCTAAATTTTTGTCACACTATTGTTTATTGGTGAATACTAAGGCATGGTCTTCATGCATTATCATAACTTTGATATGCAGTGATAATGCATCAAATTCTATAACAAAATTTTTAGTGAAATGAAGAATAACTAAGACAAGTGCACTCTACATAGTTTTATTAACTTGACCTTTTTTTATGGACACATTGTAGACAATCGTTTTTAGCAAGGTGGTTAAGGGAATTGCAGTGTGCTTATAATTATTCACAAATTTCATGTAGCAGCATTTAAGTCTTATGGGAACATTTAGTCATTTCAGAATCTTGGTGCATGGTCAATTTTCGGTAAGCTTCATTTTCTTGTGATTCACTCATTGCAATTTAACTAAAAATATGACTAAAACTGTCAGTCAACTATATGACCTCTAAAACACTAAAACCAAATTTACCTCAAAGGAGTTGTAGGATTTTAACAACATGATCCTCAAGTGCTTACCATATCTTGCTAGATATCAAGATATCATCAAATAATAGAAGCTCAAAATTGTAGAGGATGGAGAGGAAACTTGTTTGTGAGGATCTTGAAGGTTGATGGATCATTATAATGTCTAAAGCGCATCACAAAACACTCATAATAGACTTCATGCATGTGGAAGGTTGTTCTAGGAATGTATTCCACCTTCATTCAAGATCACGGGTGACATAATCATAAATTTTGTTAGGTTGCTTAAGTTGGAACACCACAATTTGAAATAATTTCTGTTCCTTACAATTATAACCTTTGAAATACTTATCATAAGAATTACAGGAAAGTTTGAGACATTTACATTTGGTTTGTTCCTAAGTTGACGTATGGACCCACAAGTTTTCATAGGAAGAGAGGGTTGTTGTAGGAACCATGAATGGCATGAGCTGAGAATAAAATGGCCTCTTTAGGTGAAAGGGTATTCACTCAATGAAACTATGCCATAACACGTGCATTCATGGGATATTAAAGAATACCCCTAATGTCACTAGATATTGGTAAATGCATATTGTAATCATTTTGTTGAAAGCTCCTCCCAATACATCTTTCCAATTAAAAAACACCTATTTTAATAGATATCCCCTATTTTGATGAATTTTATGGGAATGAGTTGTTGTTCTTCTATTCACAGGAAACTTCTTAATTACATTGGACCATGATGGGGCCACAATATATATATCAATTGCAGTCATAAGTTTTGTTTTTACAATTATGGAACAACAATTAGGCACAAGATCACCCCTTTCTATAAGCTAGGATATGATTTAATTGATTATGAAATAATGATGGTTATGTAGTAATATTTTATGTGCTTAGCATGTTTTAATGAGCTAACCAAGTGGATAAGTGCCATGTAAAAATAAGCATAGGTTTGAAGACAACTATGAAGATAGGAGATTGCGCCTTCTCTAGTCACACAAGATAAACAAAGTTAGTTCTAGTTAACCTCATGAAGTAGTGAAAGAAGAACTCGAGATCACTCTATGAGTCTCCTTATTTCTAGGGACAAAACTAGAATATAGTGATATCATGGTTTCCAATGAAGACACGTTTTAGACACTTTTTGAAAACTATGTAATAAATAGGGGATCACGCATAGCATTAATCTTTCTCTCAGACTTTATCATTTCTGTTTAGACATCTTCTTTTACACATCAATCACGTTTTTGTACTACATTGATATGGATTCTCAACTTGCTGAATGAAGAAACTGCATTTCATATTACTTGTGATTTTATAGTTTAATTAGCTCTTGTAATATGCTTTGAGGTGGGCCCCCTCATTATGTTGATAAGGAGATTTGTGTTTTCTCCATCATTGGATTAAAAGCATTTCATTATTTTCGATGGAGTATAAAGTTATGATTCACTTCAAGTATTATTTGTAGCTTAAGATATATTTCTCAAATTTCATGTTTTCATTTGTACCTCTATATAATGATGTATGTAGTTTCATTATATGGCATACATAGTCTTGTAGGTGCATTTTGTAAGAACAATTTAGACAAAATTACATTTTCATGCATTGGAATAGTTTAATTAATTTTTTGTTATCTCACATTCCAGCCTTGGTTTAGATTAATCTCTTTTAAGATTCCATTGATTAAATTATTTTAGCTTTCACATAAATAGATTTCCTTACCTTAGATTAAGTTTTTAAAGCATGTCTTAGAATATATTTCTCTACTTTCCTAGATTAGAATTTTAATTCATAAATTAGATTTATGTTTTCATAGATTCGAATTATGCTTTCATAAATTAGATTTATGCTTCCATAGATTAGACTTCCATGCTTTCACAGATTATCAACTGATTTCCTTCAACAAATAGATGCTATTATTTAACACATTTCCATGTTTTCATAAAATAGAGAACTTATATGCTTTCCTGGTATCACACATTTCCAAACTCCACAACTTTAGCCAAGATTCTCTCAGCAGTTGCACATACAGTGTGTAGTGCCTCTTAATTTTGTATGCTCCTTGGTCAATAATTAAAGTAGGACTCCTGAACCGTAATCCCTTAAAATGGTCTACATATCAATTGACCGCCAGACTTGAAGGATTGGATATATAGACGTATCGCATGCTAAACTTAGACTCTCTAACTTAGAATTAATTGACTGTTTCATGTGACTACATGCAATTATGTCTTAATTCTAATTAAGACTTGTCTAAATGCTTGTTAGGAACTAAGTATCTAACTGATGTAATCAAGGAGTAATTGTCTTTAACATTCCCCCTTAATTAAGACCATTAAACATATCATCTAGTAGTTGCTAAAACATACTTCCTCTCAGGGCTTTCATCAAAAAAGAATGTCTATTGGTGTATGTATCAGCTAGGCTTACAAAAAATCTTCATCTTTACCTTCTTTAGGGTTATGTATTGTTGCAGCTTCTTCTTGTACTTTTTGCTCCAAACTTTGAAGCTTTCAATGTTTTTCTTCTTCTTTGTGCTCCATACTTTAAACTCTGGATGCCTCTTCTTCTTGTTACGGCATGGATTTCGCCATTTCTTATTTTTGTATCTGGGATGTGCAAAAGTGCACTGCTCTCTTCCATGACTCTAGTTGTAAAAACAGTGATCTAGATCATCTTCAATACTACCTTTAACACCTGCAAAATACTTATTGCATATTTCTTCCTCCATCTCTTCAACTGGGTACATAACTTCTCCTACTTCTTTAGATTCTACTACTACATAATGTAGGCTATTATCTACAGCTTCTTATGGCTTTGAAAACCAATCCTCAATGAATGCCAAATCTTCTTCAAACTTTTTTTCTTTAGCTTCATCCTCTTTAGCTGCCATTGTTGCAAAGACATCATCTACTTGATCTACTTATTGCATATTTCTTCTTCCATCTCTTCAACTGGGTACATAACTTCTCCTACTTCTTCAGATTCTACTACTACGTAATGTAGGCTATTATCTACAGCTTCTTATGGCTTTGAAAGCCAATCCTCAATGAATGCCAAATCTTCTTCAAGCTTTTTTTCTTTAGCTTCATCCTCTTCAGCTGCCATTGCTGCAAAGACATCATCTACTTGATTTTCATTTTCAATTAGGGTTACCATTTAAAACAACAACTCATCAATGAATTTCTTTTGTTGTAGCATTTTCACCCTTTCATCATAAGAAAGTTGTTCACCATCATACTCTCATTCAAGTTCTTAATCCTCTATTTCTAAGAGGTTATCTACTTGTGTATGCACTTTATGTTGAGGCTCACTGAGGACTATAGACTCCTTCCCTTGAGTCCTCATCCTTTCTTCCTTATCTCCCCCTAAAAAAATAAAGGATTTTCTTGGTGCCCCCTTAATGCAAGATCTTTGTGAGATCTTGGTTATTTCATTCAACTTGAGTTACAACCCTTTCTTTTCCATGTGGGGGATTCTTATTTTTGAATAAAAATTCAAACAAAAGACTTCTTGATGTTTTGTAGTGAATACATACGCATCCAATCCACTAAAAGTACTATTTTCGTAATTGTAAAAGTAACAAGTTAATTACACCTAACCTCTTAAAATATGACATTGTGAAATTCTAGAACATAGCAGATCATAGAGTTGAGAATACCTCACAGTGAAAAGAATGAGTATAAAAGATGAATTACATTGAAAATTGTAGTGAAATGAGCAACAAAATTAATCATGCATTGGAACCTAGATAGAAACAGAAATGCATGTTATGATCCATTAATCAGTATAGTCAACATATATGTTACAATGGAGAGAATTCAATTATCCTAGGAGAATTTGAATCCATGTCAGTCTAGCATAGGAATTGTCACCACTATAGTGCTCCGGAAGTCCCAAACTCAACTCAACTCAACCAAAACTCGCTTAACTGAAGCTACTATAAGTTAAATGACCAAGGAGGGCACAATTGTGAGTTTGTCATGCAAATCCATCATAAAAGGGTGCATTAGATCACAAACAGTGGTGATCAGATCAGCTAAAACCCCCAATTAGAGTCAGGAACTCAAGTGTTACTCACTTGGATTGAACTTAATCACTTAGTTAGCTCCTAGACTATAGGGAACTGAATTTGGTGGTCCTAAAATCATGCATCTATGGTGCATTAGGTGGCTAATGGGTCCTAGATGACATCTACAAGCTGCTAGGGGGGAAATAACATCTTCAACTACTAGGAAAAGGTAAATAATGCTAAGTAGGACAAGCATGGGGTATTAATTATCATAAGAAATTCCACTTTACTTAAAAGGAATTTCCTTAAAAAGGATACAGAAAAAATACTTTATATCTCCCATTTTCTTAAACAAAAGGCTTCATAAAAGAACTTGCATTAAAATACTCACTTTAAAATGACGTATTGGTCTTCTTTAAAAATTATTTATTGGTTCCAGTTTGTTTTGACAATAAAACCATACGAATTCCTATTTCAGGTGGTGGATAACATTTCAAACTCCTTACTAAATTTTCCTTATCTTCACGTTTCCACTCAAAGATTGCATGTGGTTTGAATTGGCTGCATTTTCCACACATTTTCTTCTTCAAGCAACTACAACTCACTTCTTCAATAGTGATTTCCTTATGCAGAGTATTTTTACTTGTATCTCTCAATGCCGAATTATCCAACGTGATTTCTCTTAACTGGAAGCTCCTCAAAAATAGATATCTTCTCTTGTGGCAACGGTATCTCTCAATGCCGAATTATCCAACGTGATTTCTTTTAACTGGAAGCTCCTCAAAAATAGATATCTTCTCTTGTGGCAACGGACCAGCTCCCTCTTCACGACATGGCGTATTTTCTTCACAAACAACGACTTGTTCAACAGGTGGGTAGTTACTTCTCATGATCGATGGATATATTTATGGCTTTCCTTCACATAAACTTTCTCATCTTTTCCTCATGAAAATAGATTTTCTTCTGTGGTGGATGGGGACGAATCGTCCTTAAACGGTGATTTCTTCACTGATGGTCTCCTCCATTATTTCTCCCTTCACGGATTTAGACTTATCAAGCATATATGATCGTCTTGAATGAACAGATCGATGACACCTCCTTCAACACACAATTCTATGGATTGGCTTCCTTCTTCACTCTATCCAACTGAGGTGTGAGTTTCTTCACGACTTCAACAATATCTCTTTTTGGCTGGGCGTATCTTTGGAATTTTCTTTGGATCTGTAGATATGAAAGTTTTCTTGGATCCAATTATTTCTATTCCTTCAGACTCAAACTTAGATCTGGCTCCAATTTCTTGTATCAATTCTCTCTCACTTGACTCTTGAAAGAGCTCATCTTGAATCAAAATTCCTTTAAAGTCCCAGCCTTCTTCACTATGGAAGAATACTTCTTCATAATGGAAGAATGCAACACAGATCGAAATAATAATTCTAGAATGCAACACAACTCGGTAGACTAATTCTAGAATGCAACACAACTCGGCAGATTACTTCTCTACCATAGTCTTCTCCATAGATTGCAAGTTGCGGATGAACAATCAATGCCATATAATCTCCTATCCTTAAATGGATTTATCTTATTTACTTAGCCTTAAAAATTTAACCCTAAGTTCCTAAACCATGGAATAGAGTCATGCTTTAATTAAATCATTATTTATTTATCTTAAGATGAGATTAAGAGGTGAAAAATGGTCTTTTGTGGAAAATCCACATGGAAATCTAAATCCATGCATATATAAAGTGAGAATTTAGTTCGAGAGTCACTCATTCCTTGTCATTCATACCATCGCCATGGAATTCCCATAGAATGGTACCAATGAGAGGACCAGAGCTGCAATAGGTGCAGAGACCTTTTCATGCCATTGACCCCAAGGAAAATGGGTTACCCTTGTGATAGGAACCTAGGTTGCAACTATGTTCCCTAGAGTCCCAATTTGGATACTTCAAGTCCAACCTATGCTCGAGCGCTGGTAGGGAAATTGGGTGTTATGGAAGGACTATTAACTCAGAAAAGGGGCCTTGTTCCTTGCGTTGTGCAAGCTACTGGGGAATGCGAACTAAGGATTGGGACAACTGTGGAGTGGTTTTTTGTAACAAGGCATTGCATGTGTGTTGGGTTGTGTAGAGGCCTTGGGGAAATATGATACCCTGTATGTTAAGCCTCAGACATATGTAATATGTTGTAATTGTTTATTATTGTGGCACTAGGTTCCAGGAAAAGGGTCTTGAAGGACCGAGAGACATTATTATTGTTCTACATAATTAATTAATAAAAACAACTGGCACACCTGAAACCACAAATGAGGATGAGAGGCCTCCATTCCATAGTATGAGTGGGAATGGGAACATTTCTAGCACTTTAGAACTTGTTGTTGGATTGATGTTGTTCATCATAGTTCATTCTGGACCTTTGGATGGTTATTTGTGAATATTTTTGGAGCCTTTTATTATTTCGGGACCTTAGATTGGATACTTGTGATTACTTTTTACTAAGGAGTTACTAGTGGGCCCTTATGAAGGATTTGTGGACCCCACTTGCTGAATGCACCCTCCTTCGAAAATATTATCTCCTATTTATGTGCTTTTGGTAATTTGTGATCCCTCTTCCTAGTTTTTAAGGGTTGTAATCTATTTTATTGCTTCTACTCTAACAAAATGCATTGATGAGGGAAGATGCTCCTATTCTTGTGCTTGCAAGACATTTATGACACTATTTTACATCCACTTTCTCATGGATGTGCCCTCTATAGCCTCCACACTTGGATTTTTTAAATCTCACCTCGTTATGACACCTTTTTCTATTTTGGGAAGGAATATTTTGCTTGTGTAACTCCTCCTCTCACTAATTCGAGTTCCTCTCTCCTAATTCAATTTTCGTCTCATGAATTCAAATTTGTAACTCGTAACTTGATGATCTACCTCTCTCTAACTCAAATTTGTCTCCTTGGGTTGGATTTTTGTCTATAATCCTTGGTTGGATTTTTGTCTAATTCTCATGTAGGATATGTGATTCATGTAATGCATGCTAAGAGATAGTAAGCTTGTGAGCCATGTATGATATGCTATGTTGAATGTGTGATACCTAGTCTTTATGTGTGGTGTAATCCTGGACAAATATGAATACTTCCGTTGATCCAATGCTTGTCTCTGTCCTGATCATGCACGTAAATCCTGATGGTGAATGGCAAAGTCACGACGGACCCAGGGAGTGAAGGGATTACCATTGCACTTGGTAGTGGGGTGGAAGATAAAGTAGGTGGTTAGGGATTGAGTTCGAGATTCCTAGACTAATATCCTTGAGTGTATCTCCACCTATGGATCCATGGCCTCAGCTCGGGGGTGGCCTGTCAAAGTAAGATCTAGCTTGGAAGTACCTATGGATAGGTGGAACGTGGTCCGGTTGATGCTAGTTGCATATTAATAATATAAGTGTTTCATTTTATTTTATTTCATATTTTTATATGAAGCATTTGTTATCTTATTGCATTCATAGAAGATGAGCTGATATTTACTTGTGATAGTGGCTTTTGTGCAAATCGATGGATGCAGATTGATGGATTTTCCTCATGGGATATTGCTTATACTTTCTACCTATCATATATTATTGAAATATATTTTTACATTTTGTTCTACATGCTTCTATTGTGCCCTATATGGAAGAGTTTAACTATGTTTATGCATGCGAATTTCTATCTCGATGAGTACATGGAGGTTGCTCGGGTTACTATTTGGAAACTGGTTTATTCTCTTTGATTTGAGATCTGATCTTGATGGAAGCATATATTATGTTTATTTATGTTTTATTTTATATATATCAAATTTAAATTGAACCATCCATGACTAATTAGATCTGTTTAATGGTTCTACAGATGAAATTACTAAGTTTTGACTACTAGAAAGTGGGTTTTCCAGCTAGAAAATTGGATTCTTTTGATAGTTTCTATGAAGATTTAATTTTATGACAATGCATAACTATGCGTGTTCATGATAGTATACCTTGGTTTATTTAGAGTGTTTCCATAGGATGATAATATTTTATTTAGGAGTTTCACAATTGATTTACTGAGTTTTCAGAACTCTAGTTAACTAGTTTTTATCAATTGTTTGTTAGTAGATCTGATTTACGTTGGTTGTATGGATGTAGATTATAATTCTAGTACACCCTTGGTTTTTGTATCATGCCTCCGAATTCTAATATGATTTTTAAATTAAGATTACATTTGGTTTTGCAGGGATTTAGATTCCAATCAGATGATTGGTTTGTAAATAAAAGCCTAATCTATAAATATGAATTTATGAATGAGTTAATGGTTGTAGATGGAAGTATTCATATTTTATAATTATCATTATTAGATGGATTTATAAGTTTTATTTAATTATGATCTTATAATTAATTCTTAACTGCTTAAGGAAGTGTTACAATTTTATTTGCAAAAGTATCGCAATTGCGTAATTAATAGATGCAAAAATATGAACTGAAGTGGTTCTCAAATTATTCCATAAATTTAGTTTATAAATGATATCAAGATGATTATGGAATCTCATGAATGTTCCTAATAATGTTTATGTCCATATTGATTAAGCACGTGGAATTGGTTTAAATGCATGCTTAGTTATCCTTGCATCAACATAAGCATTGAGGAAATAATTGCATATTAAGTATCACAATTGATTAATTTAAAGGTTGAATGTTTATTTCATTGGATTAATGATATGATGACTTAAAATTTTAAAACTTAATCCATTGTGCATAAACTTAATTCATCCTCCCCCCTAGTCATTTGGTGCATGTGGCCTTAGTTTTGTGGTTGGGCATGTTACAAGTGGTATCATAGCTTAGGTTTCAACACTGCGGTTGTTGGGCCTGCTACAGATAATTATAAATATTTTGTTTATGTGCATTTGAGGTTATAAATGTGCATATTAAAATAAATTTAACCCCCCTTTTGTTAATGGAAGAATCAGAAGCCTCACTTCAGAGATCAGTTTGGCTGCATCCTTCTTTTATTTTCAGAAGTCAAGAAACTATGGGCTAGTTTATGATGTGTTTTTTATTGGAATTGGCTTGTTTGATAAAATTTGGAGGGATTGAATTTTTGTGTTTGAAACCTTATAATGTTGCACTCTTACTTGGAAAGTCTTGGAAAATTTATTAACATACCTCCTTCAAGTTCCCCTTCTTACTCAGAGATTAGTACTTAATTTTGAAGAAAAAAAAAACATTTGATAAAGGAAAAGTTGTTTTTGGTCGATTAAAGTATATATATGTTGTCGATGGTATATACCTTGCAGGGAAAATTTCATTCAAAAGTTACACTTGAAGAGAGATTTTGAAAATTGAAGCATTCCGCCAAATTCCAAGGATTAAGGTTACATGGATGCGATTACAATTACACGATATAATTTTACGATTACAATCTCAGTTACTATTCTCCAATTTTTATAATTTCACAATTTTACAATTTTACAATTTTTACAATAATTATAATTTTTACAATCTTACAATCTTACAATTTTATGGTTTTTACAATATTGCAATTAGACAATCTTACGATTACAAGTACAAGTACAAAATACAATTACAAATACAATTTTGCAATTACAAATTACACTTATAATTGCAATTTTATTACAATTCTACAATTCAATAATTGCATTTATAGTTGCAATCTTACAAATTAAGGACACAATTACAATTTCTCAAATCTACAATCTTATAATTTATAATTACCACTGCATTTATGGTCGCAGTCTTAGTAGTAGAATTACAACGTCAGTACAAATTCAATTATTGCAATTACAATTACAAATGTGATGCAAGAGCCTCCAACTCAACATCTTGAATCACGTGCCTTAGGTTCTAGAAGTAAGATGGGGTTAGTTTATTTTTTTCAATAAGTGGAAGAATTCCTTATTCTCCTTGATCCCCTACATGTAATCATCAAGGATTGATCTTTGTCAATCTGAGTTTTCTTTAATTAGACATTTCGGTCCAGCCCAATCAGATATGTTAACAGTAGTGGGCTTTTATAAATCATTTGTAATAGGAATGAATGGATATGAGAGTTAATGATAGAATAGAGTGTGTATGATAATTTGGATAGAGATTTATAGGAGTGAGCTACTCCCTAAGCATGAGCGAGTGGATGAATCTTAATATGCTGTAAAACTGTCATTTTCTCGAATAATGAAGAACAAAGCATACAACTCTGCTTGTGTTGACCGATTTGTGATGCAATTTCATCCTTAATACTCTTAAAATGCGAATTTGTGTGTTACAGAAGATCAAATTCTGATTGGAAGATCAAAGTTACGCTATTGAAGATCCAATCGAATCGGAAATTTAACCTGTAAGTTGTTAAGATTTCAAATTTCGATTTACTAATAGCTATAGGCCACCAATTTTGGTATCATATCACAATAGAGATTTTGCATGAAGGGTTCATTTGATCAGTGAAACTGTGTAAGGATGCCACTGAGAAGAGGTCGACCAAGAGGGATTCCTGTAGGTCATGGTCGCGGAAGACAACCTACTGCAAAGAATGATGTCGAAAGAGATATGCAGAGGATAGAAGAATGCTTGGCAGCAATGGAACAGAGAAATCAATAAGAAGATGATTCTGATTACAGTGGTGAAGACCTTGAATCTCCTAAAGAAGAGGAAGAAGAAACCAAAGAAGTCAGGATTATGTGAATGCTGATGAGGGCCAGTAGCAGACTAAGGGTTGAGGTACCAATGTACGAAGGTAAGTTAAATATAGAAGAGATTATGGACAGGATAAATGCTTTGAACAAATACTTTGACTTTGAAGAAATAGAAGACAAGAAGAAGATGAAGTATGTAGCTACCAAGATGAAAGTCTATGCAGCAATATGGTGGGATGAACTCCAGATACGAAGGGAAAGGAGAGGTAAGTCCAAAATAACCTCTTGGGATAGAATGCTAAGGAAAATTAAAAGTCAATTCATGCCTAAATACTATCAGCTAAACTTGATTAGGCAGTTACAAAACCTTAGGAAAAAGACCTTGACTGTAAAAGAATATACTGAAGAATTCTTTAGATTGAGCATTAGAGCTGGACACATAGAGGGTGGTCTAGAGAGGGTAGACAGATATATGAATGGGCCGAGGTATGAGATACAAGATGAAATCAGTCTACTAAGCTTGAAAACAGTAGAGGATGCATACCAGGTGGCTTCTAAAGTAGAAGAAAATTTGCTAAGGAAACATAACCAGAGAAATATGGGTAAAATCACAGTGAGGGTTAGAGGTACTCGTATTAGTGAATATAGGAACCCTAGAGAGGGAAATGAAGGTTCTAGCAGTAGTAATCAATCATCACAGAGAGGAGGCTTTAGAGGAGGCAGAAGTAGAGGCAGACAAAGAGAAATAAAGTGTTATAATTCTTGTGAAATTGGTCACATGTCTTGGAATTGTCCAAGAAATCAAAATGCAGGTCAAAGAAATGTAAATGTTGCAGAAGCCCAAGGGGAGCCGAAAGATGAACCAGAAGTGAGCAATGTTCTAGAGGAAGGAGAGTCCCTTATGCTGAAAAGGATGTTGATAAAGTCTGAAAAGAAAGCACATGAACCATTACAGAGGAAGAACCTATTCAGAACAAGGTGTAAGTCACAAGGTAAGTGCTGCAAAATTATTATTGATAATGGTAGCACTAACAACTTGGTTTCCGCAGAAATGGTAGAGAAGATGGGATTGAAGAGGATGAAGCATCCCACTCCCTACAAGGTGTCCTGGTTGCATAAAGGACATCAGATCTTGGTAAATGAGCAATGCAATGTGGAGTTTCAAATTGAAAATTATAAAGATGTAATCATGTTTGACATTATGCTTATGGATGTATGTCATATAATCCTAGGAAAACCTTGGCAGTATTATAGGAAGGATGTGCATGATGGAAGAAAGAACACTTATTCCCTAGAGAAAGATGGGAAAATACATGTTCTGACACCTCTGGAAGATGAGATAGTTCATACAAGTTCTAGCTCAAGCATTTTGCTAATGTCTGGAAAGAAACTGCTACAGGAAGCTCAAAATGAGAAAGATCTATAGTTTTCCATTATTGGTAAGCCCAAGGTAATCTTAACTTCTACAAATCTAGATGAGTTGCCTGATGAAGTTAAGCTTTTGTTATATGAGTATGATGATATCATTGTAGATGAATTACCTAATACTCTACCACTTGTGAGGAGTATTAGTCACCATATTGATTTGATATGTGGTGCAAGTTTGCCAAACAAAGTAGCCTATAGACTAACTCCTGAGGAGAGTGAAGAGATTACGCAACAACAGGAGTTGTTGGAGAAGGGATTAATGAAGGAGAGTCTAAGTCCTTGTGCAATACCTAATGTACTCATCCCAAAGAAGGATAGTGGATGGAGAATGTGTACTGATTCTAGAGCTATAAATAAGATCACTATCAGGTATAGATTAGCTTTACCCAGGATTGATGATCTGATGGATTGTTTGAGTGGTTTAGAGTATTTTTCTAAAATAGATTTGAAGAGTGGATACCATCATATTAGGATAAGGGAACGGGATGAGTGGAAAACAACATTTAATACTAATGATGGGTTATATGAATGGTTAGTGATGCCTTTTGGCCTTACTAATGCAGCTAGTACTTTCATGAGGCTAATGAATGAAGTCTTAAAGGAATTTACAAGAAAATTTGTAATAGTGTATCTTGATGATATTCTGATTTTTAGTCAGAACATAAAAGAACATTTAAGACACATTGACTTGGTATTAAGGACTTTGCAGAAGGAAAAGTTGCTTATAAACTTGAAAAAGTGTATCCTCTTGAAGAAAGAGTTGGTTTACTTAGGGTTTGTGGTTTTGGAGGAAGGAGTGAAGATGGATTCAGATAAAGTACAAGCAATTCTAGATTGGCCAGTTCCGAAGAGTGCCAATGAGATAAGAAGCTTCCATGGACTAGCTGGTTTCTATAGGAATTTTATTAAAAATTTCAGTCGGATTTGTGCACCTCTGATTGATACCTTCAGAGGAAGTAGGAAGCCTTTTAAGTGGATAGAAGTTGCTGATAGGAATTTCAAATTGTTAAAGAAGAAGATAACTGAAAAGCTTTTTTTGGCTTTGCCTAGTTTTGATAACGTATTTCAAGTTGAGACAGATGCCAGTGGAACAACAGTAGGGGTAGTTCTGAGTCAAGAGTGGAGGCCAGTGGCATATTTTAGTGAAAAAATAAATGAATCCAAACAGAAATATTCCTCATATGACAAGGAATTGTATGCTGTGGTACAAGCTCTATAGAAAAGGAGACATTATTTAATGCCCAGAGAATTTATACTGTACTCTAACAATCATGCCTTGCAATCTATAAACAGTCAACCAAAATTAAATCAAAGACATGTGAAATGGGTATATTTTTCACAGAATTTTACTTTTGTGATTAAGCACACAAGCGGTAAGTCCAATAAATTTGCCGATGCATTAAGCTGAGTAAATTTGATATTGCAAGAACTTAAAATCAGTACTTTAGGGTTTGACAATTTGATTGATATGTATCAAGAGGATGAAGATTTCAAAGATATTTATATTGCTTGTAAAGATCCAGTTACTCATAATAGGAGCCAATGGTTAGACTACATGTTGCAGGAAGGTCTGTTGTTCAAGAATAGTTAGTTATGTGTTCCAAGATGTTCAATGAGGGAAAATTTGATTCAGGAAAAACATAGTGGAGGATTGGCAAGACATTTTGGGGAAGATAAAACTTTGCTCAGGTGAGTAACTTCTATTTTTGGCAAAGGATGCAACTGGATGTGAAGATGTTTGTTGAAAGATGAAGGGTTTTCCAGCACGCAAAGGGGAGAAGTCAGAAAATTGAACTAAACCAGTCCTCTCCTATTCCAACTAGGCCTTGGGATTCAATTAGTATGGATTTTGTGGGTTACCTATAACTCAGCGAGGACATGATTCCATTTATGTTGTTGTAGATAGATTTTCCAAGATGGCTCATTTCATTGCTTGTAAGAAAAATAATGATGCAACAAACATTGCAAATTTATTTTTCTCTAAAACTGTAAAATTGCATGGGTTGCCATTAAGTATTGTGTCTGACAGGGATACAAAATTTGTTGGTCATTTCTGGAGGACTCTATGGAAAAATCTGGGAATGAATCTCAGTTTTAGTTCTGCTTATCATCCTTAGACTGATGGTCAGACTGAAGTGGTCAATCAGAGCTTGGGAAACATCCTAAGGAGTTTGGTATATGAAAATCTAAAACAGTGGGACTGGGATTTACCTCAAGTTGAGTTTGCTTATAATGATTCACCCAATCAGAGTACATGTATGAGTCCTTTCCGAATTATCTATGGAATGCATCCAAGAGGTCAGTAAGAGCTTAGAGATTTGGGGAAGCTTGAAAATAGAAGTGCAGAGGGTGAATATTTTGCAGTCAGTATGCATGAGTTGCAAGAAAATGTCAAGAGAAGGTTACAGGAGAGTTCCTCAAAATATAACCAGAGTGAAAATTTGAAAAGAAGAGAAGTGGACTTTTAGGTTGGAGACTTGGTAATGGCTTATCTGAAAAAGGAAAGATTCCCTAGGGGAACTAATAACAAACTAAAACTTAAGAAAATTGGACCTTGTAATATTTTGAGGAAGTTTTCTGCAAGTGCCTATGAACTTGAACTTCCTTCTAATCTTCAAATCTCACCAATTTTTAATGTTTCAGATCTTTATCCTTTTAAAGATGTAGGTACCTAGATAGGTGAAGTTGCCTCAGGAGAAGATGATTCAGCTAAAGACTAGGAAGGAAAAATTCCTCATAAAGATCAACCTCAAGTTGAAACTGTCCTTGACAAGAAAATTTTGAAAAAAACTAGCAACAAAACATTTTTTTAGTACTTGGTGAAGTGGAAAAATCAACCTATTGAGGATGCAGTCTCGATGACAGAGTCAGAGATTTCAAAGTATAATATACAACCTGAATATTTTATGGGAAATTCTTTTCTTACCCAAGAGAATGATGCAAGAGCATGCAACTTAGCATCTTGAATCGCGTGCATTAGGTTCTACAAGTAAGATAGGGTTTTTTTTTTTTCATTCAATAAGTGGCAGAATGCCTTATTCTCCTTGATCCCCTACATGGAATCATCAAGGATTGATCTTTGTCAATCTGAGTTTCTTTAATTAGACATTCCGGTCCGGACCAATCGGATATGTTAATAGTAGTGGGATTTTATAAATAATTTGTAATAGGAATGACTGGATATGAGAGTTAATGAGAGATCAGAGTGTGTACGACCATTTGGACATATATTTATAGGAGAGAGCTACACCCTGAGCGTGATCAAGTGGATGAATCTTAATATGATGTAAAACTGTCAATTTCCCGAATAATGAAGAATGGAGCATACAACTCTGCTTGTGTTGATCGATTTGTGATGCAATTTCATCCTTAATACTCTTAAAACGCGAAGGTGCATGTTACAGAAGATTGAATTTCAATTGGAAGATAAAATTTCCACTGCTAAAGATCCAACCGAATCGGAAATTTAACTTGTAAGTTGTTAAGATTTCGAATTTCAATTTACTAACAGCTATAGGCCATCAAAATGCAATTTTCCTTACCACAATTACAATTTTAGTTTTGATTTGTTTAACCGTACAGAATTACATTTACAATTTTAGTATAAATTTGTTTACTCCTTATTTCACTTACAATTGCTATCACAATATTTCAAGTGTAGTTATGTAATGGTGTTCAGTGTCAGAATCAAAGCAGTGAGGAGTAAGTAAGTGTAGTGAAGAGGAAGCTATAAATATCAGAGATCAAATATGCACATAAACCTTACAATTCCAAAGAAGAGTTATGGGGCAAGGTCTTGAAATGAAAAAAAGGGGAAGCCTCATAACCTTTGAGTTTGGAAGGTTTAGTAAAATATATGTATAATTTCTATATGAAATCATATGATATGTGTTAAGTATGTATAATAGTATAGCTTATCTATTTGTATATATATGACGATCTAATAAATAATTACCAATGTGTATGTGTGTGTATTGTATTGTGTTATATATGGTGTATCGTATGAGTGCATTATGGTGTGTCATTTAACTAGTAATTATTTTAGTATAGGATATTAGAAGGATTTTAGTGGTAGGATGTTTGGTTGTTTGATATGACTATGTATTTACCTTGGTTGATAGTATAATTATTGTGCTATGTGTAAATAATTAGTAATGTAATGTATCATTACTATATTGGTATTAGATGGTATTGTTGTTGAAGTACGTATAGCATTGTTATTTATGGAGTATGTATGCAGGCAAGATGTATGATTGTGTATGTGTTGAGTGTTTACATAAATGTAGTATTAATAGTGTTTGTGAGGCTATTGGTTGTACGTAAGATACTATGATAATGGTATGGTGTGAATTAATGAGGAGTTTTTCGATGTATATGGTATCAGTTGTGATAAAGATTAGACTTGGTTGTATTTGGTTTCTCTCAGCTGTTATGATTAATGTATTATGAGTGGCATATTCTGGTTGGTGTATTTTGGTTAATCTATCCTAGTTGATGTAACATGATCAATGAATATATTCTGACTGAAGCATTCTGATTGATGTATTCTGATTAATGTATTCGGTTGATGTATTATGATTGATGTAATTTTATTGATGTGTCTTGATTGATGTATTCTGATTGAGGGTGAATATTTTGCAGTCAGTATGCATGAGTTGCAAGAAAATGTCAAGAGAAGGTTACAGGAGAGTTCCTCAAAATATAACCAGAGGGAAAATTTGAAAAGAAGAGAAGTGGACTTTTAGGTTGGAGACTTGGTAATGGCTTATCTGAAAAAGGAAAGATTCCCTAGGGGAACTAATAACAAACTAAAACTTAAGAAAATTGGACCTTGTAATATTTTGAGGAAGTTTTCTGCAAGTGCCTATGAACTTGAACTTCCTTCTAATCTTCAAATCTCACCAATTTTTAATGTTTCAGATCTTTATCCTTTTAAAGATGTAGGTACCTAGATAGGTGAAGTTGCCTCAGGAGAAGATGATTCAGCTATAGACTAGGAAGGACAAATTCCTCATAAAGAACAACCTCAAGTTTAAACTGTCCTTGACAAGAAAATTTTGAAAAAAAATAGCAACAAAACAATTTTCAGTACTTGGTGAAGTGGAAAAATCAACCTATTGAGGATGCAGTCTGTATGACAGGGTCATAGATTTCAAAGTATAATATACAACCTGAATATTTTATGGGAAATTCTTTTCTTACCCAAGAGAATGATGCAAGAGCATGCAACTCAGCATCTTGAATCGCGTGCATTAGGTTCTAGAAGTAAGATAGGGTTATTTTTTTTTCTTTCAATAAGTGGCAGAATGCCTTATTCTCCTTGATCCCCTGCATGGAATCATCAAGGATTGATCTTTGTCAATCTGAGATTCTTTAATTAGACATTCCAGTCCGGACCAATCGGATATGTTAATAGTAGTGGGATTTTATAAATAATTTGTAATGGGAATGACTGGATATGAGAGTTAATGAGAGATCAGAGTGTGTACGATCATTTGGACATATGTTTATAGGAGAGAGCTACACCCTGAGCGTGATCAAGTGGATGAATCTTAATATGATGTAAAACTGTCAATTTCCCGAATAATGAAGAATGGAGCATACAACTCTGCTTGTGTTGATCGATTTGTGATGCAATTTCATCCTTAATACTCTTAAAACGCGAAGGTGCATGTTACAGAAGATTGAATTTCAATTGGAAGATAAAATTTCCACTGCTAAAGATCCAACCGAATCAAAAATTTAACTTGTAAGTTGTTAAGATTTCGAATTTCAATTTACTAACATCTATAGGCCATCAAAATGCAATTTTCCTTATCACAATTACAATTTTAGTTTTGATTTGTTTAACCGTACGGAATTACATTTACAATTTTAGTATAAATTTGTTTACTCCTTATTTCACTTACAATTGCTATCACAATATTTCAAGTGTAGTTATGTAATGGTGTTCAGTGTTAGAATCAAAGCAGTGAGGAGTAAGTAAGTGTAGTGAAGAGGAAGCTATAAATATCAGAGATTAAATATGCACATAAACCTTACAATTCCAAAGAAGAGTTATGGGGCAAGGTCTTGAAATGAAAAAAAGGGGAAGCCTCATAACCTTTGAGTTTGGAAGGTTTAGTAAAATATATGTAGAATTTCTATATGAAATCATATGATATGTGTTTAGTATGTATAATAGTATATCTTATCTATTTGTATATATATGACGATCTAATATATAATTACCAATGTGTATGTGTGTGTATTGTATTGTGTTATATATGGTGTATGGTATGAGTGCATTATGGTGTGTCATTTAACTAGTAATTATTTTAGTATAGGATATTAGAAGGATTTTAGTGGTAGGATGTTTGGTTATTTGATGTGACTATGTATTTACCTTGGTTGATAGTATAATTATTGTGCTATGTGTAAATAATTAGTAATGTAATGTATCATTACTATATTGGGATTAGATGGTATTGTTGTTGAAGTACGTATAGCATTGTTATTTATGGAGTATGTATGCAGGCAAGATGTATGATTGTGTATGTGTTGAGTGTTTACATAAATGTAGTATTAATAGCATTTGTGAGGCTATTGGTTGTACGTAAGATATCATGATAATGGTATGGTGTGAATTAATGAGGAGTTTTTCGATGTATATGGTATCAGTTGTGATAAAGATTAGACTTGGTTGTATTTGGTTTCTCTCAGCTGTTATGATTAATGTATTATGAGTGGCATATTCTGGTTGGTGTATTTTGGTTAATATATCCTAGTTGATGTAACATGATCAATGAATATATTATGACTGAGGCATTCTGATTGATGTATTCTGATTAATGTATTCGGTTGATGTATTATGATTGATGTAATTTTATTGATGTGTCTTGATTGATGTATTCTGATTGAGGGTGAATATTTTGCAGTCAGTATGCATGAGTTGCAAGAAAATGTCAAGAGAAGGTTACAGGAGAGTTCCTCAAAATATAACCAGAGGGAAAATTTGAAAAGAAGAGAAGTGGAATTTTAGGTTGGAGACTTGGTAATGGCTTATCTGAAAAAGGAAAGATTCCCTAGGGGAACTAATAAAAAACTAAAACTTAAGAAAATTGGACCTTGTAATATTTTGAGGAAGTTTTCTGCAAGTGCCTATGAACTTGAACTTCCTTCTAATCTTCAAATCTCACCAATTTTTAATGTTTCAGATCTTTATCCTTTTAAAGATGTAGGTACCTAGATAGGTGAAGTTGCCTCAGGAGAAGATGATTCAGCTATAGACTAGGAAGGATAAATTCCTCATAAAGAACAACCTCAAGTTGAAACTGTCCTTGACAAGAAAATTTTGAAAAAAACTAGCAACAAAACATTTTTTCAGTACTTGGTGAAGTGGAAAAATCAACCTATTGAGGATGCAGTCTGGATGACAGAGTCAGAGATTTCAAAGTATAATATACAACCTGAATATTTTATGGGAAATTCTTTTCTTACCCAAGAGAATGATGCAAGAGCATGCAACTCACCATCTTGAATCGCGTGCATTAGGTTATAGAAGTAAGATAGGGTTATTTTTTTTTCTTTCAATAAGTGGCAGAATGCCTTATTCTCCTTGATCCCCTGCATGGAATCATCAAGGATTGATCTTTGTCAATCTGAGTTTCTTTAATTAGACATTCCGGTCCGAACCAATCGGATATGTTAATAGTAGTGGGATTTTATAAATAATTTGTCATAGGAATGACTGGATATGAGAGTTAATGAGAGATCAGAGTGTGTACGATCATTTGGACATATATTTATAGGAGAGAGCTACACCCTGAGCGTGATCAAGTGGATGAATCTTAATATGATGTAAAACTGTCAATTTCCCGAATAATGAAGAATGGAGCATACAACTCTGCTTGTGTGGATCGATTTGTGATGCAATTTCATCCTTAATACTCTTAAAACGCGAAGGTGCATGTTACAGAAGATTGAATTTCAATTGGAAGATAAAATTTCCACTGCTAAAGATCCAACCGAATCGGAAATTTAACTTGTAAGTTGTTAAGATTTCGAATTTCAATTTACTAACAGCTATAGGCCATCAAAATGCAATTTTCCTTATCACAATTACAATTTTAGTTTTGATTTGTTTAACCGTACGAAATTACATTTACAATTTTAGTATAAATTTGTTTACTCCTTATTTCACTTACAATTGCTATCACAATATTTCAAGTGTAGTTATGTAATGGTGTTCAGTGTCAGAATCAAAGCAGTGAGGAGTAAGTAAGTGTAGTGAAGAGGAAGCTATAAATATCAGAGATCAAATATGCACATAAACCTTACAATTCCAAAGAAAAGTTATGGGGCAAGGTCTTGAAATGAAAAAAAGGGGAAGCCTCATAACCTTTGAGTTTGGAAGGTTTAGTAAAATATATGTAGAATTTCTATATGAAATCATATGATATGTGTTTAGTATGTATAATAGTATATCTTATCTATTTGTATATATATGACGATCTAATATATAATTACCAATGTGTATGTGTGTGTATTGTATTGTGTTATATATGGTGTATGGTATGAGTGCATTATGGTGTGTCAATTAACTTGTAATTATTTTAGTATAGGATATTAGAAGGATTTTAGTGGTAGGATGTTTGGTTGTTTGATGTGACTATGTATTTACCTTGGTTGATAGTATAATTATTGTGCTATGTGTAAATAATTAGTAATGTAATGTATCATTACTATATTGGGATTAGATGGTATTGTTGTTGAAGTACATATAGCATTGTTATTTATGGAGTATGTATGCAGGCAAGATGTATGATTGTGTATGTGTTGAGTGTTTACATAAATGTAGTATTAATAGCGTTTGTGAGGCTATTGGTTGTATGTAAGATATTATGATAATGGTATGGTGTGAATTAATGAGTTTTTCGATGTATATGGTATCAATTGTGATAAAGATTAGACTTGGTTGTATTTGGTTTCTCTCAGCTGTTATGATTAATGTATTATGAGTGGCATATTCTGGTTGGTGTATTTTGGTTAATCTATCCTAGTTGATGTAACATGATCAATGAATATATTCTGACTGAAGCATTCTGATTGATGTATTCTGATTAATGTATTCGGTTGATGTATTATGATTGATGTAATTTTATTGATGTGTCTTGATTGATGTATTCTGATTGAGGGTGAATATTTTGCAGTCAGTATGCATGAGTTGCAAGAAAATGTCAAGAGAAGGTTACAGGAGAGTTCCTCAAAATATAACCAGAGGGAAAATTTGAAAAGAAGAGAAGTGGACTTTTAGGTTGGAGACTTGGTAATGGCTTATCTGAAAAAGGAAAGATTCCCTAGGGGAACTAATAAAAAACTAAAACTTAAGAAAATTGGACCTTGTAATATTTTGAGGAAGTTTTCTGCAAGTGCCTATGAACTTGAACTTCCTTCTAATCTTCAAATCTCACCAATTTTTAATGTTTCAGATCTTTATCCTCTTAAAGATGTAGGTACCTAGATAGGTGAAGTTGCCTCAGGAGAAGATGATTCAGCTATAGACTAGGAAGGACAAATTCCTCATAAAGAACAACCTCAAGTTGAAACTATCCTTGACAAGAAAATTTTGAAAAAAACTAGCAACAAAACATTTTTTCAGCACTTGGTGAAGTGGAAAAATCAACCTATTGAGGATGCAGTCTGGATGACATAGTCAGAGATTTCAAAGTATAATATACAACCTGAATATTTTATGGGAAATTCTTTGCTTACCCAAGAGAATGATGCAAGAGCATGCAACTCAGCATCTTGAATCGCGTGCATTAGGTTCTAGAAGGAAGATAGGGTTATTTTTTTTTTCTTTCAATAAGTGGAAAAATGCCTTATTCTCCTTGATCCCCTGTATGGAATCATCAAGGATTGATCTTTGTCAATCTGAGTTTCTTTAATTAGACATTCCGGTCCGGACCAATCGGATATGTTAATAGTAGTGGGATTTTATAAATAATTTGTAATAGGAATGACTGGATATGAGAGTTAATGAGAGATCAGAGTGTGTACGATCATTTGGACATATATTTATAGGAGAGAGCTACACCCTGAGCATGATCAAGTGGATGAATCTTAATATGATGTAAAACTGTCAATTTCCCGAGTAATGAAGAATGGAGCATACAAATCTGCTTGTGTTGATCGATTTGTGATGCAATTTCATCCTTAATACTCTTAAAACATGAAGGTGCACGTTACAGAAGATTGAATTTCAATTGGAAGATAAAATTTCCACTGCTAAAGATCCAACCGAATCGGAAATTTAACTTGTAAGTTGTTAAGATTTCGAATTTCAATTTACTAACAGCTATAGGCCATCAAAATGCAATTTTCCTTATCACAATTACAATTTTAGTTTTGATTTGTTTAACCGTACGGAATTACATTTACAATTTTAGTATAAACTTGTTTACTCCTTATTTCACTTACAATTGCTATCACAATATTTCAAGTGTAGTTATGTAATGGTGTTCAGTGTCAGAATCAAGGCAGTGAGGAGTAAGTAAGTGTAGTGAAGAGGAAGCTATAAATATCAGAGATCAAATATGCACATAAACCTTACAATTCCAAAGAAGAGTTATGGGGCAAGGTCTTGAAATGAAAAAATGGGGAAGCCTCATAACCTTTGAGTTTGGAAGGTTTAGTAAAATATATGTAGAATTTCTATATGAAATCATATGATATGTGTTTAGTATGTATAATAGTATATCTTATCTATTTGTATATATATGACGATCTAATATATAATTACCAATGTGTATGTGTGTGTATTGTATTGTGTTATATATGGTGTATGGTATGAGTGCATTATGGTGTGTCATTTAACTAGTAATTATTTTAGTATAGGATATTAGAAGTATTTTAGTGGTAGGATGTTTGGTTGTTTGATGTGACTATGTATTTACCTTGGTTGATAGTATAATTATTGTGCTATGTGTAAATAATTAGTAATGTAATGTATCATTACTATATTGGGATTAGATGGTATTGTTGTTGAAGTACGTATAGCATTGTTATTTATGGAGTATGTATGCAGGCAAGATGTATGATTGTGTATGTGTTGAGTGTTTACATAAATGTAGTATTAATAGCGTTTGTGAGGCTATTGGTTGTACGTAAGATATTATGATAATGGTATGGTGTGAATTAATGAGGAGTTTTTCGATGTATATGGTATCAGTTGTGATAAAGATTAGACTTGGTTGTATTTGGTTTCTCTCAGCTGTTATGATTAATGTATTATGAGTGGCATATTCTGGTTGGTGTATTTTGGTTAATCTATCCTAGTTGATGTAACATGATCAATGAATATATTCTTACTGAAGCATTCTGATTGATGTATTCTGATTAATGTATTCGGTTGATGTATTATGATTGATGTAATTTTATTGATGTGTCTTGATTGATGTATTCTGATTGATGTATCATGATTGATGTATTATGATTGATGAATATTGATTGATGTATTCTAATTGATGTATTCTAGTTGAAGTAATGTGATTGATGTATTATGATTAATGTTTGTATGGTTAATTGATGCATGTATGGTATCCATTGGTTGATAAAGTATGGATGATGGTAGATATATATATGATATTTATGTTGTCGTTGGTGCATGTATGATATTGATGTATGTATGATATTGTACGTTATCAATGTATGATTGTTACTAGTTGTTGTTGGATGTTATTGGGTGCATTGGTTGATGAATATAGTTGATGTATGGTTGATATTGGTTTATGTTACTAGTTGATGTTACTGGTTGATGCTACTTGTTGATGATACCGGTTGATATTGATTACTATCAGTCAATGTTAAAGGCTTATTGATTATTCTATAAATAATATATATGCATTTTGTTAAGATGAAAAGTAGTATGTTTATATGCTAGTTGTTATGGCCCTTTTGGTTTCTTTGTTAGATTGAAATTCTTGCATATAGTTTTTCTTTGCATAGTACATTAAGTGCATAAAGTGTTCCTGTGATCTTTGTGATCTTTGCAAGAAAAAACTATTACAATTTGAATGTATTTGTGATCTTTTTTAAAGGTATCCTGGTAGTATCTATGTGGTATTTCGTATATCATTGTTGAAAAGAATTTAATAACTGTGTTATTGATTAAAGTATGATTCCGGTACCTTTTTGAAGATGTAATTCATGTATCCTTATCCAATACTAATAATGTAGAATGCGATACACATATCTTTGTTGGAAAACTATCTAGGTGATCTTGTTGAAGAGGTATCCTTGTGATCTTTGTCGAAACTATGTTGTTAGGGTATCCTTGTGATATTTGTTGAATGCACCTTGTTAGGGTATCCTTGTGGTATATCAAATACCTTTCTTGAAAGGCATCCTTGTAAAATATCATAAAGGTATTTTATGCATCCTTGTAGGAAAATTAACTAGGTAATAAATCATGTAAAAGCATCTTGGTAATGCATCTCATGTGATTGACTAATTGGAATGCATTTCATGTATCTTGTTGATAGAGCATACGCATGATGCATCTGTTGGTAAAGTATATGCATGGAATAGATTTTCATGAAATTGGTTAGCATAGTTGGTGCATTTCATGTGAAAATCATGTTTAATGCATTTCATGTATCTTGTTGATAGAGCATATGCATGATGCATCTATTAGTAAAGTATATGCATGTGATTGATTTTCATGAAATTTGTTAGTATACTTGGTGCATTTCATGTGAAAAACATGTTTAATGCATTTCATGCGTCTTTTTGATAGATGCATTTCCCATGTCTCATTGAAAGATTATATATACCTGATGCATTTCAATTGATTAGAATGAGTTTTGGGAAGATGTATTTCATGTATTTTGTTGAAGAAGTATCTTAAAGCATTCCATGTACCCTTCATATATTTCATGTATCATAGGTGAAGTAGGTTGAAATGGAATTTCTTTCATGTTATGATCTCATTAGATTTATTTCATGTATCTTTAATATATTTCATGTATCATAGGTGAAGTAGAGTGAAATGGAATTGTATCATGTTGTGATTTCATGGAATTTATTTCATGTGCCTTTGAAGTATTTCACGTTATTAATTATAATTTATTTCTTGAATATGTTGAACAATATATATGTTCTTGATAACCATGGGTCTATTTCGAATGTGAAAAAGAATCCTTGTTGAAGAAGAATATCTATTTCAAATATCCTTGTTGAAGGACATGGTTTAGTTGAATGGGCCCAAGTTCTTGGACTCCCTCAGAGAGCAGTCTAGTATCCATTTCTAGAGGGTAGTGTAGCGGATGGTGTCCTTTCTTCCTTGAGTTCACTCAACTAGTCAAGGTTCTCAGACAGGAAGCTAGGAAATGGGATGGTGATATCCCAAGAAACGATTTAGTTGAAGGGAGTGACATCCCATAAGTAGTGGAGATGGACAAGAAATTAGTAGTGGGAAGCAATGTGGTTCTTGGAAGAGGTAGTTCTGAGAGTTTCTAGACTAAGTGTGCTCTACTTGTGGGAGGAGCATTGTCTCGTTGAATCCAGTTGCCAAAATTTGAGATAAGTATTCTCTCATGTGTTATTCATGTTATTTTATTATGTATATGACATGCCGTGGTCACTAATTTATGCTATCTTTATGTTCATGGTTTATTTTTTGAACAATATCCTTATGTCATGTATCATATATTTTATACTTGATGTTAATCATGTGGTTGATTGAAATATGATTTATAGGTTGATGTATCTTTGGTGTTTGAAGACATTGCAATGGGGATTGAAGATTGACCCTTACTTCTACATTGGAAACCACTCCGCTAGTGTAGGTACTTGCATAGGGAGATAGGAAATGGGTTGGTGATAGGAGTCACATCCCATAGGAAGCGGATATGGACAAGGAAGCATGTGGTAGTGGGAAGTATTGTGGTTTCTCAAAAGAGGAGTTCTAAGAAGGAATACTTGGAAATTGAAGGTTGTGATCCTTCTAAAAGTTTTGTAAAAGCATGTATGTATTATGCATCAAGGATGATGCGTTGTTTAAGGGGAAGGGGAATCTAAAACCCCATATGTTAAGACAGAGACATATGTAATGTGTTGTAATTGTTTATTCGTGTGGCACTAGGGGCCAGAAAAAGAGTCTTTAAGGACCGAGAGACATTATTATTGTTGTACATAATTAATTAATTAAAACAACTCACACACCAGAAACCAGAAAAGAGGATGGGAGGGATTGATTCCACGGTGTGAGGTGGAATGGGGACATTCCTATCACTTTAGAACTTGTTGTTGGATTGATGTTGTTCATTCTATTTCATTTTGGACCTTGGGATGGTTAATTGTGGACATTTTTGGACCCTTTTATTATTTTGGGACCATGGAGTGGGTATTTATGATTATTGTTTCCTAAGGAGTTACTAGTTCACCCTCATGAAGGATTTGTGGACCCCACTTGGTGAACGCACCCTCGAAAAATATTATCTCCTATTTATATGCTTTTGGTCATTTATGAGACCTATTCCTAGTTTTTAGGGGTTGTAAGCTATTTTCTAGCTTCCACTATTACACGATGCATTGATGAGGGAAGATGCTCCTATTGTTGTGCTTCCAAGTAATTTATGACACTGATTTATGTATACTCTCTCATGGATGTGCCCTCTTTAGCCTCCACACTTGGATTTTTTAACTCCCACCTCATTATGACACCTTTTTCTATTCTGGAAAGGAATCTTTTGCTTGTGTAACTCCTCTTCTCACTAATTCAAGTTGCTCTCTCCTAATTCAAGTTCCCTCTCTTGATTTCGAATTTGTAACTTTGAAATTTACCATCTACCTCTCTCTAACTCGAATTTGGCTCGTTGGGTTGGATTTTGTTCTATAAATACTTGGTTTCTCTCCTTGAGAAGATAATCCTCGTGGATGGGATGTTATTCATGTAATTCATGCTAAGAGCTAGTAAAATTGTGAGCCACGTATGCTATGTTATGTTTCATGTGTGAGAACTTGTGTTTATGTTTGATGTAAGCCTGCAAAACTTTGAATAGTTCCTCCGATCCACTACTTGTCTCTGTTCTGATCTTGCACGTAAATCCTGATGGTGAATGGAGACGTCCCGAGGGACCCAGTGGGTGAAGGGATTACTATTGCATTTGGTAGTGTGGTGGAGGAGAAATTAGGTGTGTATAGATTGAGTTGTGGCTTCTAAAACTGAAATCCTTGAGTGCACCTCTACTTGTGGATTCATGGCCTTAGTTCGGGGGTCTCCTATCGAAGTAATATCTATCTTGGCAGTGCCTCTGGCAGGGTGGAACGTGGTCTGATTGATTCCAGTTGCATATTAATAAGATATGAATTATTCCAGTTTATGTTATTTCATATGTTTATATGAATCATTTTTTATTTTATTGCATCCATGGAATTTCAGCTGATATTTACTTGTGACAGTGGTTTTTGTGCAAATCGATGGATGTAGATTAATGGATATTCCTCTTGGGATCTTGCTTATACTTTTATATCTATCATATCTGATTGAAATATATGTTTATATTTTGTTCTATATACTTCTATTGTTCCCTATATGGCTAATTTTAACTGTGTTTATGCATGTGAATTTTTATCTTAATGATTATATGGAGGTTGCTCGAGCTACTGCTTGGAAGATGGTGTATTCTCTTTGTTTTTGACATATGATCTTGATGGAAGCATATATTATGTTTATTTATGTGTTATTGGTTGTAGATTCACCTATAAGTGTTCCCTCCATAACTGATTAGATCCATACAATGGTTCTACAATGAAATTATTGAGTTTCGACTGCTAGAAAGTGGGTTTTCCAGCTAGAAAATTGGATTATTTTGATTGTTTCTCTGAAGATTTGATTATGTGATAATGCATGGATGTGAATGTTCATTCTACTATGCCTTGGGGGCTATAGATTGCTTCCATAGGATGATAAGAATTTATTTATGAGTTTAACAATTAATTTGTTGAGTTTTTGGAACTCTAGTTGACAAGTTTTTTGCTTGGAAACTGGACTAGATCAATTGTTTCTCACTAGATTTGATTTTAGTTTGTTGTATGGCTATAGATTATAATTATAGTGGAACCTTGGTGGTTTTATCATGCCTCCAAATTCTAATGTGATTTTTAAATTAATATTACATTTGGTTTTGCAGGGAGTCAGATGCCAATCGGATGATGGGTTTATAAATAAAATCCTAATCTATAGATCTAAATTTACGAATGAGTTAATGGTTGCAGATGGAAGCCTTGACAGTTTCTAATTAAAATTATTATACGTCTTTAGAATTTAGATTTAAATATGATATACTAATTAATTCTTAATGGCATAAGGAAGTGTTGCAATTTTATTTACAGATGTATCGCAATTGCACAATTAATAGACACAAAAATATGAACTGAAGTGGTTTGAAAATTATTCCGTAAATTTGTTTTATAATGATATAAGGATGATTATGGCCTCTCATGAATGTGTTTAATCATGTTTATTTCTATATTGATTAATCATGCATAACTAGTTTAAATCCATGGTTAGCTATCCATGCATCCACATAAGCATTGAGGAAATAATTACATATTAAGTATCATAATTTATTAATTTAAAGGTTGAATGTTTATTTAATTGGCTTAATGATATGATGAATTAACGTTTGAAACCGTAATCCATTGTGCATAAACTTAATTCATCCTTTCCCATGGTCATTTGGTACCTCTGACCTTAGTTTTGGGGTCAAGCACATTACAAGAAAACTTTTCGGACTGATAGCCCTAGTTGGAGGGTTTCCATTGTCATAGAAAGAAATCCATTATAGAGTGCATATAGATAGGAGGAACACCCTTCATCTTCACCCGATTAGAGGAGTTTAAAATATAACTTCCTCAATTGTATTATGATTGACGTAGTTATATTATTGTTATGGTATTTTTTTAATTTACTGTTTATGTGTATGGAATTATTGGCATTGTGTGAATGCATTTATGTATAAATTGCATGCTTGCTTAGAATGATAATTAAATTAAATTGGGATAGATTATTTAAAATTTATACTATTAAATTGTATGAAAATCCATGGAAATCAAAATTGGCATTAAACGATGAGTTTTATAAGTGGTATTTGAGTACCCCATGGTGTTAATGGTTGAAAGTGGTTACCAGGTAGGTGACAATCCCAACTTTTGTGATCAAAACAATCAATCTTGTTCAAATCTATTTTGGCATATATTTTCCACATATAGTTTTCTTGAAATGAAGGTGTATTTCTATAGTTATATTGAAATGATAGTTTATTTTGATGTTCCCCGTCCATTAAAGTTTCCCCACTTGAGGGATTGATGTTATAATGCCACATATTGGTCTCATTGGGTATGAAGTGTATTAGCAATAGATTGATCATGTTTTCCATGTCTTCTACTAGATAAATTACAGCTTCCATGGATGCCATCATCAACCTATGTTTCAACAACATTTTTGAGATCAAAAGTTCCCTGAACTAGTTATCTAGTTGGGTCACTTTGTTGTTTATGGGTGGATAACATGTAGTGTATGGATCCACTAAAATGATTACTAAGTATTTATTACAATGCAATCAATTTCACACAAAAAAAGTTCTTACATCGGTCAACTACAATAGTATGATTGAGTACAAAAAAGGGTTTTTTATTTTTATTTTTTTTACTAATGTATTTAGTGCTTCTCAATGAATATTTTGATATAGCTCTCCTAGAATGCTATGAGTTGGATGAGTATTACTATGGTGATGGAATTTATAAATTCATGATATTCCCAAATATTAATTATTTAGGGGAGCCTATTTAAATTAGATTATGGAAAAAAAGAGAGTGGGGTGTTATATATTTATAATACATTGATGACTTTGCAACAATAGTACTCAATTGAATCTCACACAATGATTACTAAGGATGTTAGATCATACCTTGGCCACACTACTCTATTCTCAGGTACTAGACAGTGATATCCTCAAGTGTTTCTCTCAGTGTACTATATAAACAAAGAGTCTAGCATGTCTATGTAAATATTATTTTAGGTCAAACTAGGGTGCTTCCAATATACCAAAGAGTATGTGTAGAATGAAATATGTATGCATATTATGTCTGATCAAGCGGTACCAACATGAGTTACATGGGTTTCCAAATAGGTGATGCCACTTGTATGCTCTACATGTATTCTTACACAACCATAGGTTTAACCACTTAGCACTATAAATCTATGTTATTGAAAAACACCAAACTATATGTCTAGCCAAAAGAAAATTGTTTAAAATTTGGGTAAATGCTAGCTCATTAAATAGTTATGTTACCACTTGTAATGTACTTAGCCATAGTAGAACACGAACTATATTCATAGAAATATAAATGTAGAAGAATAAAATAAAAGAGTTCATAAGATTCATTTTGTACATAATAAAACCCTTGTATTAATAATCCCAAAAGATAGTTATATTGATGAACCATTGTGAGGAGGAAACCTCCTTTAAATGGATACTCTAATACAACAATTATCCTATGAAGAATTACATAGCCATATAGTTCAATAAATGTTTTTTTGATAAAATAAACTCAATACTTGTCTTCCCATGGGTAATGAGTATCAACCGCTTAGTAGGCCTTCTTTAATAATGTTAGCATTAACAATAGCATAAGGTATTTAGAATTTTCTAAGTCTAAACCTTGATTGTTTGAATAGAGGCACCCTATCCTAAGCATTAAGAAGGTTTTTAAAGTTTTCTATCAATCTAGACAATGACCTTATTGTTAAATTTTTAGTATTAAATCACAATACTATAGGATCTTTGCTGAGAGAATAACATTTACAGTATATCAATGCATGAAAATTATAATATGACAAGCATCACAAGCATCACAAGAATCAAAAGCATAGAGACAAGAGACACAGAGTTTCCGTGGGGAAAACCCTAAGGTGAAAAACCCCACAACTTCCTCAGAGATAAAGAGAGCAATGGCTCAACCAAAATACAACCAAATAACACTGAGATAGTCTCCTAGCAGATGATCCTCCTCCTCTTCACTAATGCGCCACTTTTCAGAGAGAGAGATAGTTACTTTCCGAGTGAGTAAAGTAGAGATCTCCTATCTCTATTTATACTCACCTTTTTTCCCAGTGACCTACTGGGGCCAACTTGTCTACTTGGATACATCCACATTATATTATATATTAATTAGGGTCGACCCCATAAGGTGGTCTAATAACCCATCGGCAAGTACACACACTTGCGACACTTGTCAATCCACATGACGACACTTCCTTATAGAGGAATAACACATCTCTTATAAGGGTACAATAAATATATATATAATACACAGATGAAATACATTCCGAAGTTACATATACATCAACACTCCCTCTTAACTAGGAAGTTATTTCTCGACACAGATCTGCTAGACAAGTCTTCTTCTCTGGATCATCGTCATCGATGCATCGTCATCATCATCGTCACTGCTGCTACTATCTCAACCAATCTCTGACTCTACTCGTCATAGGAAGCTCTACAGAGCCAGTCCTTTTTCATACTGGATGTAGGCCCACCACCTGCAGGTCTTCGTCATCACTGGCCATACTGTGGAATCCTCAGGACTTATTACGTGCGTCACAAAACCTCGAAAGAGCATCCCAAGATGTTACGGGTACACAACTCCGACCTGTAGGATCTCCCAGGGCGTTATTACATGTGACCCCACCACAAAACCTCTAAAGATCATCTCAGGATGTTACAGGTACACAACTCTGACCTGAAATCTCCTAGGGCACAAATTACATGTGGTCCACCACAAAACCTAGCAAGAGCATCTTAGGATGTTATGGGTACACAACTCTGACCTGAAATATCCTAGGGCACAAATTACATGTGGTCATGGCAAAACCTCGCAAGAGCATCTCAGGATGTTACGGGTACACAACTCCGACCTGAAATCTCCCAGGGCCCAAATTACATGCCATAGGACAAAACCTCGCAAGAGCATCTCAGGATGTTACGGGTACACAACTCCGACCTGAGATCTCCCAGGGCACTATTACATGTCCTCCCAGAGCAATGTCTCGAAAGAGCATCCTAGGCTGTTACGGGTACACAACTCCGACCTATAGGATCTCCCAGACATGCTCATCTGCACAACCTGATCCACGGCCACAGAGTATCAACCTGATACTCACCATACATCATCCTGATGTACTCATGATCGTCCTGATCATCATCACTGCAACATCCTGCTGCATGTCATCTGGAGCAACATCCTGAAGCTCATCATCCATGATCATCCTGATCATCACTACAACATCCTGCTGCATGTCATCTGGAGCTACATCCTGAAGCTCATCAATGCATCCACCTGATGCATACCAAGTATCTACCTGATACATATCATCATACATGATCCACCTGATCATCAATGAATCCACCTGATGCATACCAAGTATCTACCTGATACATGATACATATCACCATACATGATCCACCTGATCATACAATGTATCCACCTGATACATATACAGATACATAGTCCAAGCATCCAACATGATGCACATACATACATAAATGATCCACCTGATCATATCCAGCATCCAACATGATGCATACATACATAAATGATCCAACTGATCATATCCAGCATCCAACATGATGCATACATACATAAATGATCCAACTGATCATATCCAGCATCCAACATGATGCGTACATACATACATAAAAATGATCCAACTGATCATATCCAGCAGAAACCAGAACATCATCCTGATGCCCATTATCCAGCGCTTACATCCACAGCCATGTGAAGGATCCTCCTTCCAACATGCTTGGAATGGATTCAGCAAATGTGTCCATCACTTCTTCCTCGAAGTGTCCTCGATCTGAAGAACGCCAAGCCTCTCTCTGAAGTACTCGAACTTCACTCTAGCTAGTGGCTTCGTCAGCACATCTGCAATCTGCTCGTCCGTCACAACATACAGAAGCTTCACAGCTCCTCTCTGCACCATATCCCTGATATAGTGATATTTGATATCTATGTGTTTCGACCTGTCATGAAACACTGGGTTCTCAGACAGCTTCACACAACTCTGGTTATCACAGAAGATACCAGTAGCCTCCAACGGGAGATCAAATAACTCAGACAGTAGCTTCTGTAGCCATACTTCATCACAACTAGCTGATTAGGCTACAACATACTCTGCCTCAGCTGTACTCAGTGCTACGCAGGACTGCTTCCTGCTAAACCAAGAGATCACACCTGATCCCATACTGAAGCAACACCCAGATGTGCTCTTCCTATCTGCAGCACTGCCAGCCCAATCTGAATCAACATAACCCTGCAGGTTAAACTTTTGATTCGCCTCATACCTGAGCCCATAATCCACTGTACCCTTCAGGTACCTCAGAACATGCTTTACAGCAACCAGGTGAACACTCCTCGGATCCATCAAGAACTGGCTCAATGTGTTCACAACAAAGCAAATGTCTGGTCTAGTGTTCGTCAGGTACATCAAGGACCCAATCATCTGACGATACATAGAGACATCAATCGACTCAGATGAAGTATCACATAGAAGCTTCAGATTCGATGCCATAGGTGTGGCCATGACCTTGCAATCCATCATCCCGAATCTCTTCAGGATTTCTACTGTGTACTTCCCTTGACCAAGGAAGATTCCACCTGCATTCTGCCACACCTCCATACCTAGGAAATAGTGCATCATTCCCAAATCTTTCATATCGAATTCAGCTGCAGGCTTCCTCTTAGTATCTGCAATCAGTTTGTCATCTCCTGTCACAAATAGGTCATCCACATACAAGAGTAGAATCATTGGATTCCATTCCTCAACCTTGTAGTAAAGATTGGAATCTGCTTTACTCTTGGTAAATTCCAAGCTAGATAGGAAACTGTCCATCCTATCATACCAGGTTCTGGGAGCTTGCTTCAAGCCATACAAGGATTTCTTCAATCTGCATACATATGACTCCCTGTCAGGTCTTGGGACTGCATCCCAAACATCTTCTTCATGATCTACGGATCATGGCATTCCATTTATTCATCCCAGATCCTGGGAACTTCAATATCTTCAATAGATATCTTTCTTGCTGGAACAAATGTTGTAGTCCTTTTGTAGGTGAAGATATACGGTATTTCCTACAAAACAGGTTAAATTGCATGATTAGAAACATCTCATAATTTTCAGAACAAATTCTTTACACATAAAGAAATATGTCATGCAGTCATGCAGTTATCTTAGCCAATGCTTCAATACAACATTTATCCATGTTCCACAAATTTCTAGATGCCTTCCAGTCTCTACCAGAACATTGTTAAGAGTTTGCACTACTCCCAACATGTCAGAAAAGAGGTTTCATTCTAGATAAGTAGCACTGGAACGTTGTACAGTTCCATAATCCACTTACCCATCACATGCATATTAGTAGTATACTGTTCATTAATGCAATCATTCAAATATGCACAATACATCTCCTAAGTCTAGGAACATAAGCATAATATTATTAAACAAACAAAATAGGCAAGAAATGATAATTGAAATACTTATCTTTGTTTGTTTGTTTGGGTGGACTCCCTCTGAGTCTTTGCTTCCTGGTAGGAGCTGCTGAACTAGCTTCTTCTACACCTTTCTGTTGTGGAATGTAGGAAGATGGTCAACTCCCTCTGAAGATCTGCATCCTTGCAGGAGCTGTTGGAGTGTGCTCCCTTTTGATCTTTGCTTCCTGGATTACCTGTCCTTATATTCATCTTTGCTGACATCAATATTCTTGAACCCAGAAAAGACCTCTTCTGGTGTCTTGTTGTCCAATATCTTGTGGGGAGTTCTGTTCTGCACATATACAACTGTTCTAACTGCTTCTTCCCATAGATGCATAGGTAGATCCTGGTCATGCAGCATTGCCCTTGCTGCTTCCATGATTGTTCTGTTCTTCCTTTCTGCAACTCCATTCTGTTGAGGATTATAAGGAGCAGTCAACTCCCTCTTAATCCCTGAATCACTGCAAAGCTTCTTGAAGTCATTTGAGGTGAATTCTCCACCATTGTCAGATCTGAATGTCTTGATTTTCTTGTCAGTTTGATTTTCCATCAAGGTTTTGAATTCCTTGAATTTATCAAGCACCTCATCTTTTCCCTTCAAGAAGTATACCCAAGTCTTCCTGGAGAAGTCATCGATAAATGATACATAGTAAACATACCCACTCAGGGAGCTGGATGACATAGGGCCACATACATCTGAGTGGATGATTTCCAGGATGTCTTTTGCCTTGCTTTCATTGCTTGGGAAAGCCTTCTTAATGTTCTTACCTTTTGCACATCCTTTGCAAACACCTTCATGTTTGGTCTTGATTTCAGGAAGACCCTCTACTGCCTTGCTTGCAATTGGAAGTGCCCTATAGTGCATATGAGTAAGTCTTCTATGCCAAAGTTCACTTGGCTCCATGGATTCATGTACCATGGCATGTTCAGGTTGTCCCTTCAATTTATACAAGCCTCCCTCTTGCTCTCCAATCACTACTGCATCATCTATGGTCTTTTCCTTTGGCCACATTAGGACTTGGCCATCCACAAATGCAACCCTCATACCTTTTGCATCCAATGCAGAGATGGAGAGTAAGTTCTTCTTGATCCCAGGTACATAAAGTACTTCTTTCATCTTCAATGATTTTCCAGAATCTAGGTTGTAGGAGGCTTCACCACTTCCTTTGATTGGGTATTGATAATCATCCCCAAGTTTCACCTTATGGGGTGATTCATGTTCAGATAGGTTCACAAAGGATTCTTTAAACCCAGTCATGTGTTTGGAAGCCCCACTATCAATCAACCAATCATTACATCCATGGGAGATGGTACCTGTAAGAGCAGAAATTAGAACATATTCTTCTTCACTTGATGAGTCATCATCACTACTACTTTCTGCCCTAGCCTTCTTCTTTGGAGGTTCATCATCTTCGACAGCATGACCATGAAACCTTCTTTTGCTGCCCTTCTTCTTCTTACTGGAGTTATTGTTATTATCCCTTTTGTTCTTGGGACAATCTGAAGCAAAGTGACCCTTCTCATTGCGTGTGAAGCATCTTAGGTCCTTCTTACTCTTTTGATGGAATCTTTTGTGGTGAGAGTGATCCTTCTTGGTTTTGCTTCTCTTGGTGTGAGCTGCAAGAGCTTGATCTTCTCCTCCCATCTTTTCCTCACAAGCTATGAGTCTAGCTTCTTCTTGAGAGCATTCTTCCCTCAATCTGTTGAAGGGGATCAATTTCTTCCTTGCACAAATTCCTTGAATAAAGGAATCCCATGACCTAGGTAGGCCATTTAGAGTGGTCATCACCACTTCACCATTCTCCACCATTTCATCTACTGCTTCTAACTATTCCTTGATCTGGGAGACCCTTGAAAAGTAAGATTGAATGGTTTCTCCATTCTGAAACTTCACTGCTTTCAATTGGTTCCGCGGGGTCATCTTCCGATTTATGTTCTTTCCTTCAAATAGCTTCGTCAAGGATTCAAACATCTCTTTGGGTGTCTTAAGAGAAGACACATGAGGTATGAGATGGTCTTTGATAGAATCAGCAATGATTCTCTTTGCCTTGACCAAGTTCTTCTTGTGCAATGCCTTGGCTTCTTCATCCTCTAAGATAGGGATGTCTTCTTTCACATATGAGTCCAACTCATTGTCTTCCAGGATTAACCCAATCCTATACTTCCAGGCTCGAAAGTTATGAGCCCCTTCAAGCCACTTGAAGTGCTGAAAGCTGGATATGGTCCCGGATTCAGGTTTGTCAGAGAAACCCTAAAAATTCAAAATGTGAATTTCAAAATTCCGAAAGGATAGAAAGATGTGACTTGGAGGGCTGATCAGCCTAGTACATTTAGAATTTGAGATCAGCAAAGTCTCGCCCTTCAAAATTGCCTTTTTGTCCTCCCGGGTTCACTGGGAGAGCCCTGAATTAGGGTTTGAGTTTCCCGGAGATCTACCCAGCCAAAAATCTCGATCCAAAGCTCTAACCTTCGATTTTTGCAAGGAGCTTCCAGCTGTGCCTTCAGTTTCCAGAAATTCCTATTTTTGTGGAAACCCTAATTTTTAGGGCCAAATCTGAAAATGCTCGGAACTGAATTCTGATTGGACAGATAGATGCGCCTTGATGAGTAGATCCAATCTACTATACTGAATTTCAAAAATCTGTGGAGAGAAACCCAATAAACAAGGAATACAAGCTTCCGTCACTGCAAAATGTCTTCTTCTCAGTTAAGCTCTGATTCCATGTTAAATTTTTAGTATTAAATCACAATACTATAGGATCTTTGCTGAGAGAATAACATTTACATTATATCAATGCATGACAATTATAATATGACAAGCATCACAAGCATCACAAGAATCAAAAGCATAGAGACAAGAGACACAGAGTTTCCATGGGGAAAACCCTAAGGTGAAAAACCCCACAACTTCCTCAGAGATAAAGAGAGCAATGGCTCAACCAAAATACAACCAAATAACACTGAGATAGTCTCCTAGTAGATGATCCTCCTCCTCTTCACTAGTGCGCCACTTTTTAGAGAGAGAGATAGTTACTTTTCCGAGTGAGTAAAATAGAGATCTCCTATCTCTATTTATACTCACCTTTTTTCCCAGTGACCTACTGGGGCCGACTTGTCTACTTGGATACATCCACATTATATTATATATTAATTAGGGCCAACCCCATAAGGTGGTCTAATAACCCATTGGCAAGTACACACACTTGCGACACTTGTCAATCCACATGACGACACTTCCTTATAGAGGAATAACCACATCTCTTATAAGGGTACAATAAATATATATATAATACACAGATGAAATACATTCCGAAGTTACATATACATCAACACTTATCATTGATGATGTCCCAATCCCCTTGCTTCATAATTTTGAGCTTTGTATCCTTGACAACTCCTTTCTACTCTTTTTCAAAATCCTATCTTCCACATCCACAAATTGAAAATGTAGGCTTTCAATTTCTCAATATTCCCAAACTCTCATTAAAGATTGCCACCTTAAAAAAATATGACTGCAACAACACAACGCTACAAATTGAAAATGCAGCCATTGAATTTCTCAATCTTCCCAAACACTCATTAAAGATTGCCACCTTAAAACATACGACTGCAAAAACAAAACAAAATACTAAATGCACACCATCAATTTGAGCTCCTTATACTATTAGATTCATTTAACTCTTTGATCTAAGACTTGAAATCCAACCCTCAACAACCCAAGGTTTTAAGAATCGAGTATCTTTAGCTTCATGAAATATATATTGCTTAGAAGCCAACAACCACCTCTGAGCAATGTATACCAAACGGATAAAAATATATAACACAAAGATAGGCACAGAACATATTTGAAACAATAGAGAATTTGTATGAAAAAATAACAATGCAAAAGTATGCAGATATACCAATGGAGAGATCACTCATAATGAAAATTAATATTTAAATTAATGGTGGAGTCGATAGAAATATACTCAACAACACGCCAAGGTCTGAAGATCTAAAAACAGAGAGAGACCAAACTAAAAAGGCACATCAATATTGAATTTGATGGTTGAGTCTATGGACATATACTCAACAGCTCCAAATTCTAAAGATCTACAAACAAAGTGATCTGGAAATATTTCAGGATCTTTTTAACCATAAAATTGCATGTGAAATTTGAATTTAAATTCTTATAAAAATGGCTTTAAAAGATGAATTTTAAATGCTGAAATCAATCACATAAGCAAAGAAACAAATATGCAAACCAGAAATTTGTAGACAGCAGATGATAATAGCGTTCACCCTTCTTGGGATACATCTCCGGGCCACTTCCGATGAAAAGGCCGATATTATTAAGTCTTCAGAGCTTACATATATGAGTTTCTGGAAACACCTCTAAGTTCTGTAACTCAAACCCAAAAACAAACTGCACCACTGCATTCCTCTCGAAATTCTGAGTAAAATGAGTATAAAGTCGACTATGTTTACCTGAGGCCTCCTCTGACATGGAAATTGATAAAACTATGCCTGCAACTGTACGGACTGTATGGATTTCCCACCTCAAGAATCGTTCCCATTTATGGTTGTACTTGCCTTGGGATTTGTTCCCATACTTCACCTCGAAATCTGTTCAAACGTGCTCTATGCATTGTAATTTCCATGGTTCTGAAATGTGATTTTAAATAATAATTTGGGCGTGAGTTTGGAGGGCCACGTGCCCTTTTTTAGCCCCAATTTCTGCTTCAATTCTTAACCAATATTCACCTTTTACCACCTAACAAATTGATCATGGCCTAGTGGAAAGTTGTTGCTCTTTAGGTGTAGAGGGCCCGGGGTCAAACCCATGGGCCTCCCCCTTTGTGCATTAACATTGTAATGTTGCAATATTGTTTTGGTAGTGGTATTGTTTGTTGGCTTATGAATTGGTTTCCTTGGAATTGTATTTTTTTGTTGGCACTCTGTATTATGGCTTGAATTCCACATTGTTCCATTGACTATGCGGGTTGCTAGTTGTTGGCTCCAATTCATATCATATGGCCTCGGTGTTGGCCATGGGGTTGAGGGCCTAACCCTTGATCCCGCCTTTTTTTCCAATGAAAACTTCTTTCAACTTCAAATAAAGTTTAACACCCTATAGTGTTAAGAAAAAACTGTGGGAACTTTGGCTAGGCAGCCTCTATGGAATCCTTGGTGTTCCTTGAGGTCATGGGTTAGATCCCCACACCCTCCACAAATTTTTAATGAATGGTACAATAGATGCCAACAGGGCTGCCGCATGGAAGTCCCTGATTGGCCCAACTCATATTCCATGTCATCTCTCTTGACCACATGGTGCCCTGCCATTGGTGTTGACCAACGCGACCTCGGTCGACAGGGGTTCGGCTCACTGTCGACACATATCGCAGTCTCCCTGGGCACCGGCTCGGGCAGGTTCGAGCCCGCCCAGCAACACCCGCAGAGTGGATGAGGTCTCACCCGAGGCATCCAGGAAGAGCAGATGGAACCATGTTTCCGCCGAGGGAGGAAGCAAGTTGTGGCTACACAGACTGGTTCTATTGTAGTAATTAAACAGAAACTTTAAACATTCAACATTGCATCATAGCACAGTAAACAGACATTGCATGAACAAAATATAACAACATTCGTATATCTCAACATTGCACAAAGATCGTACCAAAACATCATCATTATATTACTGTCACAGTCGTATACCAGAAGAAAAACATAGATCTCTGTCTGCATACATCTCCTCTCACTTCCGCTCCTTCTACATCTATCTCTCCATCTATCTCCTCTCTTAACACTTATAATTCTCATCTATTTATAGGCTTCTGCCATTACAATGTTTTTCCACTTACTAGCGACTTCCTAACTGACACTATGGACAATTGACCTAATATCTAATTGACTTGGTCCAAATGACCCAAAAACCCACAAACCGCGGTAGAACTAACTCAATAATACATACATGTGATCCAAGTGACCCAAAAACCCACATACCTTTGTACAACTGACTCAATATTACATACATGTGGTCCAAGTGACCCCAAAACCCGCCAACCGCAGTATACTTTAACAAAAAATATTCCTTCCGTGACCTCATCCGATGTGTCGCAATGTCAGCAGTACTGTGAAATTTCCTCATCGAACCTCTTTCCAACAACCCCCCAACACAATCTTGTGGCTCACCCTCGAGCCACGTCAACTGCTGGACATCATACACGTCGTCATCTTTGAAGTCCTCATATGGCTGTTCGATGTTGCTGAAACTGTTCTTGCTGTCTGGATCACGCAGTGTTGTTCTGCTCCCTCTGCTACACTGATCGTCGACTCGCTATCATGTACTTCTCACCCGAAAGGGGTCATTGCCTGACTTGCCATCATGCACTTCACAAAATCATCCTCGAGTCTCTGTGAATGGTACAGATGGGAAGGAAAAGAGGACGAATAGTACCAAGGTGCAAAATCAATAGATGACTCTAGGACACTTGTTTCACTCTGGAAAATAGCTCCTACCATGGTTGGGGAGCTACCGCCCCAACTATCTCATTAGTCAAGAAGAGCGCAACCCTTCGAACTACTACTGCATACTTAAACATACTGGACCGGCCCTCAGCTCAGTCATGCCACAGTGCAAGTGCACCTGCCATGTTAAGGCACTCAAGGACACTCATTGTTTGGGCTCACAGGGCCCCTAGGGTGCTTCCATGGGAGATGAAGTGAGGCATTTCCATAGTCTCCTTGGAATTCCTCACAACTCAACTCACAAACTGATCTAACAACATAACCACTCTATTTTGGAAAGACTTATTTGTAGTAAACTACCGTCTGCCTCGGCTACTTATAGCCAGACCATTCCCGGGTCACGACGATGGGAATGAGGCCCCACTACCTCGCATCTGCATGTGTGAACCCACCGACTGATGTAGCAGGTGGAAACCATGCTGCCACTGAAGATCCCACGTGTCGACATGCGAGCAATCTTTTCACATTGTACTGATCGTACCAGCCCAACGTGCCATGTGCAAAACATACCGTCGTCAAGGTGGTAACCGGGCCAACTTTGTGAGGCGCAATCATGTATAGGGAGGATGGCACAGGGTTGCATGATATTAGCACAACAGTAATCATTGCCCCATACCCCCAAATCCCACGTAATCAACACAAAATCCTGCACTAATTCAACCAAATCCTATATTAATGTCCCAAATCCACCGTCGATCTTGTCCACCAATCGGGTGGATCGCCATTAATGCCCATCATTCAAACAATGCCGTTAATTAACTGTCTAAAATTTTGGCATTTATTACTGAGTTGACCTGGTCACAACACGACCATGTGTCTCTGATTGTTCCAAACTTACGGCACAACCCTCCCTGCTTGCGCAATCCGTCTTTTGTTGGTGCGCCATCTGCCACCAAGCAACCTGCAACACACACATTTTTTTTTTCTATCGCGACTCAGTCATTGCACTGTTCCAAGCCCGACCGATAGGGCTTCAACCTGTGACCATTTACTAGCCTATGGAGCATCGCCCCATCCAACTACTGCAGCTGAACCACGCCAGCTGAAGTAACACTACTGATGCGATAGGGACCCAGCCAATGCATCTGTAACTTCCTTGGATGTTTCATAAACTTGCTATCGTACAACAACACCAAGTTGCCTTGCTGAAACTATTTACTTTTGATGTGGCGATCATGCCATGCCTTTTGACGATCCTTCTCGACCCCTTGGTGGAAACCAACAATAAATCGATCTTCTTCGAGCTGTACCAATTGCGCTAGACATTCATATAATGCTGCCACATCGTCCATACCCGTAACAACCGCAACCCGTAGACTCGAAATAATGTACTCCATTGGCATAATCACTTCTTTCCCATATACCAGCCTAAAAGGTGTCTGACCAGTCAACCTTTTACATGTGGTGCGATAGGCCCATAATACTGCAGGGATTTTTATATCCTAGTCGTCGTAGTTCGCATTGCACACCTTTGTCAACACATGCTCCAAGACCTTGCTAAATGTCTCCATTGTCCCATTCTCCTGTGGGTGATAGGGTGTACTCTTCTTATGCTGTATCTGCAGCTCCTCCGTCAATGCACTGATGGTGCGATTAAGAAAGTGACTGCCTTGATCACTGACCAGTGTCTTGGGGCATCCAAAGCGAGTGATAATGTGATCAAAGAAAAATCGAGCAACCGTCACTACGGAACAATCAACAACAGGTGTTGCCTCAGCCCACCGGGTCAAGTACTCTATCGCCGTGATGATATACCATGCACCTGTGTGTTTCTCTGGTTGATTGATCGGTCCTGCAAAATCCACGACCCATTTCTCGAAAAGTTGTAATGTAATTTGAGGCATCAGTGGCATCTCATCGAGTCTGGATGGTTTTCCAGTTCGTTGACAAACATCGCAAGACCGTGCATATCCTATCGCATCGTTATGTAATGTGGGCCACCAAAGCCCTGCACGTAGTACCTTCCTGGTAGTCGCCTGACCGCCATAGTGTCCTCCTGCTACTCCTCCATATGATTCTGCTAGTATCAATGCTTGCTCATGCGGCAAGACACATCTACGCAATATCACATCAACACCTAGTTTATACAACTCTCCTACGATGAGCTAGAAGTTTGTAGCCTTGACTACCAATTGCTTCTTCTGATTGGTGGTGAACTTAGCTGGTGGAGTACCCGTTGTCAGAAACTAGATGATGTCATCAAAATAGTCATCAGCAACGTCAACCTTAAATAGTTGGGCGTCCAGCAACCCATCTTCGATATTAGTCGGTTCCTCCCCTGTATCAATCCGCAATAGATGATCAGGATTGGCATTCAATCGGCCTGGCTTCATAATGACTTCAAAATCAAACTCCTGAAAAAGAAGTAGCCAGTCGCATATCTTCCCCCCCAACACAGGCTTATTGACTAGGTATTTCAATGCGAAATGGTCAGTGAACATTTTAAAATGCCCACCCAACAAATAGTGCCTAAACTTCTGCAATGCGTAAACCATTGCCAGACCTTCCCGCTTCGTGGTAGTGTAATTTAGTTCTGTAGAGGACAACTTCCGAAAGGAAAATGCAATGGGATGATCAAGGTCTCCTTCTCTAGGTTGAGCCAACACAACACCCAATGCAATTGATGAGGCATCAACATGGACATGGAATTCCTTACTCCAGTCCGGAAAGACCAAGATTGTTGCTGATGCCATCTTCGCCTTGAGTGTTTTGAAGCTATCCTGGCATTCCATGCTCCATTGGAATGCCGCATCCTTCTTCAACAATTTTTCTATAGGGGCAGTAATTACAGCATAACCCCTGATAAAATTCCAATAATATACCATATGACCCAAAGTCGCTCGCAACTGCTTAACAGTGGTTGGAGGTTGCAAACCCAAAATGAGTGCAATTTTGGCTAGATCAACTAGCAATCCCTATTTACACACGATATGACCCAGCAATATCCCAAACGGTGCACAAAAAATACATTTCTTCAAATTCATTGATATCTGGTGTTGTCGGCATCGCTCAAGCATTAACCACAGATTGGCCAGATGATCATGAATCAACCCATAAACTGTCCAATCATCCATATATACCTGCAAAAATTTCTGAATAAAATCTTTGCAACAACGACCAAGGAGAATACCGCAAGTGCATTCTTCAACCCAAATGGCATTACTGTGTGCTAAAAGCAGCCCCATTCAGTAACGAAAGTTGTCTTATGGTGATCCTCTTTGGCAATGCGAATCTGATGGTAGCCAGAGAACCCATCGGTGAATGAGTACATCTCCTGGATGCCCACCCCTTCAAGTACTTCGTCAGTAAACGGGGTCAAAAAAGGGTCGTGCAAGCAAGCATCATTTAACTTTCGCAAGTCAACACAAATGAGCACCTCACCGGTTTTCTTGTCCTGCACCACCATAGGGCTGATCCATTCGGACTCTTCAATAGGTTCAATAATACCAACGTCCAACATGCGATCAAGTTCCGCCTTGACCTTTTCCTTAGGTCGTGGATTGAGTCAATAAGGTCGTTGTTGGACCGGCTTAGCATGTGGTTTTAAGGGAATCTTCATCTCTCCTAAATCACCCAGGATTCCCTTCATTTCAGAAAAACTTCATGGGAAACAAGTCTTGAAACTCATGAAGCAACTCAGTGACCTTACTCATCATCTCATCATCCCAATAATCCCCAACATTAGCAAACTTGGTAGTAGCCTCTGTGTGGATATTCATCTTGCGAAGCTGCAATGGTTGACCAAACGGAGTACTTGGCACGATAGATGGTACCACATCGCAACTTTTTTTAGATTCAGGAATGTTAACGTTCTGGGGATCATCATCATCCGCTGGCCCACCACTGATGTTGAAGCATTCCATGAGAGACTGCATCTGATAGTATGTGTGCGGGTCAACAAGGTAGGCCGTCGGAACAACCTAAAGTACCACATTGCGGATGAGCTATAAAGCATTATTGACATCAGGGTTGGCATCTGCAAAAGTGAACGTATGAGTGAAACAAACCGTCAGCTCCCCCCATGTTGTAATTTCTCTACGCAATTCGGCTACAGTAGACCACGAGTGTGGCATCTCATCTAATGTATGGATAAAAGCATGGACCCACTCATCTCTAGGTCGCACTAGCAATAACCGTTGGCATTCCATCACATGATCACCAGGATTATTTCGGCCATCATACTTTCCAGTGTGATAAACCTCAGTATCACCAAATGTCATGTCCCCATCTAGACCCTATCACTTTAACATTTTAAATGATGTAATATTGTTATGAAATCGTGGTGAGGAGCTCAAGGCCAAGGCCCTGCCATAAATTTATTGATGCATATGGTTTGCATGCTAGCCAGGCACATTGGAGCTTCAACATCATGTAATATGCATTTTAATAAAAATACCCACAACTAGCTATGCAATGCAACAAAGAGATGGGGGCATGATTTCACAAGGAATTGGGAGGGAAAACATTCAAACCCTTGAGCCAATCAGTTCAAGCCAAGTGTCAATGAGAGAACACATCAAACCCTCAACTACCCATGTTGACTTTTGTACCCAACCATTGATTTCTCCCAAGAGTTGGTTGAGGCAGTTAATGCCTTGGGAATGGAGAGGTATGGCTGTCCAAATTCGGGTATGGGAAAGCCACCCTTCATGGAAAATCGTGTTTGTCTCCTTGGGAAATAAAAGAGCCACGAAATTGCTCTCTAAGCCATTATGCAACCATCAGTCCTGCTCCCTCACGCAGCTCTAGCTTCCTGGGCGTTTTCCTCCATTGTTTTTCTGGGGTCCCTTCATCTTTTACCTGGGAAGGGGCATTTTTGTGTTGATTACCAGTGGTGAAGAGAACAACATGTTTTTGGGTCTTCCTGGAGGTCATTTAGGCCATTGGAAAGGATCATAACCAGTGGGGAGAAATTAGTTTTACTCCCTGGGGTTGAAATCGAATTACTCTTTCCACAGTCTATTTTAGTGAGCCACGATTTGGGAAAAACCCATGGACCCTGTTTTGTAAAATACCCTTGTTGTAAATGGTATCTATGCCCAATGTTTGTGCTTGCTGTTTAAAAAATGAGAATGTTGGGGTATGGGATTTGGGTATCCATTGCTTTGGCTTGAGCTTGAGAATAAGCATCCATGGTTCAAATGTAGCCTGATAAACCCAGATGTGGACTAGCTTGGTTGAGATGACATGAGTAATTGGTAGTGAATGAGCTGGAATGTTCCCTTTCCTTGTGAGAACCATGCCCAGCTCGGGGGTGGCCTTTGGACGGACTCAGTATAAGATGTTGAAGAGCCTATGGTTGGGTGGAACGTTGCAGTGACATAGCTAGTTGCTTGGGACCATCGCACAATGAATTAATTTGCTGACTGTTTTGATATGCTGGATGGGCATGAATTGTGTGTGCAGATTATTTTTGATTCCGCTGTGCATATTGCCTAATTTGTATCTACACACCAATGTTTTTATTCATATGATGCTAATGACTGGGTTGAATTTTATGAAAAGCCCCACAGATTCCCATCATGTTCCCTCCCTTGTCTTGGATGGATGGGTGGGTACATGACACCAAACCAAACCATCATCAACCTCCGACACTATGACCAACCATCAATGAATTTCTTATGTGTCGGCCACAAGCGTGCTGGAGCAGCCTTCAGTGCTTCCTCCAATTCCAGCAACCGCTGTGGTTCTGAGACCCGTTCTTCAAATTACGTCAAAAAGTTGGTTAAGCCAGGAAACCCCTCATAGATAGGCAATGTGACCATTTCTGTCACAACACGACATAAAGAATACGCAACTAAGCCACATTTTTGGAGCAGTACTTCATGCAACCGGTTCTGCCAATGTTCGAAGGCATCATCAGAGTCAAAAGACACGGAGCTCTTGTTGCGCCATCCCAGCTCACCATTGGCGGTAGGGTGAATGTAGTCCTTAGAAATATTGAATGCATGGTCCCATCTAGTGGGATCATCATCTTTTACAGTCTCAACATATCAACGTCCTTCAGCCAGATCCAACGGAGCTATATCCCAAAAATCGTGATTCTCAAAGGTCATCATGTGGTGCTTGAAGTTGATTACATCTCCACTATCATTAGCCCATCCAATGCCCAATAGCACAGGATAGGAACTTCCTCCCTCAACTACTTCGATGACATCGAAGTCAGCATAAGTCTGCATACCCTCAATATCAATCATTAGCCACGGAACTTGTCCAATGGGTGTTACCTTCGCATGGTTAGCCAACCGGAGCTGCACAGGAGACTAGCTCAATGGGGGACTCCCCATTTTCTGCCATGCCTGCTTGGTTAAGATGTTAACATCTGAACCAAGGTCAAGAAAAACAGAGTCAACATCATACTCACCAATCTGAATATTCATTCGCATCTCCTTTGCAGTCTTCCTTCGCTGTAAAGAGTTTACTGTAGACTTCTACCGTCCTTTTGGAAATCACTGCAACCATCCCTCAATCTCAACCACGGAGGTCGGATCCCTGGCCAATAATAGACAACTCTCAAGAAACCTTTGTAATGTTCTCAGTGGTGTTGACGGACCACCCTCTGATCTGGTGTCAAAGACAGGTGGCATATCGCAAACAACGACCTTACCACGATCTTTCTCCAAGGTGCGACATGCCTCCAAGAATGTCTCCCACTCTGTGTCAATCTCGAAAGGTACTGTCTTCTGACCAGCCAACCGAATCAGTGGTCGAGAACTATCTTCCCCAGTCGTCTTGCCTCCATGAGTGACAACCGCCATCGAAGCATCTTGTGGTCGGCAACGAAACCATTTGTTGACCAACGCAACCTAGGACGATAGGGGTTCGCCTCACTATCAACACATACCACAGTCTCCCTTGGCACCGGCCTGGGTAGGTTCGAGCCCGGCTAGAAACACCCACAAAGCGGATGAGGTCTCACCCGAGGCGTCCAGGAAGAGCATACGGAACCATGTTTCCACCAAGGGACGAAGCAAGTTGTGGCTACATAGACTGGTTCTAATGTAGTACTTAATCAAAAACTTTAAAAATTTGACATGGAGTTATAACAAATTACTTAATCGCAACATTTCTCATCATAGCACAGTAAATAGACATTGCATCAAGAAAATATAACAACATTCGTATATTGCAACATTGCACAAAGATCGTACAAAAACATCATCATTATATTACTGTCACAACCATATACCAGAAGCAAAACATAGATCTCTGTCTGCATACATCTCCTTCTCAATTCATCTCCTTCTACATCTATCTCTCTGTCTATCTCCTCTCTTAACGCTTACAATTCTCATATATTTATAGGCTTCTGCCATTACAATGTTTGTCCACTTACTAGCGACTTCCTAATTGACACTGTTAAATTTTCAGAATTTACTTCAATCTGATCTAGGATCTTAACTGAGAGAACAACATGTACAGCATATCTACAGCATATCAATCATGGAGACAATAATTCAAGCACACAAGAGACACAAAGATTTACTTGGGGAAAACCATAAAGGTGAAAAACCCCAATAACTTCCTCAGAGATAGATAGAGCAATGATACAACCAACCATGAGAGATAGACACAACCTAGCAGCAAATCCTCTTCCTCCATAAGTGCGCCACTCCTCCTTGAGTGCATGTGTGAGAAGTGAGTGAGCAAATAGAGTGCCTCCCGCACTCTATTTATACTTGACTTGACTTGCCTTTTTACCTAACTCATGTAGGCTCGAACTTAACCACATAACATAATGCTGAGTGGGCCGACCCCCAATAGGGTGGTCTAATAACCCTTTGACCCACATGACTTATACAGGGCCGACCCCAAATAAGGTGGTCTAATAACCCATCAAGTATAAGTTACGACACTTACAATATAAATGACGACACTTCCTTATAGAGGAATAATACCATCTCTATAGGAATACAATATACATATATGTGAAATACATTCCGAAGTTACATATACATCAACACTCCCTCGTAACTAGGAAGGTATTTCTCAGCACATTTCTTCTAGCACAAGTCATCTTCTCTGGATCATCGTCAGTAGATAATCGTCATCGAGTCATCATCATCGTCACTGCTGTTGCTATCTCAATCAATCTCTGAATCTACTCGTCATAGGAAGTTCTACAGAGCTAGTGCTTTTTCATACTGGATGTAGGCCCACCACCTATAGGTCTTCATCATCACTGGCCATACTGTGGAATCCTCAGGACTTATTACATGCGTCACAAAACCTCGAAAGAGCATCCCAGGATGTTACAGGTACACAACTCTGACCTGTAGGATCTCCCAGGGCGCTATTACATGTGACCCCACCACAAAACCTCGAAAGAGCATCTCAGGATGTTACGGGTACACAACTCCGACCTGAAATCTCCCAGGGCACAAATTACATGTGGTCCACCACAAAACCTAGCAAGAGCATCTCAGGATGTTACGGGTACACAACTCCGACCTGAAATCTCCGAGGGCACAAATTACATGTGGTCATGGAAAAACCTCGAAAGAGCATCTTAGGATGTTACGGGTACACAACTCCGACCTGAAATCTCCCAGGGCCCAAATTACATGCCATAGGACAAAACCTCGCAAGAGCATCTCAGGATGTTACGGGTACACAACTCCGACCTGAAATCTCCCAGGGCACAAATTACATGTCCTCCCAGAGCAATGTCTCGAAAGAGCATCCCAGGCTGTTACGGGTACACAACTCCGACCTATAGGATCTCCCAGACATGCTCATCTGCACAACCTGATTCACGGCCACAGAGTATCAACCTGATACTTACCATACATCGTCCTGATGTGCTCACGATCGTCCTGATCATCATCACTGCAACGTCCTGCTGCATGTCATCTGGAGCAACATCCTGAAGCTCATCATCCATGATCATCCTGATCATCACTGCAACATCCTGTTGCATGATCCACCTGATCATCAATGCATCCACCTGATGCATACCAAGTATCTACCTGATACATATCATCATACATGATCCTCCTGATCATACAATGTATCCACCTGATACATGATACATATCACCGTATATGATCCACCTGATCATACAATGTATCCACCTGATACATATACAGATACATGGTCCAAGCATCCAACATGATGCATATACAAAATACATACACATGATCCAACTGATCATATCCAGCATCCAACATGATGCATACATACATAAATGATCCAACTGATCATATCCAGCATCCAACATGATGCATACATACATAAATGATCCCACTGATCATATCCAGCATCCAACATGATGCGTACATACATAAATGATCCAACTGATCATATCCAGCATCCAACATGATGCGTACATACATAAATGATCCAACTGATCATATCCAGCATCCAACATGATGCGTACATACATAAATGATCCAACTGATCATATCCAAGCAGAAACCAGAACATCATCCTGATGCCCATTATCCAGCGCTTACATCCACAGCCATGTGAAGGATCCTCCTTCCAACATGCTTGGAATGGCTTCATCAAATGTGTCCATCACTTCTTCCTCGAACTGTCCTCGATCTGAAGAATGCCAAGCATCTCTCTGAAGTACTCGAACTTCACTCTGGCTAGCGGCTTTGTCAGCACATCTGCAATCTGCTCGTCTGTCGCAACATATAGGAGCTTCACAGCTCCTCTCTACACCATATCCCTGATATAGTGATATTTGATCTCTATGTGTTTCGACCTGTCATGAAACACTGGGTTCTCGGACAGCTTCACACAACTATGGTTATCACAGAAGATACCAGTAGCCTCCAACAGGAGATCAAATAACTCAGACAGTAGCTTCCATAGCCATACTGCCTCACAACTAGATGAACAGGCTGCAACATACTTTGCCTCAGCTGTACTCATTGCTACGCAGGACTGCTTCCTGCTAAACCAAGAGATCACATCTGATCCCATACTGAAGCAGCACCCAGATGTGCTCTTCCTATCTGCAGCACTGCCAACCCAATCTGAATCAACATAACCCTGCAGGTTAAGCTTTTGATTCACTTCATACTTGAGCCCATAATCCACTGTACCCTTCAGGTACCTCAAAACATGCTTTACAGCAACCAGGTGAACACTCCTCGAATCCGTCAGGAACTGGCTCAATGTGTTCACAGCAAAGCAAATGTCTGGTCTCATGTTCTTCAAGTACATCAAGGACCCAATCATCTGACGATACATGGAGACATCAACCGGCTCAGATGAAGCATCACATAGAAGCTTTAGATTCGATGTCATAGGTGTGGCCATATCCTTGCAGTCCATCATCCCGAACCTCTTCAGGATCTCTACTACATACTTCCCTTGTCCAAGGAAGATTCCATCTGCACTCTACCACACCTCCATGCCAAAAACAAATAGTGCATCATCCCCAAGTTCTTAATCTCGAACTCGGTAGTAAGCTTCCGCTACGTGTCGGCAATTAATCTATTTTCACTTGTAACAAACAGGTTATCTGCATACAAAAGTAGTATCACTAGATTTCCTTCCTCAACCTTGTAGTAAGGGTTGGAATCCGCTTTACTCTTCGTAAAGCCCAAACTGGATAGAAAGCTGTCTATCCTACCATACCAAGTTCTGCACACATAAATGACTACACCATGCTATCTTGAAATCCATATGGTGCATCTTCTATTTCATCTCAATGCTGCCATCTGCAACATGCTTGATTTGATAGTTCCTTTTGGAAGTCATAACAAACTTCCTTTCACATCTTGGGACTACATCCCAAACATCATTCTTCATGATCGACGAATCATGGCATTCCATTTCTTCATCCCAGATCCTGGGAACTTCAATATCTTCAATAGATATTTTTGTTGCTAGAACAAATGTTGTAGTCCTTTTGTAGGTGGAGATATACGGTCTTTCCTACAAAACAGGTTAAATTGCATGATTAGAAACATCTCATAATTTTCAGAACAAATTCTTACACATAAAGAAATATGTCATACATTCATGCAATTAGCCAATGCTTCAATACAACATTTATCCATATCCCGTAACTTTCTAGATGCCTTCCAATCTCTACCAGAACATTGTTAAGAGTGTGTACAACTCCCAACATGTCAGCAAAGAGGTTTCATTCTAGATAAGTAGCGATGGAATGTTGTACAGTGCCATAGGCTACTTACCCATGCATATTAGTAGTATACTGTTCATCAATGCAATTATTCTAATGTGCATAATACACAACCTAATTCTAGGAACATCAGTATATACATCATTGAACAATATTATTTAAACAAGCACATATGCAAGAAATGATAATTAAAAATACTTATCTTTGTTTGGTTACTGGGTGGACTCCCTCTGAGTCTTTGCTTCCTTGTAGGAGCTGCTGAAGTAGCTTCTTCTACACCTTTCTGTTATGGAATGTAGAAAGATGGTCAACTCCCTCTGAATATCTGCATCCTTGCAGAAACTACTGAAGTGTGCTCCTTTGCTTTCTTGCAGGAACAACTAGAGTGTGCTCCCTCTTGATCTTTGCTTCCTGAATTACCTGTTCTTGAGCTCATATTCATCCTTGGTCCCTATGCATGCTTATTAGTATCATGATTGTGTTATCCTTGTGAACTCATATAAAATCATACATTCATTAGTATACTATTAAAACACAATAATCTCAAGCATGTATAGTCATGATCATTTCAAATAGAAATAATAAGCATTAGCATTCAAGGTTTATGTAGGATTCTTATGGTTAGTCAAATCATAAGAAGCATAACATGTCTAAACCTGTAATTACTCAAACCTATGACTCTTCAGGTTAGTTGAATCATCAATCAAGATAAGAGATATAATATGCATAAAACCTGTGATTATTCAAACCTATACCTTCATGATTCTTCTGGTTAGTCATATCATCAATTATGGTAAGAAACATAATATGCATACAACCATGATTATTCAAACCTATGACTTCATGAATAATCATTATCAACAACAGTATAAGATCCTAACACAAGGTAGGATTCTATCTTGATATAGGAAAAACATACCTGGATTAGCATGCTAGCTATTTATGTCTAACATACTCACATGATGTCTTCTTGTTCTTCTTCAATGACTTGTGCTAGTAACCTGTATATCTCATAGGTTAACTATTACAAAACCAAGTTATACATACCTCGTAAATGGATCTTCTATGAGATCCATGACAATGGATGAATCTTTATCCTCATGTTATCATGATCATATGTTCTTGGACCAGAACATGATTTGTCTTTCTTGGTGTACCTTTCATCTTAGTAGAAAACATAAACCTCATACAACACCATAATGCATTAGTACAATCATAAGTGTCAACACCCTAACCAATGAATATCTTTTATCATGCATTCATAATTTTGTTAAGGTGATACGACAAGTCTAAAATCAAAATTGTACTAACCGTAATAACATGAAGACAAACATACCATAAACTTAATCATGGACAAATATCGAAACATACCTCGATGAGTCATACCTGTCGAGATCACTTGTAATCTTCTTATGTAAGGCCTTAGCCTCATCTCCCTCTGAAACAGGAACTTCTTCACTCATGCAGATGATCAATCCATCTTCTTCTAGGGTTAACCCAATCCACTTGATTTGCAAGAACTGGACCTGGAGCTGGATATGGGTTTGTCAGAGAAACCCCAAAAATTCAAACTTTGAATTTCAAACTTCCGAAAGGATAGAAATATGCACCTTGATGAGCTGATCAAACTGGTATATTCAGAATTTGAAAACTGCAATGTTTCACTCCTCAATTTTTCCTTTGAAACTTCTGGATTCACTAGACGTGACCCTGAACTGGGGTTTGATGAAGCCCACTCTTCTTCCCAATCAAAAGGTTTGATCCAAAGCTCTAAGCTTCTATTTTTCTGAGGAGCTTCCAGCCGTGGTCACAGATTTCAAAAATTCCCATTTTTACAGAAGCCCTAATTTTCCACTTTTCTGATCAAAGTCCCGAACTAGGGTTTGATCAAGCCCGGCCTTCTTTCCAACCAAAATTTTTGACCTTGGTATCTAAATTTCTATTTTGATGAGTATCATCCAGCCGTGGTCTCCGATTACAAAAATTTCAACTTTCTTCAAAGCCCTAAATTCCGGAAGCCATGAATGAAGGTACTAAAAAATAATTATGTTTTGACAGAAATATGTACCTGATTGTTTCTGGTGTAACTCCAAACTTTTCAATCCACAGGGTCTGAAAAATTTTTCTGAGATATCCTGACCTGTTATCTTTCCATCCTGACAGGTCTGACCTCAATTGGATTCTCTAAGAGAGAGTTATGCCAAATGTCGCAACGTGACCTGTTTTGGGATAAAACAGGAGAGCGAACTTGTACGGCATGCCACGTGTCACTATTTGAATTTCGGCCTCTGAAAAAGTTTACGGAGATAGCTTGGCCTGTTATCTTTCCATCCTAATAGGTCTGACCTCAATTGGACTTTCTGAGAGAGAGTTATGCCAAGTGTCGCAACGTGACCTGTTTATGGGATAATACAGGAGAGCGCACTTGTATGGAGTGCCACGTGTCACTGGTTCAACTTCGGCCTCGAAAAACGTTTTTTGAGATAGTACAGTCTGTGTACTACCTGTCACTTTTCACGAAATGTCATTTGGAGCTTCCTAGCCCACGTTATGACCTTTTTCCCAAGGTCACCTGATTTTGACTCAGATCTGGAAGAGGCAGAAACCCTATATTGTACAGATCATAAATCACAAAGTACAACGAATTAGAGGTTTTCCTTTGGACACAAGGTACCTGGATATTTACTCTTCGTCCTGTAACAATTTCAGATCCGAAAACTTCTCCAAAACGGATTTATAGCGAAAGTTCTACGATGACAGGTTTTTGCTATATCAAGCTCTAGCATCGTAAGTGCAACAAGTGTCATACATGCCATATCATGCCTTCTTTCAGGCTAGTTCTGATTCCATGTTAAATTTTCAGAATTTACTTCAATCTGATCTAGGATCTTAACTGAGAGAACAACATGTACAACATATCTATAGCATATTAATCATGGAGACAATAATGCAAGCACACAAGAGACACAAAGATTTACTTGGGGAAAACCATAAAGATGAAAACCCCCAATAACTTCCTCAGAGATAGATAGAGCAATGATACAACCAACCATGAGAGATAGACACAACCTAGCAGCATATCCTCTTCCTCCATAAGTGCGCCACTCCTCCTTGAGTGCATGTGTGAGAAGTGAGTGAGCAAATAGAGTGCCTCCCGCACTCTATTTATACTTGACTTGACTTGCCTTTTTACCTAACTCATGTAGGATCGAACTTAACCACATAACATAATGTTGAGTGGGACGACCCCCAATAGGGTGGTCTAATAACCCTTTGACCCACATGGCCGACCCCCAATAGGGTGGTCTAATAACCCTTTGACCCACATGACTTATACAGGGCCGACCCCAAATAAGGTGGTCTAATAACCCATCAAGTATAAGTTACGACACTTACAATATAAATGACGACACTTCCTTATAGAGGAATAATACCATCTCTATAGGAATACAATATACATATATGTGAAATACATTCCGAAGTTACATATACATCAACAGACACTATGGAGAACTGACCTAATATGTAACTGACTTGGTCCAAATGACCCAAAAACCCACATACCATGGTACAACTGACTCAATATTACATACATGTGGTCCACGTGACCCCAAAACCGGCATACCGCAGTACAACTAACTCAATATTACATACATGTCTCGAAAGGCGACCTTTGTGTTGAAGATTACATACCTCTCTTGTAGGCATGTTGAATATAATGCAACTGTTCATACCATAGCTTGGTATGCTTGACACAATATCTTCGAAGAATATGTACTATTGTCTGATTGACTACATCAATTTGTCCATCATTTTGGGGATGAAATGTTGTGCTCTTCTTTGGCTTTGCGTCCATAAGTTCCCATAAAGATGACCAAAATTTCCCGAGGAAGCGGGAATCTCGATAAGATATAATAGATGTAGGTAGACCAAAATTGACCCATGATACATCCTGGAAGAACAAATGAGTAGTCAACTCAACTGTGATCTGCTTTTTACAACGCAATAGAATGCACAGTTTACTGAATCTATCCACAACAACATATAAGTAATCATGTCCCTTTCTAGATATTGGTAAACCTCCTACAAAATCCATTTAAACACTCTCCCATGGATGGGAAGGAACATGAAGTGGAGTGTACAAGCCTAAATTTTTGTTACTTGGATTAGTTGTTGCACACATATCACATCCTTTTACATACTTAGACAGACTATCATTCATTCGAGGCCAATAACAAAAAATTTTGTAATTGTGCTACAATGTTTCCTACACCAAAGTGCCCTGAAATGAGACAAGTGTGAGCTTCTCTCATCAGATGTACTCTTTCACTTTGTGGAATACAGATCTTTCCATGATGATACAACAACTTGTCATGAATATGATAATTCAATTTTTCATTTTGAGACCCATGTTTTAGTGATTCGTATACTTATTTGTATTCTTCATCCTTAGTGTATTGTTCACCATAACTTGAATGTAACAAAGGACTTTGTTGAATAACAATAGAAGCATTATTGTAGCTCTTGATAACAAATATGCAACTTTGTTCTGAATACCTTTCTTATACTTAATGATCAAATGAAATTGTGGTAGAAAACCCATCCACCTGAAATGTCTTCATTGTTGTTGCTTAGTTTGAGATTGAAGATATTGTAGTGGTTGATGATTAGTATAATTGTTTCCTTACCCATTAGGTAATGGTTCCACTTCTTCACACTTTGTACTAATGCATACAATTATTTATCATAGGTTGGATAGTTAATTATTGCTTTATAAAAGATTTCAGAATGATAGCATATTGGTTTTTTAAGTTGCATTAACACTTCCCCCATGAAATAACCACTAGCATCGATCTCTATCTCAAATGGTTGTTGTAGATCCAACAATGCAAGTACTAGAATTGTACTAATCTTTTATTTAAGAGTGTCAAAGGCCTTATGTGCTTTGCCTTCCCACTGAAAGAGTCTGTTCATACCTATAAAAGCATGTAATGGAGAAAACCACTTATACTATGAAACGAGAACTCGACACAGTTCTCGTTTTTCTCTCTCCTAATTTTAGTAGCTATTGTTACCTCCGTTTCAGAAATCGTTGATGCCAGTATCACACATTTTCATTTTGAGGCATTTTTTGGGGCCTTTGAATTATCTTTGTCGTAAAATATATTTAATTTCTATTTTCAAGTGTGTTTTTAGAAATTTAACAAAATAACATACATTTATAAGCAATTTATAATAAAAAACATATACATTTTGCAATTGTTTCTAGAAAATAAGACATTTTTATGGACAAAATAAGACATTTTTATTGACAAAATTATAAAAAAATTCAGAAAATAAAGACATTTAAAACCATTTTCAATGAATTTTTAGAGATTTTTCTATAAAAACGATACTATTTCATATTATTTTCTGAAAAGTGACGATTCACATAAATTCAAGAAACAATATACCATATATTTATAAAAAACATATTAAAAATAATATATATATAGAAATTTTATTTCTAAAATAAAGTCTGAAAGTCAAAACATTACTAATATATCTTATCAAAAAATTGCCAAATTTAAAATTTTCTTCAAGACATGAAACTAATCAACACTTTAAGTTATTAGGCACTTTTAGTCTCTTGTAATATTTATTGAAATGAGCATAGCTGACACATACATCTATTTTCATAGATTTTTGTATTACTTTGTGGTTTACAGTCTTTTACTATTTCATCCATTAATAGAATTTGGGTTTTTTTATATTACTATGTTCTTTGCAATATCTTCTTTTGTATATTTCCATTTTATCTTTCTTCCTTCATTCTATGAAAAAACTAGATCAAACATCTCTTCCCTATTCCATTGATTTTTATGAACATGATACATTATAAACAGGGAAAATATATTTAATCAATTGGAACACAGGTGTCTAAGTGTTAAGACTCCATAGGAGCCCAAATATTTGTATTTTATCAATATTAAAAAGAAAATATATGATTATAGCAAGTGACTATAATTGCAATCACATTAGAGAAAACAAATAATTGATAGAAACACACAAAGCCTAGTTCGTGGCTTAAAAATTTAGACATGGAATATATCTATATATCTATGTAGAAAGGTTGAACACCACAAACTTCACAAGGAGGGTTATCTTAATTGGCAATATAAAATATGCCTTTGCACCATTCTTAAAAATATATCTAGAAAGATAGAACACTTCAAACTTCACAATGAGGGTTATCTTAATTGCCACTATATGCCTGCCCACCACTCTTATCAATTGTTTCTTTGAATATAATTTTCTTGATTTTATTATAAGATATATAACAAAATTCTTAAACTATTGAAAACCTATGTACAAGACTGTGGAAATGAGGTATATATCTTTGTGAAAATATCATAACATTGAGCTAAAGAGATACCTATGTACAATAAATATTATTTTTACTAATATTTATATCTAAATTAAAACCTTTTACACTTTTTATAAAAAATCAAAATCATTATTAAACATTAATAACCTAAATCTTTCTATCTTTGGAATGATGGAAATAATCTAAATCTTTAAAATGAAGATAGTTGTTGTCAATATATACATATATTTGATAATTTTATTAAATGTAGTTATAAGTTCAAGTTCCTCTATTATAATTTATTTTTCTAAATCTTTACAAGTTCTATTTTGGGTATTAAAATGCATTTAGATCATTACAGTATTAAATATGAAACCTTATTAATAAATATGAAATATTCAATTGTCAACGATCAAAAATCTTCAATCTTCAACAGATCACCCCTACGCCACACATGATGAAGAAATAATATTTTTCAATAGATCACCCCTACGCCACTTCGCCACACACCATGCACGTTTCTCAGCGGATGATAGTTTCCATTCAAACCTCTCTTTTAGAGTAGACTTAATTTCAATTGCATCGAGTCGCCGTGAAAGTCACCAACCGTACGTCGTTTTCCAGAAATTAAAAACTAGTTTTCATCGAAACCTACACCAAAGCACGCCTCGTAAGATTCAAGTTAGTTACGTGTTTGTTACTTTGTCTCTATTGAAATGATCTTCTCCCCATTCAAAGTCTGCATTTCAGAAGAACAAATTTGATTTCAGTGGAATCCGGTAGTTTTGAAAGTTATTGAGATATATGCATACCACTGGGGGCCCAAATATTTGTTAATTGCTGGCCCGATGGCAGAACTTGATCATTTTTCATTTCTGGCTATTATGGTGGCGGTCTTGATTGTAGTTGACAATCAAACCGTGGGCAGAGGGTGCATCCCCCACAAGTATGTGAGTGCAACATCGTTTATTAACAATCTGGATGTCGTTTTGCAATCCCTTCTTTCAAATCTATCCTCAGATGGCTTCGCTAATTCAATGCAAAATGGATCCTGGAAGTGCTCTCTGGAACAGTTTGCATTATTAAAATGCATTTAGTGAACACATGAACATTTTTCATTATTAAAATGCATTTAGATCATTACAGTATTAAAATGCTTTTTAAATTTGTAATCGCGTCAAACTTCTTAGCCGTGAGTGAGTAGCTCCCGCTCAATTGGGTGCCCAAGGGCCGCCCTCACGGCCTACTCGATGCTCGGCATTGAGCAGGCCGTGAGGACAGCCCTTGGGCGCCCAAGTGAGCGGGAGCCACTCAATTGGGCTCCCAAGGGCAGCCCTCACGGCCTGCTCGATGCTCGGCATCGAGCAGGCCATGAGGGTGGCCCTTGGGCGCCCAATTGAGCGGGATCCACTCACTTGGGCGCCCAAGGGCCGCCCTCATGGCCTGCTCGATGCCCGACATCGAGCAGGCCGTGAGGGCAGCCCTTGGGCACCCAAGTGAGCGGGAGCCACTCACTTCGGAGCCTAAGGGCCGCCCTCAAATTCATTTTGGTAGATTCCGGATTGACTTCTGTAAATAATAATGCTTGAGAAATTTTAATGCCGGAGGGTTGTGCATTTTACAAAAGATTTCTATGATCGATCTCAGTCAATAGATCGATTCTGTAGCTGATCAGTATTTTTAAAGTTCGGTGATCGATTTCAAACAATGGATCGACCTTGTACATGATTTTGCCGCTCACTTGGGTGCCCAAGGGTCGCCTTCAAATTCATTTTGGTAGACTCCGGATCGACTTCTGTAAATAATAATGCTTGAGAAATTTTAATGTCGGAGGGTTGTGCATTTTAGAAAATATTTCTATGATCGATCTTAGTCAATAGATCGATTCTGTAGCTAATCATTATTTTTAAAGTTCGGTGATTGATTTCAAACAATGGATCGACCTTGTACATGATTTTGTTTTTATAAAAAGAAGATTCGGCGATTGATTTCCATTATTAGGTCGATTATGTATTCCAATTACATAGCTCGATCCAAATGCCCAAATCATCCTTCAACAATAGAATACAGTGCACGGATTATCATATAGATCAATTCTTAATTTTACAATTTCGTGATCAGCTGCACAACCAATTCGTCTCCGTGAGTAGTTACAGATTTCATTCTGAAACTTTTAGTGTTCTATATCCTCAAGAATTTAGATTTAATTAACCTCAAAGTTACCTTATGGGTCAGCGTTTTATTGTTAAAAACTCAGATCCGTTGGATCTGGAAGTTGTCATCATAGCGTTCAGTATTTCTTTTCTTTAAAAACTTTGAATCATTGATCTAGGCGTCGTTCTACATCTTAGGTATTTTATTTCTTTTAAAATTCAAATTCGATTAATGTTGTTAACTTAAACTCTTGAAGGTTCTGTATTAACCTAAACCACATTCTAGAACTCCATTCCAGCGAATGACTCACTGCTGCTTTTTATTAAATATTATTGACAGAAGCGTGAACAGAAGGTACAACCAGGTACTGTAAGTTTTAAAATTCAATTAATAATAGTTGGGTTCGGTTTAATGATGTAATCATTTTGGAGAGAAGTGGACAACTGGTACAATTGAAGTACTCCAGGTTCCAATTTGAATAACATTATCCTGGTACAATATAATGAGATATTTGTTTTGTAGAGATTTGAACCATAAGGTGCAACACAATTTATGTTAGATTTCAATCTTGATAACCACCGCCTGCCTTATTAGTATTAAAATGCTTTTTAAATTTGTAATCGCGTCAAACTTCTTAGCCGTGAGTGAGAAGCTCCCACTCAATTGGGCACCCAAGGGCTACCCTCATGGCCTGCTCAATGCCGGGCATCGAGCAGGCCGTGTGGGTGGTCCTTGGGCGCCCAATTGAGCGGGAGCTGCTCACTCACGGCTAAGAAGTTTGACGCGATTACAAATTTAAAAAGCATTTTTGTTTTGGAATTAAAACTCATATTAACATTCACTTGCATGGAGTTTGTATCCAAAAACTATGTTCTACCGCAAGGGCTTCAAAAGTTACATACATACTTCTTCTAGCTGGTCGTTTTGCCATCCTTCTACCTCAATGATGCCAGGAGGTACAAAAAGTGCCATTTTAGAAAGCGAATATGCTTCCATGTTTAATTCTCTATAAACATGAGCAAAATAAACTTGTTCAAAGGAGGTGATGAACTCTTTAATTGATAGAAGCATATGTTGGAGGTGGGGATCGTTGATCCAAATTTTACCATTTGCCCAAACTATTACTATTTTTGAGTCCCCAAATAGCTGAACAAGATGCATAATATGAAAGATATATATGAGAATTTTGTTAACTAATATTTTTTTAAAAGTTAATTTAGGATGCATCAAATATTCTTACAATGACTAAATCAATGTTGTTTTAAGTTAAATATTTTTTTAAATATAAGGTTTACATGCTGCAATAAAAGTAATTTTATGACCTAATTATACATATATACATATATATATATATATATATATATTTGTTTAAATCAAATCTATTCTACATCTATAAGTGGAAATGATTTGCTCCATGATAGTCTAATATAAGGCGGTGAACTCTTATGTAATAATTGCATTAGTGATTCATAATGCCATATTGTGTTATTATGTATATATTTCTCATGTGTCTATTTATCTTTTTTGATATGGTATTAGAGAGAGTGTGATTGTAGGATTAGTCGTGTAGGCAATATATTTTTTTTTCTTTTTTCTTGAAAAGATAAGCATGCTCTTCTCTTGCATTGAACAATGATCTAGATAATCAAAAGGGCTTGATAGAAAGAGTAGATTATCACAAAATGTTGTCAAGAAGTTACCATGCGGTATTGAAGGGAAGGAGTTGTGTAGTCAAGATAGTGGCCATTGAATGTTAACAAGTGTTTTGAAAGGATCACAAGGGGCAGAAAAATGATTACAACTAAGATATTGTTATGGTAGTCTCTATTCCTATAGTTGAAGATTTTTCAATGATTTTCTACAAGTTAAATTTATGTTCAACAATTTTTTTTGTAGTTTTTATTAGTATTTTTCAATAGGAAGATATAGGGTTTCATCATTTAGTAATCAAGCTTATTTTGTATTACAGTGTTGACAAGTTGCAAGAAGATGGACCACAACCCACTCTCTCGGGTTTATCAAAGGAGATGTAGCCATTGCTAAAAATCCATCTGATATTAAGATCGATAATGAACTTACTAAAGAAGAGTACTTTTTTGCATTTTAAGAAGCCATGCCTAGAAGACATGAACGCTTATAATGTAGATAAAGCTCAAGCATGGATGACTGCTCAAATAGTTTGGAAGTTTGTGAATCTTGGGAATTATACTTTTACAAGGGTCATGAGATCACTTGATGGAGCACCGCGACATCGAGCAGGCCGTGAGGGAGGCCCTTGGGCACCCAAGTGAGTGGCTCCCGCTCACTTGGGAACCTAAGGGCCGCCCTCACAGCCTGCTCGATGTCGAGCATCGAGCAGGCCGTGAGGGAGGCCCTTGGGTGCCCAAGTGAGCGGGAGCTGCTCACTCACGGCTAAGAAGTTTGACGCGATTACAAATTTAAAAAGCATTTTAATAGTGTAATGATCTAAATGCATTTTAATACCACAAACTGTTCTAGAGAGCACTTCCATCTCTTAACTAGAGGTTTCCCATATCTTAACCATGTGAATTTTCAGCCTTAGGGATGTTATGAAATATAAAAAAAATAATAGAAAAAATAAACAATATTTCAATCCTTGACAACCCCAATCTACTAGGCAATTTAAGAGATAAGATATCAATGTGTTCCAATAAGTTTCAACCTTTAAATAGGGCAATCTTGTCACACATATCACATATCCAAGAACACTTGGGCACCCAAATCAAAATCAAAATATTTACATTCATATATAATATGTAAAACATAAGTTGGGCACAAAACAAATGTTGGAATTAATATATGTTTCATTTTTAAACTTGTAATGTCGGAAACAATACTTTTGATTAACTATAAAATTTAGTATTTTAACTTTTTTTAATTGATAATTTTCTTGTCATTTCAAATCTTATATTTAAAATTTGTAAAAATATAAAATGAGTCTTAACCTCTAAAGAAGTTTTAAACTCTAAATAAATTTTTGAATATTTATATGAATTATTTGTTCTTGTATGGTCTAATATATTATTTCATTATGAATCACATCATAATTTCTTTGGATTTTATTTGTTAGAGTGGTGAAATTATTTATGATTTTTTTGTTTGTTTGTTTAATATGCAAATTTCAAAAAAGTTGTAATTTATCTCTTGAAGAAAAAAAAATTTCCAATTTAGGGGTTGATTTTAAAGTTTTTGTAAACAAGAGTATGGGATGTTTAGGCCATGGCTCTATTTTTTAACAACAACAAAAAATTTGTGTATGCTGGTATCAACACTTTTCTATTTGGGGGGTGTTTTTGGTGTTTTTTTTTGCAAAAATCAATGTTTTTATGTCTAGAGTTCTCGTTCATAGTATAAAGTTCTCGTTTCATAGTATAAGTGGTTAGAAGCTATGAAGGAGAAGTTAGCAATAAATTCCTGCAGTATTGGGATGCTCTCAAAAATATTTTTACCTGGGTTACATTATTTCGCTTGGGCCAATTCACAATGACAACAAATTTAGAGGGATCAATTCTCAATTCACCACTCCCTGTAATGGAACCTAGATACACCAAATATGTCTTCCCAAACTCACATTTGGACATCTTTAACTACAATTTTTCCCTTACAAGTACATCTGAAACTTGTTTGACATGCTTGACTTGTTCTTCCCAAGTACGACTAAAAATCAAAATATCGTCTAAGTAGACTGTGAAAAAGTCATCAATGAAGGGCCTAAAAACATCATTCATCACCCTCATAAATGTTGCTTATGCATTACAAAGCCCAAAGGGAATTACCATCCATTCATACAATCCCTATTTAGTTTTGAAAGCAGCTTCCAAATATCATTGTCATTAATTCTAATTTGACTACAACCACTTCTTAAGTCTAACTTAGTGAAATAAGTTGCATTCTTAAGTTGATCCAAAAGATCATCAATCCAGGGAAGAGGTTACATGTTCTTAATTGTGATTATGTTTAGTGCCTTGTAATCAACACAAATACTCCATGTTCCATCCTTCTTTGGCACCAAAGCAATTGGTGAACCACATGGAGAGGAGCTTGGTCGAATGTCCCCTCTTTCAAGCAATTCCTGAACCTACTTCTTTATCTCTGCATTTTCAATTACTGAAGACCTATACATGTCATTGTTAGGAAGTGGTGCATCCTGCTGTAAGAGAATCTCATGTTGGATTTGTCTTTTGGGAGGTAATCCTTTAAGTTGTTAAAACAACACATCATAATCAATTACAAATTTAGTCAAGTATTTTTTTAAGTCTTGGATCACATCCTTTAAAATATTTACTTTGACCAAAATCCTTTGCTTTAACAATCATAAGAACAAAATTCTTAGTAGCATTTACTAGCCTCTTCATTTGACTTGCATAAACTAATGAAATATTAGTCTTTATGTGATGTGCACGAACAATATATTCAATACCATATCTAGTGAGCTCATACATGTTATCTTCCCTATAAAAGATAGCCTTCCTATCATAAATATAAGGGCTTCCCAACAAAATAGCATAGATATCCAATGGAACCACATCCATATCTACTTCATCAATGAATCCAGAAGTAATAGAAGACCTAAGTCTACATTGTTTTTTCACTTGTAGTTGTGTATTATCACATACCCATCCAAGTGGATATGGATTTGGGTGTAACTTAGTTTCCAAATGAAGTTTTTTAACTATCTCTTTTGAAATGAGATTGGCTTGTGATACACTATCAAAAAGAGTATATATTTTTGTATGCTTAGAGATTACTCTTATATGAAATAACTCACTTCTCTTTCTTTAATCAACAATGGATTCATGCTTAGAATTACAATTGGAAGGATTTTTACCTTGAATGCCCGTAGCAACAATCTTAGTCTCATCCCCTCAGTCAGATCCCAAATCATGTTGGATGGTTGTAGCAATGGTCTTATTGTCCTCTTTATTCTGAAACATCTCCAAGTTGAGCTCCGGATGAAGCCTCCAACATTTGGATGCATCATGACCCTTTTTATGGCAATGTCAGCATGTAGTTTTATCTTCCTCTTTCTTCACAGTAGTTGTATGCTTACCTTTCCCCTTACCTTTGAATTTGTTTCCATTAGGTTTGTAAGTTTTCTTGGAAAATTTTTCATTTGTATTCTTCCTCTTTGACTCCATATGAGTCACTTGAACGCATACCTGGTTAAGGTTTGTTGGATTAAACATAAGTATCATATGACGTAAATAACTATGTAATCCACCTATGAACTTGCAAATAATTTCTTGAGTGTAGAGAGGTATACCAAGTAATAAAGCTCTCTTTTTGAATTCTTGTGTGTAATCTTGCACACTTTGACCCTTACCTTGGCTAAGATTATGCCAATCCATCCGTGGCTTTCTGTGTATAGCCCAATGGATAGAATTACTTCTTTAATGCTGAAGTGGACTCATGCCAAGAGGAGATGATGTTTCCTTTTGAGGCAAGATTGTTTTGAGTTCTACTATCCCACCATATGAGACTGGTTCCTCCGAGTCACAGAGAATCCAATTGAATTTTCAAGCTATCTTCAGTGAACTTTTGAATCCTACAATAAACCTCTATTTGACGGATCCAATTATGCAACTTCTCAGCATTAATTTCTCCATTATAAACATGTAAGTAAAATTTAATATCAAGATTTAATTGAGGCACATTGAAATTAACTTTTTGTTTTTCAGGTGAGGAATTTAAAGGTCTACCAATAAAAGATGGTGAAGATGGATGAGTTTTAGGAGGTTCCTCACCACCTCTTTCTTCTTTACCTTTAGCATGAGAAGAACCACCTTGTTCTCGCTTCTTTTAATCTTGATAAAGCTCTTCCACCATACTTTGCATCCTCATGAAAGATTTAAGAAATTCTCCTTCAGATGGAATTGAGGAAGTCCCATCTTCTCCTTTTCTTGAAGCCATTCATCCTCTTCTTCCTTTAGATGGGATTGAAGAAGTCCCATCTTCTCCTTTTTTTGAAGCCATTCATCCTCTTCTTGAACCAATCTCTCGATCAAATTCTTCAAGCTCTCCTTCACCTATTTGAAGTCTTTATCTTGTTAACATAAACAAACTCACAATGCAATGGTTAAGCTGCTCTGATACTATACTTGATCTGAAAATCTTTCAAGATCTTTTTAACCATAAATTTTCATGCAAATTCTCTTAAAAATGGCTTTAAAAGAAACAAATATGCAAACCAGGAATTTGTAGATAGCAGATGATAATGGAGTTCACCCTTCTTGGGATACATCTTTGGGCCACTTCCAATGAAAAGGCTGATCTTATTAAGTCTTCAAAGCTTACATATATGAGTTTCAAGAAACGCCTTTGAGTTCTGTCAGTAAAACCCAGAAACAGATTGCACCACTATGTTCCTCTCGAAATTATGGGTAACTAAGTATAAAGTCAACTATGTTTTCCTGAGGCCTCCTCTGGCACGCAAACTGAGAAAACTCTGCCTGCAATAGATTTCACACATCGGGAATCGTTCCCGTTAATGGCTATACCTTCTTCAGGATATGTGCTCGTCCTTAACCTCAGAATGTGTGCAAATGCGCTCTGTGCATTGTAATTTCCGTGGCTCTGAAATGTGGTTTTAAATAAGAATTTGGGTGCGAGTTTGGATGGCCACACGCCCCGTTTTAGCCCCATTTTTTGCTTCAATTCTTAACCAATATTCATCATTTACCATCTAGAAAATGGGCCGTGGCCCAGTGGTAAGTTGTTGTACTTTGGGGGAAGAGGTCCCAAGGTCAAACATGCAGGCCTCCCCCTTTGGGCACTAACACTGTAACGTTGCAATATTGTTTTGGCAGTGGTATTGTTTATGGGATTGTGACTTGGTTTCATTGGCATTGTATTGTTGTGTTGGCACTCGGTATTATGGCTTGACTTCCACATTGTTCCATCAACTCTGCGGGTTGTTAGTTGTTGGCTCCAACGTATATCATATGGCCTCGATGTTGGCCACGGGGTCAAGGGCCTAGCCATCGATCCCTCCTTTTTTTCCAATGAAAAATTCTTTCAACTTCAAATAAAAGTTAACAGCCTATAGTGTTAAGCAACAACCGTGGGAACTCTGGCTAGGTGGGCTCTGTGGATTCGTTGGTGGTCCTTGAGGTCATGGGTTTGATCCCCACGCCCTCCACATATTTTTAATGAACGGTACAATACATGCCAACAGGGCTACCACATTACAGTCCTTGATTGGCCCAACTCATATGCCATGTCATATATACTAACCACGGACCACGTGGCATCCTGCCATTTGCCCTTTTTTTTACCAATTTTACCCATTTTTTGCCTATTTTAACATTTTGTAGAAATTTCAAAACCTGATAACTTTCACATCCAGAGACCATTTTAGCATTCCCGGGAAGCTCCTAACGAGCTCTACGCATCTATAAGCTTCTTTGTAATTTTTGAAGACTTTCATTTTGATCGACTCTAAGATCCTCTTGGATCACAAAGAGACTACACTCATAAAAATCATTAAAAAACACACAATAGCAAATAGTTTTTCTTTCATTAGAGACAAATCATGATTTACCTTGATTGATTTTCAATATGCTAAAACAAAAAATTGTTTTTTTTTTTAACTATAGGAATAGCAACGTCCCAAGGTATAGCAAGGTATATCCAAAAGCTCGCAAAGTATAGCAAGGTATATCCAAAAGCTCCCAAGCCAGATATACCATAAACTTGTGACTCAAATTGTTAACCTTCCAATACATTTAATAGAATAATAGAAATTCCAATGTAAATGAAAATGAGAGCTGCTCTTGCAAAACAGTACAGAAGAGGTTATGGTATATCTTGAAAATTAGGCAAGTCGCTCCGATGAAAGCCGTAGAGTGCATGGACAGATAACGTTGGAGCAATTCCGTCGTTAAAGGGCTCAACGGGTTCAAAGGATCGGTCGATCCGTGTCCAATTAACAAACGGACATACAACTTCGTCGGCAGGCACCACCATGTCATCCCAAACTTTCTGAATTGGTCCTCCTCCCACTAACTTGTCTGCCACTTGCGATTTCCACATGCTGAAATCTTGCAACCAAATATAAATCCATAACTGCTTCTCGCCTTCGCTGTTGTATTCAACACACCAAGTCCATTTCAGTATATCACGAGACTGCGATGGCATCCGTCCAGCTCTTTTCCAACGTGCACTAGTCGTACTATATCTCAGTATGTGAAAATCTGCGCCATCGTAACCTACAAGCAGAACGCTCTTCAATACCTTTATATTGCCCAGATCCAGTCCGAGATGGTGCCACATGCTCCTTTTCAGGTCGAAACAAAAAAAATTCTGTGTGTAAGAAAACGCCCCAAAGAAATACAGTGTGTGCTCCTGCTTAATATGCACAAACATTGGCTGCGGAGAGAAGAGGACGAGGTTAGGATTTTTCTTCGGTCCCCGATGATTTAATGAACTTACTGTTAACCATGCTGGCAACTCACTTATCTCAAAATGAGAACCAACGTCTCTGTGAGATACAAAATGGCCATCTGAAACCCGGCCTGATCTGCATATATAATCCAAATTCTCACTATAATCTTCACGTTCATATGGTATCTGCCATTGCCACAACCCACCGCCAATGTCTAAAGCAAAAATTTTAGTTGTAGTAACAACTGAATCACCAAATTCAACATAAAACAGAGCTCCATCCACCACTCCTAAAGTCGTTCCAGTTATAGAATAATGTCCTTCAACGGGACTTGTAAATGTGTATGGCCCGCGACCCCTGATGGGGGGCACGTTTCTCCACTGCCCATCGAAAATTTTCACCACGTGGCCAGGTTTTATAAAGCGAATTACCCTATAAAATTCAGAACCTCACAGATTATTTTCGAATACATTAACAGTAAGCACAGCGGAAAAGAATGAAGATCTCTGAATACCTGTTTCGATATGTATGAGAGTATTCCACCGCAAGACGGCATTTAAGTGGCTGCTTTAAACGGGTTTTTGTCGCCATTGGTTCACCATTGATGGGATCTATTTTGTTCTCGCTTCCATAAATGTTGTGTAGTCTTTGCCCGTAATGTACTCCAATGGCTTCTAATATGTTCTTCCAGGCTTCGCTCAAGGCGAAGAGAATGGGACGGGTGTGCCATGGCAAGCGAGGGATTATTTCTTCCTTCACAATGTCATCAAGAACACCGGGGATCAGTGAAGAACCGGCCATGGCAATGGAATGTAAGTGTTTCAGCGAATGTCAAGATGGAGTGGAATACTTGCAGATAGGCTCTCTATTCGTTTATGTATAAAAATATATGTTCATGTTATTCCTTTCGTAGATGTCCCTTCATCTTCTGTGTTCATGGGAGTTAGATATCCCTTCAACTTCTGCATGGCTGGAAGACTTTTAGACGTGATGACACTATATATCTATGTTAATCCCCTACACCGAGATGGTTTGATTTCTGGACGACGATAGTGATCAAATAAATTATGATTTCATTTAAAAATTTTGAGATTTTCAGCGTTAAAACAAAAAAACTGTAGAAGTGTTTTCCATCTTTTGCCAATCTTAATTCAATAGTGTGATTTGCAGACCGGATTTCAGCCATGCCTAAAAAGTCATTCTCATTTATAAATTCTCATCATATTTTATATTTTATAGAGTGTTAAAACCATTTTTTCATTTGTTATATATGATTCATAATAATATCTAATCATAATATCTTATCTCATCTAAGTATTTTAGTGATCCCACATGTATGGTTTTATTTTAGTGATCAACACGTGTAGTTAGAATAAATATTATTTTAGAATTTGTAAACTATAATGACTTGTTTTGATACTAAAGAGTCTCCACTGACATACGAGTGCCAACTTAGGCAATATAGCCATTATCTATCTCTTGAGGTGGACTTGCCTAAATTTTTGTGCCTAAATTTTTGTCACACCAATATTTTGTGGTGAATGTCAAGGTGTGGTTTACTACACGTAAGTGAAGACAAAGGCCTCCTTCTAAATAAAGACAGTATTTTGAGCAAGGTGGTTAAGAGGATGCAATGGGTTCATCATTATTCACAAACTTCAATTTTTTGAATTACTCTACACCTAAGTGAAGAGTAAGGCCTCATTCCAAATAAAGACATTTTTTTTAAACCACTTATATTATGAAACCAGAACTCAACATAGTTTTAGTTTTTCTCTCTCCTAATTTTAGTAGCTATTTTTAGTTACCCTTCAAAAATGGTTGATATCAATATCACATATTTTCATTTTGAGGCATTTTTTGAAGCCTTTGAATTATCTTTATCGTAAAATATTTTTAATTTCTATTTTCAAGTGTGTTTTTTGAAATTTAACAAAATAACATATTTTTTTAAGAAATTTATAATGAAAAACATATACATTTTGCAAGTTTTTCTATAAAAGAAGACATTTTTATTCACAAAATTCCCAAAATAAAGACATTAAAACGATTTTCAAATATTTTTTTTGTATAAAAATGATACTATTTCATATTATTTTATTAAAAGTGACGGTTCACATAAATTCAAGAAAAACTATACAATTTATTTGTAAAAAACATATTAAAAACATTATATATAGAAATTTTATTTCTAAAATAATGTCTGAAAGTCGAAATATTATTAATATATCTTATTAAAAATTTGTCAAATTTAACATTTTCTTCAAAACATGAAACTAATCAACAATATCATGCATGCCAAATTCTTCATCAAAATTGGAATTTCCTCGAGCTTGGCTTTCCTCAAGGACATCAATGTCCTCTTCCATTGGGTCTTCTATGTCTGCAAGATTCCCAAAGTGCTTCTTTCCAAACACCCCTCCTAATGTGGGTTGAGGCTCTTTTGGCATCTTTGTCACAAGTGTTTCACTAAACTCTCAATTCTTCAAACCAACTTGTTGCAATTCATCTAGAAGAACTTGAATAGCATTAATTCTTTGCTTTATGTAATTGCATTGCAGTGGATCATTATCAATGGATATGCAATTTCTTCCTTTCTATAAGGAGCATGCTATTGTTGTACCTAATCACCAAAAAAAAAAATTAAGTCAAATAGCATAAAGAAGAATAATTCAAAACAATAAAATAATGAAGAATAAAACATACAATAAGACTTGATATATGCTTTCATATGTAATATGGGAATGTTTACCTGAACCCGATAACAAATCTAAGACCCAATCTCCTTCTCTTGAAAATGTATTTATGAGATAAAACATCGACGCTTGTGGCTTTTGATAGTTTTTTATAGACACTCCTTTCAAATCCCTTTCCTCATATGTCAATTTGTTAACCACGACATTGTAACTCAACATCTGATGAGCTACGAACATTAGGATTTTTCCTGTAACAAAGATATAAAGAAAAAATTAACTTATCAATAAATATAATTGATTTATAAATTCAAAAACTTTATAATATAGTGCAAATATATTACCAATAAATTTGCTTCGTTTTCTTTCCTTTACCCTTGAAGGTTGTCAACAACCCCCCTAATTGTGTGTCTGAATGGAAATCAACAAATCTCCATAGTGGCGATGTTGTGACATCTACAAATCTCGAAACTACTTTATTGAACGATTGGTAAGTATAAGGCTCACAACCATAAGTAGTGTTTCGGATATTGTATCCATGAGGGATATATGCAATCACTAGTATGTACTCCTTTTTAGGAACAAGATTTGCAATGTCTACACAGTCACCAAAAATGACTTTATATTGCACAGTGTCAAGCCCATTCCAAATATAATGATCAAATGTATCATCAAGTTCAACGTTTGCAAGACGTTGTCTCATTTGTCGTTCTATTTTGGCTCTTTGGATATGAATTTTAAAAGACTCCAGTACTCCATCTATACCCCTCGTTGGCATCTTCAAATGAAAATGATCTCTATAAGTAATAAAATAGAAATGATTTGAATTAGAAAATAAATAAAATAGGATGTATCATAGATCAACATACCTTCTTGAATGCAACAATTTTTTTTTTTAAAGTTTCTATTGAGCTTGAGTCTGGATAGTTACATTTGACATCATCCCAACTCTTCTCATTCAACATTATAACCATCTCCTCTTGTATTTTCAGGTAGACCTTGTGCATCACTTCCTTTGGCATTTTTTTGTTTCACATTATCCTCTTTAATAGGGAGACCTATTTCCAGACAACATTGTCTCCAAAAAATTGCATCAACTCTATATTTTTCGCCACCACATATTTACACAAATTCACTGTGGATAAATCTCACCCTTTGAATAAATGTCATTGTCAACCTATATTCACTATCTGAGTTATGATCCCATGCCAACAACTTTGCTTCTACATCTGTTAACCCAGCATAAATGATGCATTTAACTATTTCAAAAATAGGGTTATTGCGATATTCTTGCATCAACTCTCTTCTTGCCTCTGCAGAATGATTCCCTTCAAGAACATAATATTTTTAATGAAAACATCTTGTTTGATCAAATTCATCTCTAGTAGGAATATCTTCTGGGCCAACAAGGACTAGGTAGTCAACCACATGTGCATAGAGATTGTGCCTCATCAATGCTTTCAAGTTGTGAATATGCAAGTGATGTGGTTTTCTAATTCTAAATTGATCTTTCCCTTCCGCAGGTTTATAAAGTTGATTCACATTCAACTCAAATGTATGTCCATTGTTAACCAAATTATCTCTCTGCGATCGATCTCGAATGGCATTTTGTGTTGTCTTGACAATTCCATCCTCTAGATCAGCAGCTGGAGTAATGATTTCCCTACTGCCACTAGAATTTTCACTCTCAGATTCAAGAATAACATTGGTTTCAGTAACAAAAAATCTCATTTTTTTTTTTTCTGATTTGAAGGGGTTCCTTCTTAATCGACAATGCATTCAACGAGAATTGAGGCACTCTCAACCATATTTCCGTTACGAGATTGTCTGTTACTCTTCCTAGCAGGAGTATCAAGCTCGTTTGCAACAATTTCATCATGTTCAGTTGGGCAAGATGAAGATTTAAATATAACCCTTCTAGGTACTTGATTTTATTGTCGGATGCTCTTTCCTCTTTGTTCTTGTATTTCTTCAATTTCAACGTTTGACACTTATTTCTTATTCCTTGCTTCTGGTCACTTTTGAATAGTGACATTAATGACATCCATAGGATTAACCTTTGTATAATAAATTCCATTCAACATTTTTGAAATCGAAATGAAAAAATCCTGCAAAATAAAGACACTATCATTTTAAATTTATTACATTGTGGTATCCAAGTTATAACAAAACCAATTTAAGAATAATATCAATATTCGAACTTACTCTCTCACTGTCAATTTCATGCATGACCCCTTGACAAAAAATTGTGAAATTTTCCTGAACATTATATTTTGAAATCTTCAAAGAATATCGGATTTTGGAAAAGGTCTTGGTTTGTTTCACTTGTGCATAAACAATATCTGTACTTGACATCACACATATATCTCTCAGCAATCCCAACAGATTGTAATCTGATTGAATATATGGAAATGCAGAATAATATAAGAGAATGCTTTCTGGTTTTCCTTGTTATTTTTCCTTCAGATGCCAATGACACTCTATTCTATCTTCTTCTCCTGCATGTTTCCATTCTCTAGCATTCTTCATTTTTAATTCTTCAAAGCTAAGAACTCCGTCTTGAGGCTCAACATTCAGATGCCTCAACTATTTTTTTTTATGCAATCATCGCCGCTCTTGATCCATAAATGTTTACCGATATTTTTCTTGATGCCATTGTCCCTATATACAAAATGTAGAATTTTAAAATAAATCAACAAACATTCATAATCTAAACAAAATCAACATCAATATTCACTATAACTTGTATTTGAAAAATGTTTAAATGTTTTTTTACATTCATAATCGTCGGTTTTTACGTTTTGAAAAATATTTTAAAGAATGTAAACCTACCCCCTCAACCCCCTAAAATATATAATAATTTATTTTAAAAAAAAATAAACATACCCCTACCCCTACCCCCTAAGTATATAATAAAAATTAAAAAAATAAAAAATAAAAACTAACCCCATACCCCCTAACCCCTCCTTAACAATATAATAAAAATAAAAAAAATAAAAAATAAAAACTAACCCCATACCCCCTAACCCCCCCTTAACAATATAATAAAAATTTAAAAAATAAATTAAAACTAACCCCCCCACCTGACAATATAATAAAAAATTAAAAAAAAAAAAATAAACTAACCCCACCTTACAATTAAATAAATTTTTATAAAAAAAATATTTAAACTAACCCCTCTATAATATAAAAATAAAAAAAATTAAACTAACCTCCAAAACAATATGATAAAAAATTAAAACAAAAAAATTAAACTAACCCCCAAAAGAATATAATAAAAAATTTAAACAAAAATATTAAACTAACCCCCCTCTCCGCCATCCCCATTCCACCTCCTACCTTTTTGCGCCCCCTTCCCCCGCCACCCTGCGCCCCTCCCCTTCCCTCTCCTCCCCGCACCCTCCCGTCCACCCCCCCCGCCGTCCACCTCCCCCTCCTCCTCCTCCCTTCCCCTTTGTGGCCTTTTGGCCACTCTCTTGGGCGACCAAAGGGCTGCAGAGGGAGAAGGGAGGAGGATGATGGGAAGGAGGGGGAGTCGGGCGACGGGGGGAGGTGGAAGGGAGGGCGGAGGAGGGGGAAGTGGAGGGGCGCGGGGTGGAGAGAGATGGAAGGGGGTGCTGGAGGGAAGTGACAGGCGGCCCTTTGGTTCCTAAGCGGGTAGATATCCGCTTACTGATCCACCCCTCACGAGCGACGCGATTACCAGCATTGTGCTTCCTATGAGGGGAGAACCTTTGGCATCCCAATGAGCGAAGGTCCTCCCACTTGGGCGCCAAAGGGCTACCCGTCACAGGAGACGAGATGCCCAGCATCATGCCGCCCATGAGGGGTGGACCTTTGGCTCCCAAGCGAGCGGCCCAATTATTCGGGCAGGAGGGAGGAGGGCGGGGGGGGCGGGGGAAGGGGGCATAGGTAGGAGGGAGGAGGGGGAAGGGGGGGGTGAAATAGGAGGAAGGAGTGAGGAGGAGGAGAGGGGCCATGGGAGGAGGAAGGCGTGAGGAGGAAGATGATGGAGGAGGGGGAATGGGGGGGCTTGAGGAGGGAGGTGGAGGGGGCGGCAAGGGGAGGGGGTGCGATGAGGGAGAAGGGGGCGTGGGTAGGTTAGTGGGGTTGTTTTAATTTTTTTGTAGGTTAGGTAAAAAAAATTAGGGAGGGGGCATGGGTAGGTTAGGTAAAAAAAAAAAAAAAATTACTTTAAACCCAAAGCTAATATTCATAGGATAAGGGGCAAGCCTTGCGTCGATTAATAATACACGAATTTAAGAAAAACATACATTTAAAACAAAATATAAAACTAACCTGGGAAGTGGTAGAGCCTCCTCTCTTGAAAGTGATAGAAGCTCGTCTCTGCAATCTTCTCGTTCTTTTTTAAAACCTTTGTGAATTGCTCCAAAGACTAAACAATCGTGTATTAATAGGATATATTAGCTTTAAGTTTACCACTCTTAAGAATGTGAACAAAAAAATTGTAAAAGAGTAAATCAATAAAGCCATAAAACAAGCATTGCCAAATTAATAAAGCCATAAAATAATCATTGCAAAATTAACAAAAAAAACTAACCAATTTATTAAAAATAGAAAAAGCACTAACCTTGAAAGTGTTACTAAATTGCTCTAAATTAAATGATGAATAGTAGGAAATCTAAAATTATGTTTTATATAGCCTATATTAGGTTTAACATTAATTGTTTTACGAATGTTGGATTAAAAAAATGAAATTAGTTAGTGAATTATTATTAAATTTATATAAGATAGGTTTAAATGAAATAATTACTAATGTTATGAATGTGGACGTAAAAGAAATGTAAATAGCCATTACTTTATTACAAATTGTATATAAAAAATATTACAAGAAATTTTACTAGTCTTATATTATATCTCAGATAGAAATATGTAATTGGTTAATACATTATTTCAAATTTTTTTATATCATAAATTCATTTTTTTACTAGTCTTATGAATGTGTGCTTTAATTTTGTAGGGAAATTTTGGAGGAAAAATTTTGAATGAAAATTTTTGGAGGGAACATTTGGAGGGAATATTTTGTAGGGTATATTTTGTAGGGATATTTTAATTCTCATAGCTATAAGATTGTTGGTTGATAGTTGCACCATTCTACTTTTTGGTGAGGACTGTGGTAAATTTCCGTTGCCTTATCTATTAAATTTTTTCTATAATTCTATCTTTTAGTGAGAAGTCATGGACTCATCTGAATTAAATTCCAATGTCAATGAAGAGTTGTATTGTTCATCTAGCCAAGATACTGGTAGTGCAAGCAATGTAATCAAGCATGTTATTCAAGAAATTCCTAATTATGAATATTTTGAAGACACTAGTAATAAAGGGAAAGAATGTGATGATGATGAAGAGCTTCCTCCAAGTGGGGATCCTATAGACAGTAAGCAAGATGATGACAATTTTCCTCCCAGCAAGGATTTTGATGTGACTAATGATTCTTTTTTTGAGCATGCATGTACAAATAATGTTGATGGTTTTCTTCATAGCAATGATTCTAATGGGACGAATGATGATTTTCCTTCAAGCAAGGATTTTAATGGGAATAGTGATGATATTCTTCCCAGCGAAGAATTTTATGGGACTGATGATGATTTTCCTCCAAGTGAGGATTTTAATGGTCAGATGATGATTTTGGTGAGGAAGAAGACATCAATAATGGTGAAGATGATTTTCCTCCAAGTGAGCATTTCAATGGAACTAATGACGAGTTTCCTCCAAGTGAGTTTCTAGATGAGGTGGAGCTCAATTTCTGATTGGAAACCTTCAAAATATGCTATGGATCTGAAACAAATGGATGCAAGGGAGATGTAGGGTTGGCTCTAGTCCAAAATTTTTTAGGATCCACAATGGCTTTCCTTCAATAAAATGGTGAAAATTGTAGTCTATGAAAGAATGTACTGATTATGTTCACCTTCAAAATCCGATCTATAAAAATTTCCCAGAGAAGATGTCCTTCACTCCCATCCCCGGCAATGACACCAGAAGATGTTATCACTAGATTTTTCACCTAGATTACTTAGTTTCAAAGTCTAGAGAATCTTAAAATTGTTGAAAGGATGACTAGGTTTATAAGCTTGTAAACATATAAGTATAATAGAGATCAGGCTTACATATACCAAATGACTAGACAATAGATGTATAAAAATGATAAAATAGGATAGAAATATTGCAAGTGTGAATTTATAGATGTTGGTATTAGAATATTCCCCTACCAAAATGTTTAGATTTTGGCGAAGCGCATGATAATTTGGTCTGTCTCCCTTTGCTTTAAGCTTTAAGTCTGACAAGTCTAGTAAATTATCCTTGACCATTTCACCAAGCCAAGTTTCCTCCTATGATCGAGTTCTCATCTTTCATTTAGATCTTATGCTAGCCTAGGTTTCCTTTAATTATGACCAATTACTATTCTCAAAGCTTTGAGATAAACCTTTTATTAATTTAGGATTTTAAAAGATATATTAAAAAAGGTCTAATGAATATCATTTTATTTGTAAACCTTTTTAATATAAACCTTTTATGTTATATACTTTCCAAACCTCATGTCAAAGTAATCCTTTTGGTTATAATACATTTTTGAAAATCAATGAAATGAAATATTAAGCTTTTACCCAACTTTCCTTGTCAAGCTAAATTGCCCATCTAATAGTCTTTGGACTTGTCTTTTTTTGAAAAATTTATTTGAGTAATTTATGATGGATCCCTCCAATCAAATTATCATTCAACTATATTTCCATCCAAATTTCAGCCATTATAAGCATCAAATGCCAACATCAAGCAACATGTTAAAATTTTTGAGCTTCCAGGTGTCAAAGAAAAACAAATACTTGGGTGTTCAGATCATTGACAACAAAGGGCTGCTGAAGAGCATGATTTCTTTTTTTGTGATAAGTATTTGAATATCGAGGTTTTGTCATTACCATTGCAAAGGTGTTGAAGCAGGTTAAAAAAAATCCCACAAGTGTTGCGGTAACGTCAACATGGGTTCCTATGAGATCATTGTATGTAATTTGAATATGTGACAGGATATATGGTGAAAATTTATGTGGTAAGCTGTCATCCAATGAAGGAGTATCGTCATGTTTATGACGAGCACAAATTTGAGTGCATAAACAAAATTTTCAAAGCAGAATACATGGGAATACTAATTCAGCATATAAAAATAGATAGTTCGTCTATATTTCCATAAACAAACTGCTTTTTTATTTCCAGAAACAAGCTGCTTTTTTATTTCTTATTGGGTTACAAGATTTCATATGAGGAGAATGTTTTATTCTCGGAGTAGGGACCTTGTTAGGCTTTGACGTTGATATCTATTCTTTAAGCTTGAACACTAGTTTTTCAATATTGCCCTAGTTTATATTTAAATCTTAGATGTTCTCAGTTTGTATATTTGTTTCATAATATCCCAGAGGCATTAAAATGAGCATCAATTTCAATTTTAATAGAACCAAAATCAATCTCATATTTTCATATATTCGAGGAGGATCAAAGGATCCTCCAGGATTTTAGAAATTGATAGCAGGTGGTAGGGCATTTCCTGGCAGAGGATTATTGAAATCTTTCCAGAAGATATTAGTCAAGGTAAAAATTGATAAACAAATCTAGATTAGCATGATAACCTAACACTTGGCAACAAATATTGATGCACCTCCAGATTTAAAGGCTCGATACCTGTAGCTTATCCAAACAATTTTCTATTTTAGGGTTTTTAGTTGCTGATTGTTGACATTTGATTTGATCAATAGTTTGATATAAATTGAAGGAGGAATGTAATATAGAAAGGGAGGTCCCAACCGAGAGGCTGAGAGTGTTGTAGGAGAGGGTTTTTGAGATCAGACTGTTATTTCACTTGCAGGCATGTATTTCATTTTCTATTTTTGTAAAGAATGCTTTGAAATTATTATATTCGAGATGAGCCAGTGTTTGTTTTAATATTTATCATGATAAATGTTATTATTCATAATTTTGTTCCTTGAATAGATGTTACCTATACCTGGGATTCTTATGAATAATTTGTATGTTTGAGTAAAAACGTGAAGGTGGGTAACACTTTGATGAGAAACTAGTGCAAAATCGTCTTAGCGGAGGTTATTCGGCCGAATAACCTCTACATTATTCGGCCGAATAATGAAAATTATTCGGCCGAATAATGTAGAGGTTATTCGGCCGAATAACCACTAACATTTCTCCGTTCTGTTTAATGACTATCCTTGAAATGTGTGCAAACCGTTGCCGGACAGAAAAAAAATTCGGATGGTGGTTTATTCGGCCGAATAATTGTTCGGCCGAATAATAGTTCCACCGAACAATTATTCGGCCGAACAATTATTCGGCCGAACAATTATTCGGCCGAATAATGGGTCAACCGAATAATGTTTCTGCATAAAAGCCCGGCCTCGACTACCATTTCGCATTCTGCGCTGGAAATACCTGGACCCCGCAAGTGAGCCCGTAGTTGTTGTTCGCCACCCTCCGTCGTCGATGCTTGTGATGACGACGCTGTTGCTCCACCCCTTTCGCTTCTTGCTCATCTGCTGTTGCTGCACCCCTTTCGTTGCTTGCTCGTCTTCTGTTGCTTCCTGATCAGCTGCCTGCTTTGTTGTTATTTCCTATCGCGGCTGTGGAAGCTGTTTTCGTTGACAAGGGTGCCGGGAGGATCCGTAAGTGACGAGGGTACTGGGCGGATGCTGTGTTCGTCAACGAGGGTGCTGTGCGGATCTGTGCTCAGCGTAATGACGTGGAGTTAACGGCTACCACTGTAAGTAATTGTTTTCCGCTGATTTTGGTTTTCGAATTTGAAGTTTGATGTCTATACAGTCTCTCTGTTTGTAATGTTTTGATGAAATGTGCTTTGTTGGCAGGATAGTTCATTTTTTTTTGCGGTGCTGTGATCGGTGTTTGTTGGTGTTGCGGTTTTCACGCAGGATTGACAGTTAAAGTGAAGGTACGTTTTCTTGTTGAGTTGTTTTGTTTTGATTTTGTTATCCTATTTTTATAGTTTTTAGTTGCCAACATAATTTGGTGTTGTGTGAAGGAAATATTTGTTGTTTGGAGAGTTGGTGGCCTGAACCGCTGAGGCTTCGTGGATTGACAATCTCTTCGCTACCTGTTTGGGTTATAGGTATGTATCGTTTCGCAAAATTAGATTGCTTAGTTTTTTTATTTTTAATTTTTTGTTCATGATGTCAGTCTTTATTCCCTTAACATGAACTCTGTTCATGATCTCTGTTCACGAACAGAGTTCACGAACTCACGAACTCTGTTCACGAACAGAGTTCACGAACTCACGAACTCTGTTCACGAACAGAGTTCACGAACTCTGTTCACGAACAGAGTTCATGAACTCTGTCCACGAACAGAGTTCACGAACTCTGTTCACGAATAGAGTTCACGAACTTTGTTCACGAACTTTGTTCACGAACATGAACTCTGTTCATGTTCGTGAATAGAGTTCGTGAACTCTGTTCATGAACTATGTTCATGAACTATGTTCATGAACAGAGTTCATGTTCATGAGTTCTGTTCATGTTCATGTTCATGTATGTTTCATCATATTAGCATCATTTTGTGCCATATTAGTGCAGTAGGGCATCATTTTTGCGTAGTACTAGCATCAAAATATGAAACTTTGTAAGTACTTTACATCATACTTGCATCGTGTTTGCATCAAAAGTGTATGTTTCTTTCCATTGGCATGATAGTGTATCATATTAGCATTGTAGTGTGCATCATACTAGCATCAAAATATATAACTTTTAAATTAAATCATAAAACAACCATGTAAATTTTATTGGTTGTGTTCTTGAACAGAGTTCTTGAACTCTGTTCATGAACAGAGTTAAAGAACTCTGTTGTAATGCCCCTAAAATGACTGTGGACCTTAAGGGCACCTGTCGAGTGACCCAGCCGAACAACTTCAATAAAGTTGTTTCTTGAGCCTTGATATGTCTTAAAAGATGGAGGAAAACCTGAAGATGTGAATGACGACAATAATTGATAAATGAATTAAGGAATTAAATTATATGTGTGGATTCGGATAATTGATTGGTTAGTTCTTGCTTAATGATTAGCCTAGATTGATCAAGTCAAAGTGCAGTAGGACAGTTACAGTCCTAGCTCTGCAACTTGGGAGGACGCAACTGAGATGCATCATAGCTTTCCATTTTTTTATTCTGAACTTCGGGACGAAGTTCTAAATAAGTAGGGGTGTATGTAGTGCCCTTAGACTACTTTAGACATTGAGGGAACCTGCTAACTCACCTGACTATTTGAAGCATTAATAAAATAACCCTATGATTTTATTTTTAGTATATTTATGATTACGATTGATTGATATATGTGCATTTGGGTAGTTATTGTGAATGGACAATTTCTTGTTGTTTAACGATTAACTCTGATATGAAAACTGTACATATGAATGATGCTTAACGACTAGTTGTGCAATTGATTATGTGATTAGACAAAAGAGTAATGATTAAGTAAATTATAGATGCTTAATGAAGCAACAGATTTATAAACCAAATTGTGATTATTGAGGACAGTGCTACTAATTTACGTTTGTGAGAAATGTGTGTAGCGACAGGTGAAACGGTTCACCAACGGACACACAAAGGAATATGAAGGGTCGTAGAGTACGAGTAAATCACACATAGGGGGAGCGACGACGATGTCGACTTCCGACAAGAATACCACGCATGAGCAGATAAGCACTGATCCGCTTGCTCAAGAGGAATGCGTGAGAGCGTACGAGGTGGGCCACAACGGAGCTGGTCACGTACGAGTTGAGGGGCGCGCAGTGAGAACGGACTCACTCCTCAGCGCCATTAGTCCCTAGATAGCATGTAGACGGAGGATGGATGGTAACGATTCCTAAAATACCTACAAGAGTTCCCACAAGTCAAAACGGAAAGATGGTGGCAGAAGGGCCCGACGATGCGGTACCCTGTCGAGAATGGAAAGAATGGACGCAAGGACCCAACGATGCGGTACCATGCCAAGGAATGGAAACCATGGATGACTTGACCCGACGGAGTGGTGCCATGTCAGGGAATTAAAATTAAGGAACTAGGAGCCCAATGGCGTGGCACTGTGATCCTAGTGAGTTTGATTGTTAAATTTAACTGCATAAAAACTTACGAGAATAACTCTAGATTATTACTTAGCAAATGCATAAAAATAATTTAGGCATTTGCACATGAATAGTTATTTTTGTTGAGCATTTAAAATAATAGAAATCATTATTTAGGAGCAAAATAGAATCCTAAGATTAGACACCTAGTCAACTAAAAGCTAGGAGTTAATTAAAATATCTGGGGGACAAACTAGAGCAAACTTAGGGGTGTTGGTGCACTTCCCAGAGAAACTGACACTTGGATGGGTGAGTGTTTTAATTAAATAATTAATTAAAAATATGTAATTATGCATGAAGCGACATGTGTCGCATGAGATTTTCCTTTATAAGGAAGGCTTGGGGAATGGGTAAAGGGCCCATAATTTGGACGATTGTCGTAATTTTCAAATGCCTCAAAGACTTGCTGCTATCTAAGGGTTTGGCTTAGAAATCCTGGTGGGAAGGGAAGCCCAAGCTGAATTTCTGAAATACTTGTGTGAGCTCTACGACCCAAAGCTTGGGGGAGGCCATGCGACTGAAAGCATGAGCCTATGGTTGGGTGGCGGAGCTAATGGTTGCTTCGCCTATGGTTAAACGAGCTTTGCTGGAGCGATCCTACGGAAGACGAAGGCGACAATGGATCAGCCGGATCGGGTTGACAGGTTAAGGTTTTGGTTATTTTTGTTAAGTTATTCACGCTTTTTATTTTATTTTTCCAATAACTATGATGGCTAATTTGTTTGTATGAAGTTGTTAAAGTTTCAGGTTTAGTTCAAGGAGACCCTAAAGGAGGGGTCCTACATTTGGTATCAGAGCCGGTCGAGCCTTGAGGGCACCGGACTCATATATTTATCAGGGATCTGTGGTAAAATCGAGAGGTCTTGTCGGTGATCCATGGAGACCGATAGCGATATTGGAGCTATGGTCTTCGTGGGAATATACATCCGACCGAAGTAGCTACTTCTTCAGTTAAGGTGATTCGTCAAGCGAGAATTGATCCAGATCAGGCGATACTCCAACGCGCTCCCCATCGTACGACTGATCATCACAAGTAGGTTCATTTAGTTTCTGTAATTGTTCTTTGTTAAAATTCTATATGGCTGAGTATGTGAATAGGAATGCATCAATTTATTTAAATGATATTTCGTGTGTTACAGTCGGATGAAACAGACAAGTATAGATTTATGCAAAATATATTTTCTACATGATTTAAATAGTTATGATGGAAATTCAGCTTCTCAACTTCACGATCTATTTAATTGATCTGTAATTAGTTGTCATGTCTCTGTCTATATTCAGAAAATCGAACTATGATATACCCAGTTCGTCTCTGTTCAAGTGTTCATAGAACCTCTGTTTATGCTCTGAAAATGGATTTGTATTATACCTAGTTCGTCTTTGTTCAATGTTCTTTCAGATCCCTGTCACTGTGTTGTGTAGATCACGGAAATCCAAAACCGGATCAAGTATTTGAATATGGCTGTGTATGCCTTTATCACGGTCGAGGTATCATGCCTCACCCCTACATTGCGTAGATCTCTGTCTTTTCAGGTCTGCCTCATTCAAGACTTGTCTAAAAAGAAAGAAAAAAAAAACATGGATGATGGAACCGACCTGTGGGCACTGAAATTTTACCCCGTCCTGTCTATTTGTTTAATACTCTGTTCTGGATCCACCCTCCATGCCGAGTTGTGAGAATTATAGACTTCGGCTGAATTTCCAAATCCGATTCCAGCATTAGAGCCACTTTTACAAAAGGATCTGTGTCTGAAACTGAGTAGATGCTTCTTGATGACTTTGTGGTAGATTATCCCTTCTGCACCGATAGTGAAGGATTCACACTGCCATACTCTACTAATGCTTACTTAATTCTGTCTTTGGAAAGCTATTGAAACAAATACGGTTAAGAGAGAAATTTGTTCGATTTGGAAGGGGCATGTTATATATTCTGAGTGTGCCTTTACGGACAGAAACAATTCAGATTTATGAATTGCATGTTTAAGCTATCCTTGAACTCTGACTTGATTGGATTGCTGCCCCTTTGTTGAGAGCGTCCCTCTGAAAGCTGTAATTCCCTTAAATTATTGAGTAGCCGTGTTCCTCCATCTTGGTTTATTCGCTGAGCTAAAAGCTAGGAACTTAAATCGTTTGACTGTTTTAAAAGGTTTCTTTTAAATTTTATTTTTCTTCTTTTTATTATATAAATTCAATTACGTATAGTTCGAAATGACAATTCGCCGGCTGCAGGGTCAGATTATGCCCTATTGTCTTTAGGAAACTAACCACCTTGTTGGCAAAGAAATCCTTGCTGCGATACCCACTATTTTAAACATTATAATGGTTTTATATTTTTGCTGTACTGATTAAGAAATCGATTTGGATGTTTCACTCTAGTCACTCGTGCTCTTCATATACCTTAATAATTGAGAATTTATAACCGACCGTCGACTATCAAAAAGTGTAGATCTACCGGACTCCTGCAAACCACTCCGAACAGTGCACCATTGGCTGCTCAGCTCCTGTGTTACCATTCTTGATTCCAGACCGCAATCTCATTCGTATGTCTCTCTCTCTTAACTCTTCTTATGAAAAGATACCTGCGATCAGCGACAGAGAACCATGAAATTCCTAGATATTGGACATCCGGAGATAGTCTCGGGCGAGCGAATAGCATGATCGGCATACTCTCTGCTTCCATCAGCGCAGATGACGGCGCCATTTTGGTAACGATTGCATTTTAATGTTCAGAGCGGTAGATACTTACAGATAAGTGGGTGGCAACGAAGGATGCGGACTTCATGTTTTTGTCTTCTTTTTAATAACAGAGTATTTATTTCCCTCAACTGTAACATCACGATTTTCTGCTTTAGAAGCGTATGTTACAGTTGTGTTTAGACTCTGCCTGAAGCGCTTTATGTATATTTTGGCATTTCTGTTCCTGGTTCAATTTCTCCACCGTTGCGTCTCTGCTCCTGACTGATTAACTTTAGCCGATAGCGGTTTAGATGGTAGCTTGAGGTTTAATTAATCCTTACGCTTACATTGGATGCCACGTATCTGGAGAATATCGTCGCAGATCAAGAGAAGACTGTAGCACATGTCTGCTAGCTCTTTCCTTAACCATCGCATTATCAAGTTTTACAGTTATATGAACCTAAATCTGTGTTATTCATTAATTCGGTGTCAGATGATAACGGGTATAGACCTATTCCTCGTATTTGCACGTTAGGATCGGTTTAAATTTCCGTGTAACACTCTTGCGGATTATAATCCTGATTGCAAATTACGAATTATTAAATCGCACTCCAGACCCCTGGCGATGCCTTGTGGTGACCCTGCGGCCTTCTCCTTTTGTTGTATCTCGAACAAGTTTACACACTCTAGCTTAGTCGATACACAGTGGCGGTGGTAAGCGATGAGGATAATCTGATTTGTTGGCTGGTGCATTGTACAGTATCAGATCTCCTTCATTGCTGGCAGAAACACATTGGGTATGTTGAAGTCAGCAGGCTGTGTACAACGCTCGATGACACATGGAATTGTGATCTCGTAATCACCGTGTAATATTCTTTAGCGAAATCTCCGTCATTGTCTCTACTCTTCCGCCGCTGCATTAACCACCCCACATCTTAACCTTTCTCCGGTCATCCGAGCTCCATATAGTTTTTCGTCCAGTCCTTCAAATTGTATGGTTACCTCTCAATAGATTGTGATGAATCTCCTGCTGATTTCAGGGAATTAACCTAAACTTTAAGTTAAAGATTGGTATAGGGGTGTCGTCGACATGGTCATCAATTGGTGTTTAATGCTCAGCGCCACATGGATGAAGAATCTGATCGTTGTCAAGCCGAGCGGTTGAGAGCTGTGTTGCTCTATTTATATAAATCCTGTCGTTAAAAAAAACAAAAAAATTAAAGAATAAAGAATAACGCTTACTCATTTGTTTAGGGACAGATTGTCTCATATGATAAAGTATGTTTTAATTACGAAGTGTTAGCAATATAACATGTCAATGTGTTTAAATTTTCGATAAGAATGATGGTTTGTCTTGATATAACTTTACTTTTAGCTAGAAAATGATAGTTATAAACTCACATCAATGATATCAATAAGATATTGGTAAATGTATATGACAACTAACCTAGTTATGAAGCCACCGAAGTATATATATATATATATATATATATCATCTTATCAATAGTTGATAGGAAGTCAACCTTAGAAGCAAGTTATTTGCTAACGACTTTGGTCAAGGAAAAGAAGTTAGTAAGTTTTGTCACTCCATTATGGGTTAGAAGTGAAAAAAAAAAAGGGTGGTCATAGTTAAATGTTATATTTTAAGTTAAAAGGACTTAATTTTTAGGTGAATATAATGCATATCAAATTACATAAATTAAAAGTTTCATTACTTTAAACTTTGTTCTTTTATCTCATTCAAACTTAACGTCAATCATGATCTCTTTTATATTCCATATGGTGGTGGTAGGATTTAAATAAGTTATAGAACATTAGAGATCACAAGAAATACTTATTGTAAATCTTTGGTAGCCTAGTTTAATGTATGATTATGCTTTGTAGTATATTTAGGAGAAAAAAAAAAAAAGAAAAAAAAAATTGCAAAATGTTGATATATATATTGCTCGACGTTATAACTTGAATTAGACGAAATAATTTGTTAGTGGATTTTAAAAAAAACAAAAAAACAAAAACCTCGAAAATATGATGCGTTAATTGCATTAGTTGTTAAGAAAATTGTATATATACACAATGAGATATTAAGATTATATATGCACGTGTTAGGATCTTATGGGAATTTGTAAATAAATAAATTGAAATGAAAATAGTGTTGATATTTTCATGAATTGATTGAATCGATTTAGTTATTTTTTTTTCAGCAGAAATCAATTTAGTTATTTGTATTTATATAAATGAAATAATTATATGTACATTTTTTTTTATGTAAATAAATGAATTTGAAAAGATAAAAACTTCTTACTTAAGTGAAAGTTAAAATTTCCCTCTTTTATCTATTGAAGTTTCATTTATAGAATTCAAGAGATTGATATTTTAATGGAGGTTGAAGTTTTGATTCACGAATTTAAATTTAATTGATTATACCTATATTTGTAATGGTCTCATAGTGGGAAGAGAACTATAAAAATAAATGTTATTATATATAAATGATTGTTATCCTTTATATATATATGAATGATAAATAAAGAAGTTATGTTTATATTATATATATATATATATAATGGTGGATACTCCAAAGTTATTTCATGTGTAAAGGATGGTTGAAAAGGAGAGAAAATATAAATATATATTATATATATGAAGGATATTGTAATTTGAAGAGGGGAAATTTTTCATACACATATGGGAATTAGATGAATGTTAAAATATTGTGAAATTGAAAATCAAATATGAACAATAAATGGTAGTTCATCAAGAAATTGTAAAAAAAAAAAGAAAAAAAAGGGGATCTTTTATTCGGTGACTTGTGACTTTAGGAACGTAGCCACGGTGAGAAAACTAGTGAATGGGTCCAATGATCAATTAACGAAGGAATAAAACATGGTGATTCTGATCGTCATAACACAAAAATACATACTTGCCAAGACTTCGACATATGTTCGCAAGTGTAAATAAAGTAAGAAATTGGAAAATGAAATATCGATATGACTATTGTGATGATTTGAACGCGAGGGCACTCATTATGCATCATGACTATGTTTGTAAAAAAAAAAAAGTATGGAGACGATCATCACAATGAGATGAAAGCAATGATGCTAACCACCTGATGGTGCACAACTTAATCAAGAGACGACTAGTTCTGATGATAAGACTCAATGAGACTATAGAAACATAAGATAAAACCTGGCAAGTCCACCGAAAGGGACCAAACGAAGACGAATTTAGCAAAACGGTGTAAAGATATTTTCAACAAAATGAACTGATTGTAATGAAACTAACTGGAGATCATGATCAAACCTTGATGAAAGGACAACTAGCCTCGAGATGGAACTCGATGAGGTAAAGAAAACACACGTAGTGCAAATTGATGGGTCCGACAAAGTGATCCTATGACAACAAAAATGATGAAATGAGGAAAGGATGTGATAAGCTCATTGACTTGGACATGACATTACTAATGGAAGGTCTAAGAGTTATACTTCAGTGTGTTTGATTAAGTCACAATATTTCGACGACTTGAGTCTGATGAAATTGAGAACCAACATTATTAAAACATTTGGAGATTTGGAAGAAATCGTTTGGAATTTAGTTTTTGGACTCTTGGGGGGTCTCTCTTGATTTGTTAAAAATCGTGACTTTCCTAAAAGGGAGAATAACCAAATAAATTTGAAACCTTACGTGGATTTGTTATGTTAATAAATTATTAGGTGGCTATTGACGCAATGTAGCTTGTTGAAATTATGAACATCATAGACCCACGTGAACGAACATGAGATATAGGAAATCCAGTTGGGACTGACAATTATGCAATGTATTATCGGATTGATATGAGGCGTAGTTACGATTAACTTCCTGAGGGTGTATTGTAACCATACTAGATGATATAGGAACTAATGACTTGAACCCCTTGTACTTATAGCCATGATTGTTGGAGAAAAATAGAATACAATGACATGAAGATGAGAATAGAACTGAAGATAAATCCTAGCGTCGAAAGTACAAGAACAAAATTAACTTCGGGATGAAGTTCTATATAAGAGGGGGTGTATGTAATGCCCATAAAATGACTGTGGACCTTAAGGGCACCTGTCGAGTGACCCAGCCGAACAACTTCAATAAAGTGGTTTCTTGAGCCTTGATATGTCTTAAAAGATGGAGGAAAACCTGAAGATGTGAATGACGACAATAATTGATAAATGAATTAAGGAATTAAATTATATGTGTGGATTCGGATAATTGATTGGTTAGTTCTTGCTTAATGATTAGCCTAGATTGATCAAGTCAAAGTGCAGTAGGACAGTTACAGTCCTAGCTCTGCAACTTGGGAGGACGCAACTGAGATGCATCATAGCTTTCCATTTTTTTTTATTCTGAACTTCGGGACGAAGTTCTAAATAAGTAGGGGTGTATGTAGTGCCCTTAGACTACTTTAGACATTGAGGGAACCTGCTAACTCACCTGACTATTTGAAGCATTAATAAAATAACCCTATGATTTTATTTTTAGTATATTTATGATTACGATTGATTGATATATGTGCATTTGGGTAGTTATTGTGAATGGACAATTTCTTGTTGTTTAACGATTAACTCTGATATGAAAACTGTACATATGAATGATGCTTAACGACTAGTTGTGCAATTGATTATGTGATTAGACAAAAGAGTAATGATTAAGTAAATTATAGATGCTTAATGAAGCAACAGATTTATAAACCAAATTGTGATTATTGAGGACAGTGCTACTAATTTACGTTTGTGAGAAATGTGTGTAGCGACAGGTGAAACGGTTCACCAACGGACACACAAAGGAATATGAAGGGTCGTAGAGTACGAGTAAATCACACATAGGGGGAGCGATGACGATGTCGACTTCCGACAAGAATACCACGCATGAGCAGATAAGCACTGATCCGCTTGCTCAAGAGGAATGCGTGAGAGCGTACGAGGTGGGCCACGACGGAGCTGGTCACGTACGAGTTGAGGGGCGCGCAGTGAGAACGGACTCACTCCTCAGCGCCATTAGTCCCTAGATAGCATGTAGACGGAGGATGGATGGTAACGATTCCTAAAATCCCTACAAGAGTTCCCGCAAGTCAAAACGGAAAGATGGTGGCAGAAGGGCCCGACGATGCGGTACCCTGTCGAGAACGGAAAGAATGGACGCAAGGACCCAACGATGCGGTACCATGCCAAGGAATGGAAACCATGGATGACTGGACCCGACGGAGTGGTGCCATGTCAGGGAATTAAAATTAAGGAACTAGGAGCCCAATGGCGTGGCACCGTGATCCTAGTGAGTTTGATTGTTAAATTTAACTGCATAAAAACTTACGAGAATAACTCTAGATTATTACTTAGCAAATGCATAAAAATAATTTAGGCATTTGCACATGAATAGTTATTTTTGTTGAGCATTTAAAATAATAGAAATCATTATTTAGGAGCAAAATAGAATCATAAGATTAGACACCTAGTCAACTAAAAGCTAGGAGTTAATTAAAATATCTGGGGGACAAACTAGAGCAAACTTAGGGGTGTTGGTGCACTTCCCAGAGAAACTGACACTTGGATGGGTGAGTGTTTTAATTAAATAATTAATTAAAAATATGTAATTATGCATGAAGCGACATGTGTCGCATGAGATTTTCCTTTATAAGGAAGGCTTGGGGAATGGGTAAAGGGCCCATAATTTGGACGATTGTCGTAATTTTCGAATGCCTCAAAGACTTGCTGCTATCTAAGGGTTTGGCTTAGAAATCCTGGTGGGAAGGGAAGCCCAAGCTGAATTTCTGAAATACTTGTGTGAGCTCTACGACCCAAAGCTTGGGGGAGGCCATGCGACTGAAAGCATGAGCCTATGGTTGGGTGGCGGAGCTAACGGTTGCTTTGCCTATGGTTAAACGAGCTTTGCTGGAGGGATCCTACGGAAGACGAAGGCGACAATGGATCAGCCGGATCGGGTTGACAGGTTAAGGTTTTGGTTATTTTTGTTAAGTTATTCACGCTTTTTATTTTATTTTTCCAATAACTATGATGGCTAATTTGTTTGTATGAAGTTGTTAAAGTTTCAGGTTTAGTTCAAGGAGACCCTAAAGGAGGGGTCCTACATCTGTTCATGAACAGAATTCATGAACAGAGTTCCCTAATTATTTTTTTTATGAATATTATGTAATGTTTGTTTATTGAGATATAGATTAAAATCATAAGTGATCGATGAAAAATTTGTAAGGTTATTATACTATTACAATTAACTGCATTATACTTTTTATCTGATTATGAAATGATTATTAATGTTATCTTTATGGTGCAATAGTAGTGCTCTTAGAGTGTTGGTGGAGGATTTCACAAAAAAAAATAACTTATACTACTTTAGGCACCTCTACATTTGGTATGCAGTTCTATATGAGATATGCCTTTAAGTCTGTAGAATTAACATGTACAACTTCAATGTGTGTAAATTTTTCTATCATAAATATAAAGTAGAAATCTTTTAATAAGTGTGTATATATATATATTTTGAGATGTTTGTTCATTGAGATATATAATTCAACCATATTTGATGGATGAAAAGTTTTTAAGGTTACTATAGTACTACAATTAACTATGTTATAACTTATATTTGATAATGAAATGACTATTACGTATATCTTTGCGTTGCAATAGTAGTAATGGTAAGGAATTTTAGTTAATTAATTAGAGTTAGGAGAGGGACTTACAAAAAATCTTAGCTTATACTACTTTAGACACCCTTACATTTTGTTGTAGTTTTTTATTAGATATGGCTTTATGCTTGTAGGATAAACATGTACAATTTCAATTTGTTAATGTTTGTGTAAATTTAGAAATCATATCAAATGGAAAGAGTGGAGTCTTCGAAAGGAAAGCGTAGGAGGTCATCACATTCATCAGGAATTGGTGTTCCAATTGGTAGTCCAAGGTTGTCGAATTCACCGCGGGGTTCGAGTTTATTGTATGGGTCACAGTCATCTGATCACCAACGAGTTGATTGGGGTACAAATGATTCTCCTTTGTCATCTGTTGGAGAGCATCGATCTCAACCTTCTGTTGGTATGAACATTAATGTTTAATTGAATGTATAACTTGTACTTTTGTGTGTTTTGAACTTTTGGACAAGGTTAACTCTTGATTATGGCTATATTTGAAGCAGAGCGAGGTTCAGAAGATGTGCGTAATTCGACAGAGCGAGAGGAAGATCAAGATAGGATTGTATATGATGGAATAGGTCTGGGTGCAGAGCAGGGTCCTGAAGATCCTCCTAGAGCGAGGACGACATATGTTCCACTAGCTGAGGGTTGTACACCCATATCAACTTATCCGTCTGATTTACCTGATGAGCTTCTATGGCAAGGTGTTGAGGAACAAACTATCCTTGAAAGTTGTAGATCACACTATGATAGGTTGAACAATGATCTTTGTTCTTTAGATCTCCCTCCAGAGAGCCGACAAAGTCTAGAGATTGTTTTGGGGTCTTTGCACAAATTCATTGATGCATATGAGGAACTTGGACCAACTACGAATGGTTTTGTTCATTTGATGCACAGGCGAAGGGAACAAGTTATGGGTCCAGACAAGTGGGAGGTTGTGAAGGAGAGAGTTACCAGAGAACAAGCCAATTCAATGTTTAATTTCAAAGAAGGCCTTAAGCGAAAAATGTTGAAAGTGCAATATTTTAAGCATACTCAAATTGCACATTTAATATATGATCGGTTTCTTGCAGCTTATGGTCGATTGCCATGGAATGATGAGGTTCCTAATTATTTTGCTAGATTTTTCTATGCGGAGTTTTTTTTAGGTATGAAGCCAAACTATATTGATGTTCCTTTTGACTTTTATGGAGTTGGAAAGGGTCGAATATATAATCGAAAAGGTGCTCTCAGAGACCCTACGACTCTTCAACCTCCACCTGAGATACCTCGTCCACCTAGGCTTGTGGCTTTAAGATCAGAGATGGAGCCCACATCCCAACTAGGGACAGTTGCAAGGGAATCGGTAGGTGATGGTTTAGCATCAGCTCTTGTTGCAGTAGAAGTGGGATTGGGTCTAGAGAGGGCTCGTGCTACTATTCGGAAAAAGTTTGTTTACAAGACGAATGACGAGGTAGATGGATTGAGCATCGATGATCTCAGGGCTTATGCTAAGTCTTGTCGAGATATAGCTTCGGATGTGTTATCCGATGACACATCGAGTATGGGAGAGGTTTGTTGATTATGCTATGACAATCTATTTGATTTTTTATTGTTCATTTTGAATTGAATTTTTTGCTACATAGTAATAAATATATTAAGCAAATGTATTTTGTTTGCAGTTTTCTAGAATGTTAAATGCACATAATTTTTGAGTCTCCAGTAGTCAAAATGAAGAGCAACCCAGTCAAAATGAAGAGCATTTTGGAGAGATATTTTAATTATAATATTTATGATTGAGCTTGATTTTTTTTGTTTGTTTGAATTTTAATAAATATCAATGTATCTTATTGTTAATTTGACTTATCTATGCAGGTTTCTTTAGATTCCAACTTTTTAGATGATTTACCATCTCTTGTGAGCTAATGATTTTAATTTTTTTGTTTTGGTTTTAAGTTAATTGCTTAATTTATTATATGTATCTAAGTTATGTTTTATTCATTAACAAAATTTAAATTTTAGGGGAGAGACCATTTGGAAATTGGGGGTGAAGATGTGGGTTATTTGATGAAGCGGATATTGGCACCGAGGTAATTTTGTTGAACTAGAAATGATCTTTGATATAAGTTTAATGTTTTAAATTTTTTGGATTTATTTGAAAATTGTTTTCATACTTTAGGATTAATAAATTACTTTTGTACATGTTGTAGCTTGGCTCTTTGAGATCCTTTGGAGCCAAAGGGAAGGCTCTAGTGGAAAAAAGTGGTAGACATGCATTCAAAGAATTTGATGTACGACTTTTTTAATAATTGAATTGTATTTTTAGTATAAGTTTAATATTTTAATATCTTGAATTTAGTTTAAAATTGTTTAAATAATTTATGATCTAGATTTATAATTTGTTTTTCTGTGTATTGTAGGTTGAGTTGAGTCCCAGGGAAGGTCCTAGTGGAAAATAGTGGAAAGATATTGGTCTAGATGGACAGTGGTTCAGACTTTATTGTTTTTGTTGATATATATATATTGTAGTTCAGACATGAAGGGTATTTATTTTTTTATTATACATATATGTACATTGAACTCACATGTTCATTAACTTTTTTTTGGATTATATATGAGTACATGTTAATTATTTCTCATTTGGTAAAATGTTTAAAATATTTTTTGAATGAATGTTTAAAATGTTTTGATAATGTTTATAATGTGTTTTGCATGAATGTTTAAAATGTCTTGATAGGTGCAATCTAAAGTTAGGAAATGTTGAATGATGAGAATGAATGTTATAAAGTTAGAAAATGTTGAATGATGAGAATGAATGTTATGGAAGAATGAATGTTGGGAAAGAATGAATGGGAGGTGTTAGGAATGTTTAAAATGTTAATCTAAGTTAGGAAATGTTCAATGTTGAGAATGAATGTTATGGTAAGAATCAATGTTGGGAAAAAATGAATGGGAGGTGTTATGGAAAAAGGAATGTTGGGAAAGAATGAATGGGAGGTGTTATGGAAGAAGGAATGTTTTCAATTTGTTATGTTGAGAATAAATGTTATTAAAATGTTGTTATGATGAAACATTGAAACATTTGATAGGTGCAATTTAAAGTTTGGAAATGTTGAATTTGTAAAAAAATTTAATTCTTTTAAATGTTGAGAAATGTTATGAAAAGAATGAATGTTGAGAAAGTGTTGAACCATAAGAATGAAGGTTTAAAATGAACTAAGAAATGAGATGCTAAAATGTAAAGAAATGAAATGATAGGAATTTTTGATAGAAAATGTACGAATTGTTTGATAAAAGTTTCAATTTTTTGGTAGTTTGATTCATATGTAAATTTTAAATTTTAATTAATGTTGTTCATATGTTTATTGTTTGATATGCATATGTAAATTTCAAAATTTAACTAATGTTTTTCATATGTTCATTGTTCAAGTACTTTGTAGTTCGTGAATTTCTAAATGTTGAAATCATGGCAAATGGGGATAATGATTTTTTGTTTTTTAATCACAAGTGAGGATTTCCGGATTGTGAAGCTTATGCTAAGTTAGAGCAATGAATTTTAGACAACAATTCGATGAATTTTTATCGATTTGTTGTAAATAATCATTGCTCTAATTTAGCATAAGCTTCATAATCCAGGAATTCTTGTTTGTGATTAAAAATCAAATGATTGTTATCTTCATTTGCCATGATTTCAGTTATGTGAACTTACATGTGAGAGATATATATTATTTTTGTGCAACAATCATACATTTAAAAATTATATAGTTGAACAACTTGTTTTAAAAAATTCATTCAGATCATATTTATGGTGAAGTATATTAAAGAAACATGTTCGATGGATTAAAAGAATACAAAATTTAATAGGTTTTTTGGTGATTTTTCGTTGGCATCAATCAATCAAAAGTAAAAATTCGGGGCGGAGTGGGGATAACCACATCCGTTATCTCATCCCTTAGTGGTCTAATAGACATATGGGGACCCGAATAAAGTACTTTTGAATTTCCAAATTATATTTGAATTCATTTTTAAGCATGTTAAAGTACAACCGTTTAAGCTCTTATGTTAGTTGTCATTCAAGAAAATATTCATAAAAACTCAATGAAAAAATATACTGTGCACAACAATTGTGATACATGGACAAAAAATATATTGTACACAACAATTGACATGGACAAAAATATAGATCAATTTATTTTTAATATGTAGTTAAAAATATCACAATGGAATGCCATCTTCAACTATCCATTCATGGTCACATATGGATAGTTTCCATTTTTTGGTTTTTAACTGTTTTTTTGATGGAACTTGTACCAACTTTATTCAAGATGCACATACTAAATGACTATACTGACAACATATAACATCGGGCTCATAATCTTGAAAGTAGAGATAATTTTTAGTGATATGCGTCTGCTGAAAAAAAATAGCCTTTTAAAATGATGGATCCTCTTTCATATGTAAATCCCTTGTCGTTGTAGTCCTCCAATAAATTCATTTTTCCTTCAGTGCATCGCATCAAATAATATTTGACATTTTCGTTGTTGTCTACAGGTGCAATCACAGCGAAAACATCTCCTGCGCAAGTTATAATTGGTGTTAGCGTATTTAAATGAATTAAATTGACTATACTTATGGCGATGGACTAGAATGAACAATTAACTTAAAAGTCAAGAACAAGTTTATTACCTTCTCTAACGAGATCTGAAATTCTATCGCCATCAGACGATATTGCTATTTCTTATGATTCTAACTCTTCTACACTTGCCAGTGGCATTTTTCCTTTTGGATTAATCTCTGTGTGTCTCCAAGCTTTTACGTAGTTGTTTGTTATGTTTTCACCAACTTCTGTAGATTCAACATTTTCAATGCAAATATGACAAAAGCATGATTGCTTTCTACTGTCAAATGCAAACACGTTGTGAAATGATTTTGTTTGAATAGAGTGAAGATCTCTAGTCCCATGTATGGTGCTAGCATCATATGGTATTGATCTATTTATATCTTGGACCCCAACAAGCCAAAAAAACCTACACAATAAATGATGAATCACTTTCAAAGAACAACTTTTAATGTTAGTGTACATGTACTTAAATGTTAGTACATACATTTTTTTAAATTTCAAGAAATAATATAAATTAAAAAAATAGTGGACATACCTGCGCACATCTTTTGATTGTTGATTATAATCATGGCTTAGATTTAATTGACACCATTGGACAACATCTGCAGCTGAATGAAACCGTGCAGAAGAATAGTTCATTTGCCATCTTCGAAGTGCTCTTTTCACGCATGCTCCTGCACCATCATGCTCACCTTTTCCATGCCCAGTTTCAAAGAAATTCCAGCGATGTTTAATGTTCAGTGCTTTATGAAGTCGACATATCCAAAAAAATGATCGTGAAGATTTAAATTGACCCGCACATCCATCAGACCATATCCAATGCTCATTGAATTTGACTTCGCATTTTTTCAGTGAGTCATAGAAAATATTTTCTATACAATGTTGAACAAAATGTGTATCGTGTGTACGATCATCGCTGATATAGAAGTGATATTCTTTAATCACATCTCGATTGTCACATGTGCTTTCAATTCCATCAAAATCCTGTTGAGAATGTCTATATACAACATGGACAAATATCGAAACTTGGTCAGAGTGATAGTATTCACTCTGTATCTCTTTTTGTGCAGCAAATGTATAGTTTTCAGCAAAATCAACCACCGACAAAATTGTTCCGGGTGGAAAAATTTCATGAGACTGTTTGAATTGAAGATCTTTCCATCGTGCTCTATGTGAATGCTAGGTGTATTTATAAATTTCACTTTCAAATTTTTTGAGAAAATCTGTGACGCATATCTTGTCTTCTAGCAAATCAATTCTTTTGGAATGTGAATCACTAGAACTTGTACTATAGTTGATGTATTCGTATCTCCTCCAATCAACATTTACATTTGACAACGATTGATCATTATCGATAGGATATTTATTGCGGAATAGAACCAAATTTCCACAATGATGACAATGTTTTCCATTGACACATTTCTTTGAATAAAATACTTCATCGTGATTTCTCTCACATAAAATTTGAGATATGAATTCACGTATCGTCGGCGGAGGTGGTGAATTTGTCCAAAACATTTTACCAAATTCAAGAAACGTGTCATATTATAATTGAATTTGCACATGATAACGGCAACAACATGTATCACGTATAGTAATAGGTCGAACATACCATGGTTTTTGTTGCACAAATGTAGTGATTGATATAATAATTCCACGATGATCTTCCTTGAATTTATTGAACAATTGTACTTGTGTCATGTCCATTATATGTTTTGGTTGGCTTTCATATACATTTCGTGATATTCTTTTGCATATCACATCTCTTGAATTTGGTGAAACTCGAGCATGTTCCAACCAATATTCTCGTACAATATCTTTAACACCTACTCCCGATCTATCTTTGTAAGGTTGTCTACAAATAATTGCCCAGCAAGCAAGTTCATTATTTTCATCTATTTGCATTCTGAATTTGCTATGTTTGTATAATGTCTTTCTTGATGTTCCAACTGCTTTTGCTAGTTCTGTTGTCAAACGCTTTTGTTTAGTACTAGCTAAAAGAATTGCTGTATGAATTGCTTTACGTGCATCTCTTATATCTTTCTTCCTGGATTTTCTAAATTTTTTTATTGCATCACCTATGTTTTCCATCACATTTTGTTTCAATTTCGACTCTTTTGTCGCTTTGTGAATACCCAATAATGATGTAGAACCTTCTAACTTCTTGGACACTAATAAACATCTCAAAATTTGTGCTTGTCCTGCTATTGAGTAATCCTTGAGAACTTCATCATAAATTTTTGTAGCACAATATCGTGCAACACGTATTGGTAGTTTTTATCCATATTTGTCGCAATCAATGTCTTCTAACATTTCATCATCAATAGTAAAAGTACCTATACATCAAGTTAAATTTAATTTAACATATATCAAAAAATAAAATTCATTATAAAAAAATGAATTTGGAAAATATATGATATATACATACCAGGTCCAATTTCTGGATCTTGAACTTGATCTTCAATATTGACTTCATCGACATTAGCATGTAAATCACTATTTACATCTTCTACAATGTTCTTTTCAACTTCAATTTGTTCTTCTTGTACTCTATTTTCAATTTCCATCTCTTCAACATTATCATGTAAATCTGTATTTATATCTTCAACAGTTCTCTCTTCCGTTTCGGCAATCCTTTGTTTTTTGGCAATATATCTGAGTTTTTGTTTCTCTCTATTATCATCATTATCATCACGTTTATGATCAGCTTTTCTTTGATGTTTTCTCTTATTGCCCATGGTTGTTTAATCTATAGACGATAAATTAAAGAATTATGTTACTTTATAGTAAAAATAAATAAATTAATATTTAAAAACATTTACGGAATTTATAAAAACATGAACTGAAATTTACTTTACCTTATAAAAATTTTGTAAGAGTCTTTTGAAGAAGATTTCTTTGGAATTAACTTTCCTTTGAAAAAACTCTCTGAACAAAAATCTTCTTTGAAAAAAACCTTCTTGGAAAGAAATAAGAAACTCATTGACAATAAATTACCTACCCATTGGAAAATAATAAAAACACCTTGTAAATAAATCTTTGTTGTAAAAATCATTGCAAAAAAACCTCTTTGAAAAAATATCTACGAAAAAAGTCACTAGAAAAAAGTACCTTGAATAAAAAATTATTTGTAAACATATCTGGGAAAAAACCATTGTAAAGAAATAACTCTTTGAAAAAACCCATTTCAAATAAATAAGAAGTACAAAACTACTTTGCAAAAAATCTTTTGCAAAATACCTTAGCAACATAACTATTTGAAAAAACTCCTTTCAAATAAATAAGAAGTACAAAACTACTTTGGAAAAAAATCCTTTGCAAAATACCTTAGCAAAACAACTATTTGAAAAAACCTCTTTCAATTAAATAAAAAGTGCAAAACTACTTTGGAAAAAAACCATTCGCAAATTATCTTACCAAAACAACTCTTTGAAAAATCCCTTTCAAAGAAATAAGAAGGAAAAATACATTTTTTTTGCAAAAATACTTTCGAATACACACTTTTTGAATACAATCATTGCAAAGAACCTCCTTGCAAACTTGTCTAAGAAAAGAAATATTTTGAAAAAACTCCTTGCAAATATGCCTTAGAAAAAAACCACCTTCAATGTGTCTTTTGGAAAAAAGAAGAAGAAACATACTTTGTAAAAACCTCCTTTTGCAAAAAATGTCTTCTTTGCAAATATGCAATAAGAAAAGAAATATTTTGGAAAAACTCCTTGCAAATATGCCTTAAAAAAAAATCACCTTCAATGTGCCTTTTGGAAAAAAGAAGAAGAAACATACCTTGTAAAAACCTCATTTTGCAAAAAATGTCTCCTCCTTTGAAAATTAGTTTGACAAAATAATGTGAAGTTAAAACATGCGAAAATAATGAATCAACTTTAGGTTTATTTATATGAGTATAAAAAACATTTTATTTTTTTTTTACAGCCGACGAGTTATTTTTCTCCATTTCATTATTCAGCCGAATAACCTTCACCATAATTCACAGCGTCGTTACGGAAAAACGTTATTCGGCCGAATAATTATTTCGGCCGAATAATCTCTCAAACATGAAAGATTCACATCTCTGCAGAATTTTCAGGTTTCTCCATTTTCGGAAGGGAAAAACCACCTCTTACACAAGAAAACGAATGTCGGACTTCATACCAGTAGATTCATCATTGAATCTACTTTACGTGGGTATAAATTTTTTTGTATATAGATAAGAACTGATATTTTTTAAGTTTTATTTTTGTAACATGTGTCGAGTTATGATTCAACTCTTCAAAAAAACGCCGAAAAGAAAAATCCATAACTTTAAAAATACCACACCAAAAAAATCAAAAAAAATGTGGGACTCTTCATTGGCGTGTCTACTTCAAAAAGGTGTTCGTAGATTTTTTGCTTTTATAGCGGATTGAGAGAAAAGTGGTGCAACAAAAAAGTTGTTGAAAATCGACTGAGTTTCCCCATTGATCGACTTTAAAAAAATATAATAATTAGTATATAGATCCATTGGATGCAAACTTATAATCATGCACTAGTACATTGTGTGTAGATTGTCGTAGAATTTTTTGTTTTTGCAAAACACAAGTCTAACAACGATTTTAGTGGCGCAACAAATCATAACTCTTTTGTAGTCTTTTCATTTTATAAGAACACACTGTCAAACATTTGCGAAATCGACATATAATCTTAATAAAAAAAAATTGAAAAAATTATGAATAAAAAGCTAACATAATTCTACAAAAGTTTTCTTTTTACGACAAAGTGAAATTTAAAACAAAAATATCACTTTTGTTGGCCCGAAGTTGAAAAACATGAAAAAACCAGAATTATTTTCTCACGAGACCCCCCAAAATAGACACCCATCTTCATTTTTTCACCCGTTTATCATTGAGCTAAAATAAACTTGTTCACTCATATAAATTCATACTCATAGTCTTTCTATCCTTCATTATGATGCATATACATCTATTGTTGTGTCATTTAGTTATCTTTCCTGATCTCCTCCTTCACCTATAGGATATTCATAAACCCAGAAACCTAGTCATCCATTTAGAAAACTTTAAGATTATCTAAACTTTGAGCATTACTAGTCAAGGTGCAGACTCTAGTGATAAAATCTTCGGCTTCCGTTTCCAAGGACAAAGGAGCGAAGATATCTTCCCCAGGAAGAACGACAATGATTAGATCCATCTCTTGATGCTGGAAAAGAGCAAGACACTAAATTGACTGCAATTTTCTACCTGGCGACTCCAACTTCATCACAAATGAAATTATTGGTGACTTCACTATTTTGAAATGGATAAGATTCTTGCTTAGAGGTATGCATTTTGTGATTTTTCAAGTATATCTAGTTTTCCAAATCCTGTACTAAATAGAGATGAATGGGAAGCTCCCCCTCCCAGATTTAGAGGAGTGTAACATACCCTTTTTGTTTAAATACATTTTATGTTGGAAACATTATGTTAACTTTTATTGTAAAGTTTTTATGTTGGACAAGTGTCCAAGGATGACTAGAATTTGCACAATATTTTATTATTTAATAAATTAAATAGGAGACAAACACCTAAGGAGATTGTTAAAAGAGTGTTTCCTGACCCACTAGGTGGAATGGAATATAGGGTAGAAGGCAATGGACAAATAGCAACATCATGATTCAACTAACTAGCTGTTGGTATGGGACAAGTCCCTTGAAATGTGGTCATATTTCCCTGGAAGGTGGGACTGGAGCTTGAGGCTCATTTATTCTGAAACTGATCACTCAAGACCTAGGCAATCTATAAAAGAGCAATTGAATTGTAAACTAAGGTTCATCACTTTTCCTGATGAGAAAATTTACCTTGGAGTTTTGCTGTGCTTGCACCCAAGAGATTCAATGAGGGGATATGCTGAGTTTTTTATCATGGAGTAAGTCTGCCTATTATACTACTGAGTGCAGAGCTATAGTATTGAGTACCGAAGATATTCTACCGAGTGCTGAAGTTGAATGCCTTGCTTCTACCTGGAATCTTCTACCTAGTGCTTCAGTGAACAGGCTTAGGGGTCCAAAGGAAGCAAGTAGATTGGCTGCTTCTTCTAGAGAAGGTTGGGAGGAACAAGCCTCCTTGGGTTTTTGTTGGCCCTATCTTCATTTACAGGCTCTACTATCTTTTTCTAGTTCTAAGAAGTTAAAGTTCTACTTGAAATTATTGATTTACTGTTTGCAAAGATATTATTGAACAAATGCATTTATTTTAGTTTCTGAGTCAATTAGGATTATGTGTAGTACTGATTATGAATGATGAATTGAATAAAATATTCTCTGCATTTTTCCCCATGCCAATGGATCTGCATCGTACTCTAATACAAAGAAGAAATTAATGTAGATAAATTGATAGGCAGATTGCCAGGTGAATGAGAAGATCAACCCGGTTATATTTCATTAGTTTTTCCTACCATTAATATTTTGTATCAAATAACACAATTCTATGTCTTTCTCTTATCATTCTTTTATTAGTTAAATGTTTTCAGGTTCACTGTATTTCTTTCCTCATGGTGTATTGAATTTAACAAGCTGCAAAAACATTTATTTTCTAAGTATACAGTATTGTTACCCCTTACTGTTAGCAAGTATATTTATCATGGAAATAAACAGTTTTCATATCTAAGTATAGAAAATTATCTTTCTGTTATACAATATTTAGGAAAATATAACAGCTGTAAATTAAATAGCATCATCAAACATTTGATCTCCTATCTATTTTGACAGAAATAGATTAGTATAGGGTTTATGATATTTTCATGTCATCTTTCTAAATTTTGCAGTAGTTTCTATTTTCATTTCCTATTTAATATTTTGTGCAAAAATATCAGTAGTATTTAGCATTTGTAGATTAGGAAAACACAAGTCAGTGAAACTCTTAACAAATCATAAGTCTTCCATAAACATAAAATATATCAACTTCATCCGACATTGCAAACCATCGACTGAAAACCCTAACACATTCATACTTCTTTTCACAAACATTTTTATACGATAGAGCTAGTTTTTACTTTTTAAAACAATATCAAAGATTTGATATCACATATACTTTTATGGTCAAAATCGACCTAGGGTTAATACCCTCTCGGTGAAAACCATTCTCACGCATTCAATTAAAATTTATGCACAAACTAAACTCTTCGATTTAAGTTAGAACCATAGATCAGTACATCATTATAGCCTATTGGCTTTCGGCGTCTCTAGACATTTAAATGTTGTAAGTATTGAGTCAAGCATCACATTATTTTCAAACACAAAGCTACACCATTGTTGCTTCCAAATCGTAACTGTAATTTCTATTTATATACAAGAGGGTTTCATCCCCTACTTCGACACAGCTATGCAAATGTCAAAACAACACACGGATAGGCCAGTTATCAAAATATGACGAGGGGTCATCCTCTATCCATTAAAACATTACATTAAAACTTTTACGTTTATGGCCAAAACGATTCCAGGAACCAACATCGAGTTTGACGAGCAATGTCATCAACAAGCTATGCAAGAAGAACCTACGAGGAGTTATATCACCGAGGCTTATTGGGTGGAGTGAGCTTGGACCCTTCCACAGAGCTTTTATCATTTCAATCCTCCAAGACGATGTTAATACCTACCATAGAAACCATCACGAGGTTAAAACCCATTTTTAAAACCAAGAAGATGCACGAAGTTCAAACTATTTACATTGCAAACAATGCTCATAGAGTCGAAAACATTACCTATGTTGCAGGAAAATGAAGTTATAATGCCAATAGCAAGAGATCATAATCCATCTAACAACCGTAGAAAAGAAAGTTTCAGACGCCACGATTCTTCACCATTTGCTTTCATTCAAAGACCACCGGTTCAAAACTGACCCCTAACACATCAGAGAACCTTAAAAATCATCTATCTTAGTGCACAATGAAAACCGTTGAGTGATCAATAGTGAAACTCCATCATTAACCTGAAACTATCAACAATTTTACCCATAGGTCTCACCATCAAACCCGAGGAAGAGTCCTCTGGTGTTCAACTTTCAAACCCTACTACTACACAGCCGCTCGGCCTCTCCCCTAACCCAATTTCTTCAAATGAATGCAAAATAACTTTGCCAACGCTTTTGTAGTATGGATGGTTATGTCAAAACCCAAAACCGAGGACTGAAACAGATCGATGGAGGCGATCAAGCCAATGAGATATTCTACTGAAGGAGTGTATGGGTGCATTAAAAGACTAGCTCAGATGCATCATTTTCAAATGTCAAAGGACTGCAGAGTAGTTAAGACCAGTCATTCACCATTTAACCATGCATTGGAACATGTATCATTGCATTAATATTTCATACTATCAACCATTAATACTCCAGTGGCACGATTTACAGAGTATTATATTTCATACTTCAAGGTTTGCATAGTTTCGTAGCTAGGGTTTTGTATGATATCAACGTTCAATATTATACCATTTGTAATGTTTACAACTCATAGAGTTAGTTTTTCTATGATGCATAGGTCGCAAATCACGCGTAACATATGGTTTTTACAACATAAATAACATATGGTAATTGCGTTATGTGAAACATATAGTATTTGCATTATATGGTAAGTACATTAGAAATAGAACCCAATGCAATAAGCATCGTATTATTTTGACATATCTAAACCCGCACTATAGCAATACATTAATATAATGACTAGTAGAGATATTAAGTAAAGAAACATTTAATTCACAAATGTGTAGTCAATATATATATGATTCTATTTTACAATAGGTCACACTTGTATAGCATGAGTTTCAACCTATAGGTTAAAGATCATTACTTTGCAAATAGTAGTGTTAGATCATTACATTATTACATTATTACCTTGTTACACAAAAACCGTAAATAATATGAATGTAGATCAAAGGATAATTCTAGTTCTAAGAATTCTGCATTTGTAACCTCATTAAATAGTAGATACAATATGTCAAACTTTGTTTGCGATAGTAAGAAAATTACTATATACTTGTACCTTGAAATGTAAAATTTATCTAACCCTTGCAGGTGCTAGAATAGAAGGTAACTCATGTTTCCATCAATATAAAAGTTAGAGCACCCATATATTAATACAGATAGTGATACAGTGACTTCCACAAATTGAATAAATAGCAAGGATAACACTTGTTAAATTGAAAGAACAAAACTAAAGATCCATACCATTAACATCTTTCTTGTACAGAAAATATTTTTGCTATCTTATTGCAATGACGGCTAGTAAAAACAAATATTGAATTACTTGAAGTACTTGAATTGTTGCAATACCTTACCTACGAATCTGGGAAAAGAGACAGGTTCAATGCTTTAGCTATCCTAGCTAAGTAAACCTTGGGGCACCCCGTAGGAACCCCTTCATCAACATTCAAACATAGATGTTAGTATTTATCGCAGGAACTGTATCGCATAGGAAATTAAATATTGTTTATAGAATTATATCTTATTTCAAATGAACTGCTGTCTTATTATGTTTAAAAATTATGAGTTGTCAATTGTGTTAAATTGCTATTAGTTAAGTAGTCAACAAACATTTTATTTCCGCAATGAAAATTTTAGTAATTAATGCTACTTTAAAAATTTTAAATTTTTAGTGAATTTTCGGGTTGTTACATGTGGTATCAGAGTGCAAGTTCAAACTCTAGGTGTTAAATATTCTCACGCGCGCAAAACATAAAATGAAAATCAGAAATTTTATTTTACTAAGTTTTATTTTAATTATGTTTTTGTACAGAACAGTTTGACATTTTGCAGGTATGGAAACACTAGAGGAATCAGCAGAGGACAAATCTCCTCGTAATGAGCATAATAATAATAATCATGAAGGAATCTATGTCCAATTAAATAATCAATCTTCTGAACTGCTACGTACTGTAAAGGATTTAAAATATGAAATAAAGACTGTCAAAGAAGACAATGAATGAATTTTGAAGGCTCGGGAGGAGTTAAATCAGATTTTAATGTAGAATTATCACACGGAGTAAAGAGGCAGGAAATTGGAAGTGAATTCTGATTCTGTGACAATGTCCCACAAATCTAAACACAAGAAAGCAAGGAATGGTAAAAGTAATAGTTACTCATCATCAGAATATGATCAAAATAATCGTAATTCTGATCATGACAGTAGTAACAGTGATTGTTGTTCTAAAAAGAGAAAACATAAGAATCATGAACATATTACTGGGGAGTTGAAAAATATTAAGCCACCAACTTTTAATGGCGAAGGTGAAAAGGGTGAAACAGCTGAAGCATGGCTATCTAGGATGAAGAAGCATTTTAATATTTACGACTACTCTTCTCCGTTAAAATCCAAGATGGCTATTTACAATCTGACCGGAAAGGCAGATATTTGGTGGCAGGATCTTAAAAGGATAAAGAGCATAAAGGAAAGAGATGTAACCTGGAATTTGTTTAAAAGTTATTTAAGAAAAAGTTCTTGTCAGAACAGTACTTTGAAGATAAGTCGAAAGAGTTTTATGATTTAAAATTGGGTAATATGAACATGAAGGAGTTGTGCAGCAAGTTCCTCAGTTTACTAATGTATGTACCTTACATGGTCGAAGAGAAGCCTAAGGTACAAAGGTTTCTAAGCTGTCTACCTTACAACATAAAAGACAAGATCGAGTATGATAATCCTTCCACTCTGGAAGAGGCTATGAGGAAAGCTAACTTCTGTTTTGATCAAAACAGAAAAAGAGAAGGAACAACTGACTAGAAGAGTAACAAGCCTAATCATTTTGATCAGAAAAAGAAGAGTTTTAATCAAAATTCTAGAATTTTTAAGAAAAAATTTAATAACATAAATTTTCCAAGTAATAATAATTACAGGAGTAATGCACCTCAGAATTTTACTGCTGCAAGAAATGTACCTAATAACAATAACAACACCAGGTATGCTAAACAGAAAGGACCTATGAAGTGTTTTGATTGCAGCGGACCACATAAGAGAGCAGATTGCCCACGCAACAAAAAGACAGTCAACAACATTCATAGCATACAATCAGAACCAAGAGTTGGTGATGTGGCAAGAGAAATACCAAGGATAAATGTAGCGCTAGAAAATCGGCAAGCAGGCCATCAAACGTCCATGGTCGAAATTGAAGGTATGCGACAAAATCGATCTATTTCTATTTTGATAGATCCAGGCGCAAGTTTGAGCTACATTTCACCTAAATTAGTGAAAAATTGCAAGTTAAGAATAGAAAAGTTTGAAAATTCTTGGTTAGTTCAGTTAGAAACAGGCACTAAAAGAAAGGTTACAAACTTTGTTAAAAATTGTGATGTATTTTTGAATCAGCTGAAAACCCAAGTTAATTTGAATGTTTTACCCTTATGGTCATATGACTTGTTGATTGGCATGGATTGGCATGAACAACATAGAGTAGTGCTTTATTGTTATGTGAAATCATTTACTTTTCTGAATAATGAAGGTAAAACTGAAACAATAAAAGGATTTCATACAAATATTTCAGTAAGATAAATTTCTGCATTACAAGTTAAGAGAGATGCCAGAAACAGCTGTAAAATGTTTGTTGCTAATGTTATTAATGACGAGTGTTCATCTAAAGAAGACAAGTTAAAACTGGAGGATATTCCCATCCTTAGGGACTTTTCTGACGTATTCCCAGAAGAAATTCCAGGATTACCTCCAAAAAGGGAACTTGATTTCACCATTGAGTTAGTACCAAGTGCGGTACCAAACTCAAAGGCTCCCTACAGGATGAATATTCTGGAGTTAAATGAGTTAAAATCTCAGCTGAAAGAATTAATAGATAAAAACTACATAAGGCCAAGTCTGTTTCCTTGGGGAGCACTAGTAATTTTCGTTAAAAAGAAGGATGGTACCATGCGCTTGTGCATCGATCACCGTCAGCTTAATAAAATGACAATTCAGAACCGATATCCCTAACCCCACATAGATGATCTATTTGATCAAGTACGCGGAGTAGAGATATTCACTAAAATTGATTTAAGGTCTGGGTATCATCAGGTTAGAATAAAAGATGAAGGCATATTCAAAACTGCATTCATAACGCGATATGGACACTACGAGTTCGTAGTTATGCCTTTTGGGATAACCAACGCACTGGCAGTGTTCATGTGTTTAATGAACAACATTCTACATAAATATTTGGATAAGTTTGTAGTTATTCATTGATGACATTCTAATTTACTCAAAAACTAAAGAAGAGCATGACGAACATTTAAGAATAATTCTGCAAGTTTTAAGAGAACATCAGCTTTACGCTAAGTTCAAGAAATGTGATTTTTATAAAGATAAAATACAGTACTTAGGTCACATAATTTCTAAAGACGGAATTTCTGTTGACCCTGACAAGATAAAACCAATTAACGAGTGGCCTGTCCCTAAAGATGTAACTGACATTCGGTCATTTATGGGGATAACAGGATACTATTGAAAGTGTATTGAAGGGTTTTCAAGAATTGTGAACCCCATTACTTATTTGCAGAAGAAGGGGAAGAAATTCGTATGCAATCAAAAGTGTCAAGAAATATTTAATAATTTAAAAGAATTATTAACCACTGCACCAATTTTAAAAATTGTTGATCCTAACAAAGACTTTGTTGTATGCACTGATGCGTGCAAAGATGGACTTGGTGGGGTCTTAACGCAAGAAGGTCATGCTATTTCTTTTGAGTCTAGAAAGTTAAAAATCCATGAAAAGAATTATGCAACTTATGATCTTGAGTTGGAAGCCGTGATACATGCACTAAAAATGTGGCGCCATCACTTGATTGGAAGAAAGTTTATACTAATGACAGATAATAAGGGTTTAAAGTATTTGTTGGATCAAACAAATCTTAACGCAAGGCAAGCTAGATGCCTAGCTTTCCTTAGCAAGAATGATTTCGAGATTCAACACATTAAAGGGAAAGAAAACAAAGTTGTTGATGCCTTAAAGAAGAAATGCCAAATTAATTTTTGTGGCAGTAATCAACACCTTTAAGACAGATCTGGAAAATCAGATCGAAGAAGGAATTAAGCAAGATAAAAATGATTAAAAATTGCGTGGTAAAGTTGCTGAAAATGTTTCTGAAAATTTAATAATAGATTACAGCATTAATTAAAAGGGCTTAGTGACTTATAAAAACAAAATTTATGTACCAAATGTGTAAAAGGTTAAGCTATTAATTTTGGATGAAGTTCATAAGAGTCCTTATTCAGGACATCTAGGTTATCAGAAAATGATAACTATGTTAAGGAAGGATTAGTTTTTGCCCAACATGAAGAATGAAGTGACTGAATATATAGCTAGATCTTTTGAATGTCAGACTATTAAGGCTGAACATCAACATCCAGTTGGACTTTTGCAACCATTTCCAATTTCAAAATGGAAATGGGAGATTATAAGTATTGATTTTATTACAGGTTTGCCTAAAAACCAAAAACAGAATGACTCCATAATGGTGGTTGTGGACAAGTTAAGTAAGGCTGCTCATTTTATTCCTGTTAAAACCACTTTTAAAGCTTCTAACATTGAAGATGTATTCATGAAGCAAATCTTTCGCTTGCATGGAATTCCAAAAGTTATTATTTCTGACCGGGACTCTAAGTTCACTGAAATGTTTTGGACAACATTGTTTAAAGGTTTAAATACTAAACTAAATTTTAGCACTTCTTTCAACCCACAAACTAATTGTCAAACCGAAAGGGTAAACCATATTTTAGAAAACATGCTAAGAATGTATGTCAAAGATCAGCCATCTAAGTGGCAAGATTATCTACATTTAGCAGAATTTGCATACAATAATCATTATCAAGCATCTGCTAGGTTAAGTCCATTTGAGATTTTGTATGGAAGAAAATGTTGTACTCCTATTTCTTGGGATAACCCTATAGACATATTAATTAATGCTATGACCAGATTTATTGAAAGAAATGGAGCTAACTGTAAAATAGGTTCAAGGTAACTTAAAAGTTGCCCAATATCACTAGAAAAGTTATGTAGATTTGAAATACACTGAAAGAGAATTTCAGGTGGGAGACCATGTTTTTATAAAGGTAAAACCCAAGAAAAGTTCTTTGAAGCTTGGGAGTTGTGCTAAACTAGCACCAAGGTATTGTGGACCATTTGAAATCCTATCAAGGATTGGAGTTGTTGCATATCAATTGGCATTGCCATATAATTTAAAAATCCACAATGTTTTTCACATTTCTGTTTTAAAGAAGTATGTGCACGATGCTACCCATGTGCTGAATTGGAATGACATATAGGTGGAACCCGAAGGAGATTTTCAAGTGGAACCGGACTGTATTCTGGACCGGAGGAAAATTATGCTTCGGAATTGCACCATAGGGCAAGTAAAGCTGCAATGGAAGCACCTTAGCCCTGATGAAGCTACTTGGGAACTGGAAAGTAATATAAGGGTAGCATATCTAGTTCTGTTCCATGAGGAATTTGATGAAGAATAAGCAACATCGAGGACGAAATTGAGCTTAAGTGGGGGTGTTTGTAACATACCCTTTTTGTTGAAAGAAATTTTATGTTGGAAACATTATGTTAACTTTTATTGTAAAGTTTTTATGTTGGACAAATGTCCAAGGATGACTGTAATTTGCACAATATTTTATTATTTAATAAATTAAATAAGAGACAAACACCTAAGGAGACTGTTGAAAGAGTGTTTACTAACACACTAGGTGGAATGGAATCTGGGGTAGAAGGCAATGGACAAATGGCAACATCATGATTCAACTAACTAGCTGTTGGTATGGGACAACTCCCTTCAAATGTGGTCATAGTGCCCTAGAAGGGGGACTTGAGCTTGAGGCTCATTTATTCTTAAACTGACCACTCAAGACCTAGGCAATCCATAAAAGAGCCATTGAATTGTGAACTGAGGTTCATCACTTTTCCTGACAAGGAAATTTACCTTGGGGTTTTGCTATGCTTGCACCCAGGAGATTCAATGAGAGGATATGCAGAGTTTTTGATCATTGAGTAAGTCTTCATGTTATACTGCTAAGTGCAGAGTTATACTATCAAGTGCTGAAGCTATAGTATTGAGTGCTGAATATATTCTACCAAGTGCTGAAGTTGAATGCCTTGCTTCTACCTAGAATCTTCTACCTAGTGGTTCAGTGAATAGGCTTGGCGGTCCAAAGGAAGCAAGTAGATTGGCTGCTTCTTCTGGAGAAGGTTGGGAGGAACATGCCTCTTTGGGTGTTTGTCGTCCTTATCTTCATTTACAGGTTCTACTGTCTTTTTCTAGTTCTAACAAGTTAAAGTTCTACCTGAAATTATTGATTTACTGTTTGCAAAGATATTATTGAACAAATGCATTTATTTTAGTTTCTGATTCAATTAGGATTCGGAATAGTACTGATTATGAATGATGAATTGAATAAAATATTCTTTTCATTTTTCCCCATGCTAACGAATCTGCATCGTACTCTAGTATAGAGAAGAAATTAATCTAGATAAATTGACAAGCAGATTGCCAGATGAATGAGAAGATCAACCCTATTATATTTCGTTAGTTTTTACTACCATTAATATTCTGTATCAAATAACACAATTCTATGTCCTTCTCTTATCATTCTTTTATTAGTTAAGTGTTTTCAGGTTAACTATATTTCTTTCATCAGGATGTATTGAATTTAACAAGCTACAAAAACATTTATTTTCAAGTATACAGTACTGTTACCCCTTACTGTTAGCAAGTATATTTATCATGGAAATAAACAGTTTTCATATCTAAGTATAGAAAATTATCTTTCTATTATACAATATTTAGGAAAATATAACAGCTGTAAATTAAACAGCATCATCAAACATTTGATCTCCCATGTATTTCAACAGAAACAGATTAGTATAGGGTTTATGATATTTTCATGTCATCTTTCTAAATTTTGCAGTAGTTTCTATTTTCATTTCCTATTTAATATTTTGTGCAAAAATATCAGTAGTATTTAGCATTTGTAGATTAGGAAAACAAGAGTCGGTCAAACTCTTAACATATCATAAGTCTCCCATAAACATAAAATATATCAATTTCATCCGACATTGCAAACCCTCGACTGAAAATCCTAACACATTCGTACTTCTATTCACAAACATTTTTATACAACAGAGCTAGTTTTTACTTTTTAAAATAGTATCAAGGATTTGATATCACATATATGTTTATGGTCAAAATTGACCTAGGGTTGATACCCTCGCGGCGAAAACCATTCACACGCATTCAATTAAAATTTATGCACAAACTAAACTCTTCCATTTAAGTTAGAACCACAGATCAGTACATCATTACAACCTATTGGCTTTCGGTGTCTCTACACATTTAAATGCCGTAAGTATTGAGTCGAGCATCACATTATTTTCAAACACAAAGCTACACCATTGTTGCTTCCAAATCGTAGCTGTAATTTCTATTTATATACAAGAGGGTTTCATCCGCTACTTCAACACAACTATGAAAATGTCAAAATAATACATGGCTAGGCCGGTTATCAAAATATGATGAGGGGTCACCCCCTATCCATTAAAACATTACATTAAAACTTTTACGTTTATGGCCAAAACGATGCCAAAATCCAACATCGAGTCTGACGAGCAACGTCATCAACAAACTACACCAAAAGAACCTACGAGGAGTTATACCACCAAGGCTTACTAGGTAGAGCGAGCTTGGACCCTTCCACAGAGCTTTTATCATTGAAATCCTCCAATATGATGTTAATACCTTCCATAGAAACCATCACGAGGTTAAAACCAATTTTTAAAACCAAGACGATGCACAAATTTCAAACTTTTAAAATTGAAAACAATGCTCATAGAGTCGAAAACATTACCTCTGTTGCAGGAGAACAAAGCTGTAACACCAATAGCAAGAGATCAGAATCCATCTAACAGCCGTAACAAAGAAAGTTTCAGATGCCATGATTCTTTTCCATTTGTTTTCATTCAAAGACCACCGGTTCAAAACTGAACCCTAACACATCAGAGAACCTTAAAAATCATCTATCTTAGTGCACACTGAAAACCATTGAGTGATCAACAGTCAAACTCCATCATCAACCTGAAACTATAAAAAATTTTACCCATAGGTCCCACCATTAAACCCGAGGAATAATCCTCCGGTGTTCGGATTTCAAACCCTACTACTACATGGACAGTCGGCCTCTCCCCTAACCCAGTTTATTCAAATGAATGCAAAATAATGTTTCCAACGCTGATGTAGTATGGGTGGTTACGTCAAAACCCAAAACCGAGGACTGAAACAGATCGACGAAGGTGATCAAGCCAGCGAGATATTCCATTGAAGGACTGGACGGGTGCATTAAAATCCCAGCTCAGACACGTCATTTTCAACCATCAAAGGATTGCAGAGTAGTTAAGGCCATTCACCATTTAACCCTGCATTGGAATGAGTATCATTGCATTGATATTTCATACTATCAACCATTAATACTTCAGTGGCGTGATTTACATGTCAGTATTATATTTTATACTTCAAGTTTGCATAGTTTCATTGATAAGGTTTTGTATGATATCAACGTTCAATATTATACCATTTGAAATGTTTACAACTCATATAGTTAGTTTTTCTATGATGCATAGGTCGCAAATCATGCGTAACATATGGTGTCTACAACATAAATAACATATGGTAATTGCGTTATGCAAAACATATAGTATTTTCATTATATGGTAAGTACATGAGAAATAGAACCCAATGCAATAAGCATCGTATTATTTTGACATATCTAAACCCGCACTATAGCAATACATTAATATAATGACTGGTAGAGATATTAAGTAAAGACACATTTAATTCACAAATGCATAGTCAATATATATATGATGAATATGATTCTATTTTACAATAGGTCACACTTGTATAGCATGAGTTTCAACCTATAGGTTAAAGATCATTACTTTGCAAATAGTAATGTTACATCATTACATTATTACATTATTACCTTGTTACACAAAAACCGTAAATAATATGAATGTAAATCAAAGGATAATTCTAGTTCTAAGAGTTCTGCATTTGTAACCTCATTAAATAATAGAGACAATATGTCAAACTTTGTTTGCGATAGTAAGAAAATTACTATATACTTGTACCTTGAAATGTAAAATTTATCTAGCCCTTGCAGGTCTAGAATAGAAGGTAACTCATGTTTCCATCAATATAAAAGTTGGAGCGCCCATGTATTAATACAGATAGTGATACAGTGACTTTCACAAATTGTATAAATAGCTAGGATAACACTTGTTAAATTGAAAGAATGGAACTGAAGATCCATACCATTAACACCTTTCTTGTACAAAAAATACTTTCTCTATCTTATTGCAATGACGGCTAGCATAAACAAATATTGAATTACTTGAAGTACTTCAATTGTTGTAATACCTTACATGCGAATTTGCAAAAAGGGACAGGTTCAATGCTTTAGCTATCCAAGCTAAGTAAACCTCAGGGCACCCCGTAGAAACCCCTTCATGAACATTCAAGCATAGCTGTCAGTATTTATCGCAGGAACTGTATCGCATAGGAAATTAAATACTGTTTATAGAAATATATCTTATTTCAAATGAACTACTGTCTTATTATTTTTAAAAAATTCGAGTTGTCAATTGTGTTAAATTGCTATTAGTTAAGTAGTCAACAAACATTTTATTTCCGCAATCAGCATTTTAGTAATTAATGCTACTTTAAAAATTTTAAATTTTTAGTGAATTTTCGGGATGTTACAAGGAGAAGATTGGGAAGTACCAGCCGAACACTTGCTGGATTTCCATGACTTTATTCATCAATTTCAGATTGTGCATGAAGATGTTCAAATTAATTTGTTCAGATATTAATTGGACGGAGCATCGTGAGATTGGTACAGATCTCTTTCGGTTGCCAATATCAATTCTTAAACAATCACATGACTATACTATGTACCTCAATTAATTAATCCTTCTGGATCCTCTCTATTTTTTATTGTCTCAAACAACCTCTCGTGCTTTGCATGAGGTAGTAATTAGCGTACCTTGTTTGATGACTTCATTGACATTGTTTGTAGTTGGATGTTTGTACTAATGATCAATTGTGTAAATTTATACGCCTGTGAACCTGGACTATAATCCATGTATGTGTAGCCATTTCTCTTTCTCCCCTTTCCATCTATTGTAATATATTCTCTCTGAACAACCATCAATTCAGTCAGAAAGGTAATGCATTCACTATCAGTTAATGATGCGAGGAGGGTTTTCTTCCCCTGGATGCATCGTGCCAACCAATATATCGTGCAATTGTACTGTATGTCAGGGTGACAAATACGTAGATGTGTCTCGAAAAAATGCATTTTACGGTCATATTCCAACAAGTAGTGGTTTGATAACTTGGATACTTACAAAAACAAGGAGGGAACCGAGATATGAATGTAGAAATGTTTACCTTGTTGTACAAGATCAAATATATGATCATTTTCATTCAAAATAGAGGACCGGCCTTCCTCTAACTGGATTGTTTCAACAAATGCACGTGGGTCCACTGCAAGTGATACATGATCCCATTCATCAATGAAATCCATTGATTCACACTCATCCCACTCAGAACTACTGCAAGGCCCGCAAAAGAAACCAAGTTTTGGCGTCCATATTTCAAATAAGGGGTTGTTTGAGCTTTGAAATGAATGAAATCCATGAGTGCCTTGTACAGTACTACAATTATAAGAACGCGATCGATCTATATCAACCACATGCCAGAAATGTCTGACAACATGTCCTCTACCTGTTGGTCTGTGTTGCTCCATGGTTCGATCTAACATTTTTGTAGAGCACCATTGAACTATGGATTCTGCATCCCAAATATGAGGGTTTGTCATGCATCACATCTCCTCCCTTCATAGGTTAGTTTTGAGACATGCTCTAGCCCCATCACACTCTCCCTTTCCAAGCTCGGTCTTAAATTAGTTCCATATATGCAACACATCATAAGTCTTGTGCAAAATAATCAACCACTGGAATACATGTTCATTTTTGAACTGGCATGCACAACCATTTGACCATATCCAATGTTGATCCATATGTATACCTCTCTCCTTCAACTGATCATAGAAAATTCTGAAGCAATGCTACACCTAATGCAAGTCGTGGCACCTGTCGTCACTGATGTAGAGGTTGGTCTCTTTCAATATGATCCCCATGTCATTTCTTTTCTCTGGCGCGTGCATATACATGATATCGACTATTATGCTAACTTAGTATAAATGGTAGTATTGAATTTGAATCTCATTCTGTGGCTACAGGGTGTAGTTTTCAACAAAGTCCACAATCGACAATATTGTGCCATTGGGAAAGGTGTCCTTGCACTGTCTATACTATTCATCATGCCATCGTGCTACATGGACATGTTGTACATATTGCTCAGTCTTTTTGTAGAATTCCTTCATGAAATAAAAAATTTATACCTGGTGCCACAAAACTAAGGGCATTAATACAAAGCGACATTTGCAATTTGAATATATATGTATAAATTCAACATGTACAGTATGGAAGTATGCAAACTTAGATTACCTGTGACTTCACCAATGCATTTTTTTGCTTTCCTTTACACTATATAATTTATATGTTATGTACTTGAAGTTCTGCATTTCTACTGACATCCTCCCAAATTCGTGCTCCTCGATTTCATGGATGCATCAGCTTAGAAGTGCAAATCCACTACACCTGGAACATGTCCCATATAAACATGATATTTTATAAAAAAAATTCTTTCAGGTCTTGGATAGATTATGCTATGTATAAATTCCCTAGATGCATTCGGTGGTTGTAACGATGGGCAGTCCTGCACAATGTTAGTATGCAAATCAGAAAATATATGTCTATATGTATCATAGTAGTACTCAAATTCTACATGGTATCTACAACAGCATGTGTTGCGATCAATGAAAAAGATAACATACCAGGGTTTACATTTTTCAAAGGACCTGTTAGCACCTATTTAATTTTTGCAGAAAATTACTGAATGTGAAAAGTGGAAGGTGGAATGACTACCTGATGGAAGCCTGGAGCACTCCATATCCCCGAGCTAGAACAAGAAAGGAAGAGGTCTAGGAGGACTTAGCACAATGACAAATGGAATTATTTTTAAGTGTGGGCATTAATACATAAGAGAAATCAAATGATAAGGCTAAAATATCCTAAGTCCTATAGTCCGCTTATAAATATATGGGGAGGCTAAGTACCGTGCGCATAGGAACTGTCAATCAAACACAAGATCAAGATCAACGGCTTCCATTGACCATCGCATGGCCAAACTGCAAGGAAGAGAAGGGATAAGCATATGCGATGGGCCTTTCCCATTGGACAGATGGCAGCCGAAAGAAACATCACAAAGACTATAAGGAGTGAGCGGTAGCATTTTAATAGAATTGCAATGGTTCCAAGATGAAAGGCATGTGTTTAGCCACGTGGATGATCCAGAAAAGCCAGAGTGGTAGCCTATGGTCAAGGCCAAGGGTCCCGCAGTAATGAATGCAATGTCACTAAGTAAACGGATGAGATTGTCTCTAGATAGATCGATGGTCCTAGATGATTGTTGCGTTCAGAAAATGCATGATGAATAGCGACAGGGTAGATGCGATGGACCAGGTCCCGCTGGACAAGTGTCAGCTCCATAACTCGTCACATAAAGAAAGGGAAATATAGGAGAAGCTCTTTAGGGTGCATGGGATGCTACTCTATAGAGGCATGCAAATAAGGTGAATGGCTCAGATGAGAATTGGTAAGATGATCCGACGACAGAAATAAGTCGGTTGTCAAATCCAATGAAGGAAAACAAGCACATGGGAGATCAAAGGTCAAGATTAAGGGACAGTCAGCTAAGAAAATCGGAGGTTATGGAGGCGCGGTTATATATGTGAGAGCACCCGTCAAAGTATACATTTTTATTTTTCCATAACCTGTCTGAGTAGGAGGGATTTTTTCTAGAGAATGAGGTTCTAGCCTCGGTACAAAAGCTTGGTGGCTGTTCGCCAAGAAGTTCAGTCGAAGCATGAAGGTCTTGCAGTTGTGTCCAAACATCGAGGGCCCCGAAGATCCTGTATCATGTTCGGCCCAGGCCAGACTAGTCTATGATCAAGCTATCCTTCAGGACCTCGTCCTCTTGAGCCTGGAGGTCTCCCCAACAATGATAGTGGTTTTTTTGTTTCACCAAATTCCATCCAAAGGTTGTTGGACCTTTTTAACCGCCCGCCTTGGGCATGAATTGGACATTGGGGATAGTTCCCACGGCCTGTTGAGCATCCAAAGTAATTGTTGGTCTATCCAAAGGTGAAGGTGGTTCAAAACCAAACCCCAATATGGGAGAGTTTCTGACCGAAGGTATCCACCCACAGGTGACAGTTTCCCTTGGTACTAGTGACTTCAGTCCTAGGCCCCAGATAAAAGGGGGAGATTGAAACAAGTAACCGAAGAAGACGTCGACCCTAGCCATACTAGGATGAGGGTGGAAGTTCTGAAAGAATTATAAATGTCCTAAAGGTGCTAGATGCTTATGATCGGGAGGTTGGTAGAAATGTATAGGATGGAGAAGCTGACAATAGGGGTAAAAAGAAAAGTCACTTGTGCGAATTAGCGTATGGCTCGAGAGGTGGTGGAAGTGATGCGATCCATGACTTTCAACATGTGAAGGGAAGATGAGGCATAGTAGTATGACATGGGATGGAACAACATGGCAAGACGGGAAAAAATTACTGGCACCAGTGAATGGGGTAGGTTATAATATCGGTCGGTGATGATGGAGGAAGGTCACTTGTGTAGGATGACATGTGACCCAAGGGGTTCCAAAGATGAGGTGACTCACGTCTTTCGAAGTGTGTGAAAAATGTGAGGTTAAGTATTGTCACGTGAAGGATGTTAGAAGGATAGACCGGCAAAGGGGCCTTTGACTGTTATCCAAGATGATTACCGATATGATGGAGGGTACCTTTATATCATCATTAGCTACGCCGTCTATCTAGGAAATATTTTCTGAGCATGCTGAAGGTCATCTCAGACCTTGGGAATCATGACTACTTGATTGAAGATTCTGATCGAGTTATCTGGCAACTATGGCCACACATAGCTGTTGTCATCATCACAACAGTTATGGATATGGTTTTCTTGTCCCTTGTCCAAAGTTGGTATATGGGAAAGAGGGTGCACATGGCGGTTCGAGCATCTTTTCTGTTGGAATTGGCTCATGGGGAAAGGACAGGAGTCCAAAGTGGTGTTCATGCCAGAACAAACATGGGATGAAGTGGAGGAAAATCTTGCTCCTCCATCTCTTATGGTATTTGACCTCATAGAATCCAGCTCTGCCAGTGAAGACGAGGATCCTGATAGACGACAAGTGTCCAAAATAATCTGACGACGGAGGAAGAATAAGACCCTCGAAATCAAGCGAGGCAGCCAACTGGATACAGAAATGGTTCACGATTTTGTAATCTCTACTGAAGAAGTGACACCTATCCTTCCAGATAACGCATCGCAGACTAACAGCTCATTAAAAGTGGAAGATTTCTTTGACTCGCAATGTCATTTGTGAACCCAGGGTTAAGATGGCCCTCTGTCTATGATATCCTGTTTCTTGTCTTAGTCAGTCTATTTGGAACATGACACGTATGTAATATTCCTGAATTTTTGGGTCAATGAGGTGTCATTCATATATTACTATTTTTGTTTAGATGAGTCGAGCAAGAGGACTCCCGGCATATATATATGCGATGTAATAGAATGATAAATGGTTGAAAAAGATTGTTGAAATTTTTTTGAAGCTTTGTGTATAGATCTGTAAGAAGCTCTTGAGCTATTTTGAATAAAGTTCGCAGTGCCGAGCTGATGTTTTGTTCAGGGATTCTTGTGTAATTGGTCTGGTAGTCTGTCTTTCTCTTCCCATGTGAATTGTGTATCTCTCATTGTTAATTCTAGTCTATAACATTCTTTCATACTTGGTGCAGTGTGATAGCTAAGTAGAATTCATAGAACTTATCCTCTACTTATCTTTTTCCAAGTATTCCACCATTTATTCTCTGCTAAAGTTGGTATAGGATTCATAATGGTATGCCTTATATCAATGGGTTGTTCATTGATCTTTTGTCTCATCAAATAAAATCTCTTTGACTACTAGCTGGTTGCTACCTCACCGCTGTGTGAATGCATTTGCGGATCTTCTGTGAATAATTTTCAAGATTTGCTTAAGGTGACTCCATCGCCCAAGTAAAGTTTCATATGTTTTTGTTATACCTCAATATTACACATTATGCATTAGTGTCGCATCCTTGTACTAGCGACCTAAACGACAGTTTCCCTTAAAGATCATCTGAACATCCAGAGTGAAAACCATTGACTGAATACTGAAAGCAAAACCTTTTTCTACCATCTACCAGCCCAACTTAGCCCTGTTTGTGAGCACTACCGCTTCCTGAACATCTACAGGGGCGCGGTAGTCATAACTACCGCGCGTTGCTCCTTCTCTGGGGCACGTTACTACCGCGTTATGCTCAGTTATAGGGGCGCGGTAGTCTGAATTTAGCCTTTTTGCCTTGGATTTTGGGATTTCGACCTTCGAGGATATTTTGTTAGGATTACCATCTTTGGTTCGATCCTAACTCCTTCTTTGTTTAGCTGGCCTGATCCACTAAACCCTCCATAGATCCACACTTCTCTCTTGTTGGTTAGCCTTCCCATGTGCTATAAGAGAGAAGCTTTCCATGGGCCAAAGGGAGGACTTTTGGGGCATCAAACCTATGATCTTCATACTTCTGCAGAGATAGCTAGAGGAAGCACTTGGAGCTGGAAGTTGGCTTGGACATCAAGCAACTATTGTACATGACTTCAAGTTGGTAATGGAATAACTTGTCTTGTTTTCCCAAATCATTTGTGTTAATCTCGTTTTAATGATATGATTTGTATCTTTCATAGATTTAGATTCTAACTCATGTTTCAGGTAGCATTTGTGTTCACTTGTGAGGGCTTGAAGATTGGAGCAAACACCAAAAACAAGCGTCCGGATAGAAGGTCAGTTAAACTTCTTCTACTCTCCTTAGCATTTTAATCCTGAGATGTTTGTTAGATCTAGGGATTCAAGGTAGCATTTGTTTTCTTTTTGTCTTAGTATAGAGTCAGTATATCCCGCTTTATCCTAAGAGAGTTTCTACCTATCCGTAGGGAGAAATTTCTACAACAGTTTTAGCCAATCTACATTTAAACCGTTATGTTTTCCAACAGAAATCTGATCTTCTGTATTGTTGTAATTGAATATCTTGAATGATGAATGCTGGTGCATGTTTTCATTGTCGACAACTTTGACTATTCCAATCTTTCATAGAGCTATAGAGAGATCCCTCTCAGACTAAGTTGGTTCAGTAGCTTAAGTCTAAAGATTGGTTAGTGGTAACCCCAGTTTTCCTTCTCCCACAACCTAGGGGGTCATTTTGGGTGTTAACAAATTGGTGTCATTGTCGGGGACAAGCAAATTTGTCCCATCGTCCCTAAAAGAATGACAAAGGTTTCAGATTTGAAATACTGATGCTGAACAGTAGTCAGACATCAAGAAGGTTGTACCATTCACCTGGTGACTCCACTCAAGAGAAATTTCGGTACGAAGGTGATCCCACTAGGGAGATCTGTGATCCTGTATCAGAATTGAGATATTGAAAGACTCTCATGGTGACTCCACTAGAGAATGAACGCATCTGCCTTAGACATGGAAGAATCAAGATTCATGTATAAAAACATCAATCTCTTTAAAGAAATATTGTTCTTTTGTATGGTATCCTTTTACCTTTATGTATATATATCAAGAAAATTTTGTTTCACCGAAGAGCTCTAGGGAAAGAGAGACCCGCCTTTGTATATCCTTCTCTGGACCTTACAAATGTATATCTTCCTTTCAACCCTAAAGCTGACCCCATCTCTTCTTCTGAACCTTGTAAGATCTATACCCAGCTTTGCATATCCCAGGAGAGTGAGGCTAAGAAGGCTCTCCCTGTACATACTCCTTTGCTTGCCAGATCTTAGTTGAGATATCGCCTTTTGAAATCGCCCCCTGTTCTTCATGACTATCCTCCCAAATACCATAAGTACCTTCCTAGATTTGATGGAGAATCCGAGAACCTCACTACTAAGAAACATCTCCACTGCTTTGAACTTTTTTTGGATCTTTTTGAAGTGGAGCATGATGATGTTTGTATGAGGGCTTTCGCCCAATATTTCCAAGGAGATGCGAAGAAATGGTTTAGCCATTTGCATCCTGGATCTATAGATACTTGGCAAGGGTTTTCTGATGTTTTCTTAGAGTTTTGGGGTAAGAGACGCTCATGGGACCTAATTCTTTCAGAGTTTCACTCCATGAGAATGCAAGAAGGAGAGCCCATGTCCAGCTTTAATAGAAGGTTTTCAAGATTCTATTATGATATGCCAAGGGAAATTCAACCCCTAGAGAATGCTGCTAAGCTACACTATGCATCTAGTTTTCCTCCTGATCTATCTTTGCTCTTGTTGGAAAGAAGGTCTCCAAATTTGCAGCATATTTCCATTGATGCTTTGGAGGTCGGAGACAATCTTAGGATGTCTGGAAAATTATCAAGCAAAGGTAAGGATGAAAGGATTGGAGAAGAAATCATATTTAAATAGGGGCACGAGCAAGGAGAAGTTGCTCTGCATCCCTATTTTTCCCTGGATGCACATGGAGATATCGAGACCAGGGAAGTGCCAGAAGAAGGTATTTATGATGGGTTTTATGTAAATTGCGATCGGATTGCTAAAATTCCTGTTGATAATGTTTTTGAAGAGGATTTCAGTCTACCTAAATATGACAAATATGAAGGGGATTGCTTGTAAAGAGAAAGGACGAGCATGTAATCAGCCCCAAGAAGTAGAAATTTATCAAAGGGATTCCATTTCACTTGATTTTAGCGAAAGGGTTGAGGCTATTTCTGCTGCATTCGACATAGAAAATCAAGCTCTAAGCGCTGAGGTTTCGGATGGAAGTGGCGATGAATTTCGTATCGCTTCTCCTAAGCGGGATGAGAGTTTTTTTCAGCTGTACCAATTGTCATATGATCTAGAAGAACATGAGGATGGTCGGGAAGAACCTGTTACGGAACATCTCGCAACTGGTCCTAAAGAAATTTGAGTTCTTCATTTTCTAAAGGACCCTTTTGCTAGTTTCTTGGAATTGCCAGAGACGATAGGGTTTATATTATTCAAGGAGACAGGGATTAAAGAATATTTTCAGTTGGAGCTATCATTTATTGGGTTTTCTCCCATGACTGGAGGACTTGAATGGAAAATTCAGTCAGAAAGCCATCTGCTTGATTGGATTCATTGGAAATGTGAGATCACATGAGTTGTCCTTTATGCCCAACAAGTAGGGTAGGAACATTTGTATATAAATAAGCTTGCAAGTCAAGCATTTGCATTTATTTCGGTTAGCAGTTTCTATGTTCATCATTTTTCAGAAAGTTCCAGTATGTTTTTCAGCTTCGGCTCTTCAGTTGTAGCTTTTGGATGAAAGGCCGGCTACAGGGTGCTGCTTACAGTGGTCAAGGTTTGGAAAATTAGCCCAATGGATCAGGAACTTGGTCTACGGATGTTCTTTGCTACCTCGCTGGGAGGATAGCATCCCTGGTTGCAGCCAGTTGTTAGCACCTATTTAATTTTTGCAGAAAATTACTGAATGTGAAAGGTGGAAGGTGGAATGACTACCTGATGGAAGCTTGGAGCGCTCCATATCCCTGATGGCCAGGAGCTAGAACGAGAAAGGAAGAGGTCTAGGAGGACCTAGCACAATGAAAAATGGAATTATTTTAAAGTGTGGGCATTAATACACAAGAGAAATCAAATGATAAGGCTAAAATATCCTAAGTCCTATAGTCCGCTTATAAATATATGGGGAGGCTAAGTATCGTGTGGATAGGCACCATCAATCGAACACAAGCTCTAGATCAATGGCTTCCGTTGACGATCGCATGGCCAAACTGCAAGGAAGAGAAGGGATAAGCAGATGCAATGGGCCTTTCCCGTTGGATAAATGGCAGCCGGAAGAAACATCAAAAAGACTATAAGGAGTGAGCGGTAGCATTTTAATAGCATTGCGATGGTGCCAAGATGAAAGGAAGGTGTTCAACCATGTGGATGATCCGGAAAAGGCAGAGTGGTAGCCTATGGTCAAGGCCAAGGGTCCTGCAGTAATGAATGCAATGTGAGTAAGTAAACGAATGAGATTGTCCCTAGATAGATTGATGGTCCTGGATGGTCATTGCATCCAGAAGATGCACGATGAAAAGCAGTAGGGTAGATGCGATGGATCGGGTCCCGTTGGACAGGTGTCAGCTCCATAGCTCGTCGCATAAAGAAAGAGAGATATAGGAGAATATTTTTAGGGTGCATAAAATGCTACTCTGTAGAGGCATGCAAATAAGATGAACGGCCCGGATGAGAATTGGTACGATTATCTGACGGCGGAAATAAGTGGGTTGTCAAATCACTGAGTAAAGATGGGCCAGATCCGACAAAAGAAAACAAGCGCGTGGGAGATCAAAGGTGGAGATTAAGGGACAGTCGGCTAAGGAAAACTAGAGGTTATGGAGTCATGGTTATATATGTGAGAGTGCCCATCAAAGTTTACATTTTTATTTTTCTGTAACCTGTCTAAGTAGGAGGGGTGTTTTATAGAGAATGAGGTTCTTGCCCCGGTACAGAAGCTTGGTGGGTGGTCGCCAAGCAGTTCAGCCAAAGCATGAAGGTCTTGCAGTCACGTCCAAACATGGAGGGCCCCAGAGATCCTATATCATGTTTGGCCCAGGCCAGACTGGTCTGCGAGGAAGCTATCCTTCAGGACCTCGGCCTCTTGAGCCTGGAGGTCTACCCAACAATGACAGTGGTTGCCTTGTTTCACCAAATCCCGTCGAAAGGTCGTTGGACCTTTTTCACTGCCCGCCTTGGGCCTGACCTAAACATTAGGGATAGTTCCCATGGCCTATTGAGCATCCAAAGTAATTGTTTGTCTATCCGATGGCGAAGGTGGGTCAAAACCAAACCCAAATATGGGAGAGTTTCTGACCAAAGGTATCCACCCATGGGCGACAGTTTCCCCTGCTACTAGTGACATCAGGCCTAGGCCCCAGATAAAGGGGGGAGATTGAAACAAGTAGGCATAGAAGACGTCGACCCCAACCATACTAGGATGAGGGTGAAAGTTCTCAAAGAATTATAAGCGTCCTAAAGGTGTTGGATGCTTATGATTGGGAGGCTGGTAGACTTGTAAAGGCCGGAGAAGCCGACAATAGGGGTAAAAAGAAAAGTCACTTGTGCGGATTAGCATGTGAAGGGAAGATGAGGCATAGTAGTATGACACGGGACGGAACAACATGGCAAGACGGGAAAAGCTGACGGGCACTAGTGAATGGGGTAGGTTATAATCTCGGTCGGCAATGATGGAGGAAGGTAACTTGTGTAGGATGGCATGTGACCCAAGTGGTTGCAAAGATGAGGTGACTCATGTCTTTCTAAGTGTGGGAGCAACGTGAGGTTAAGTATTATCACGTGAAGGATGTCAGAACGATAGATCGGCAAAGGGGCCTCTGATTGTTATCCAAGATGATTACTGGTATGATGGAGAGTACCTCTGCATCATCACTGGCTACGTCGTCTATCTGGGAAAGCTTTGCTGAGCATGCTGATGGTCATCTTAGACCTTGGGCATCATGACTACTTGATTCAAGATTCCAATCGAGTTATCATGGAAACTATGGACACACATAGCCGCTGTCATCATCATAGTAGTTATGGATATGGTCTTCATGTCCCTTGTCCAAAGTTGGTATATGGTAAATATGGTGCACCTGGTGGTTCGAGCATCTTTTCTGTTGGAATTGGCTCATGGAGAAAGGACAGGAGTCTGAAGTGGTGTTCATGCCAGAACAAACATGGGCTGAAGTGGAGGAAAAGATTTCTCCTCCATATCTTATGGTATTTGACCTCATAGAATCTAGCGCTGCCAGAGAAGACGAGGAGCCTGATAGACGACAAGTGTGCAAAAGAATCCGATGATGGAGGAAGAAGTAAATCCTCAAAATCAAGCGAGGAATCCAACTAGATACATAAATGGTTCACGATTTTCTAATCTCTACTAAAGATGTGACACCTATCCTTCTGGATGACCAATCGCAGACTAACAGCTCATTAAAATTGGAAGATTTCTTTGACTCGCAAGGTCATTTGCGAACCTAGGGTTAAGACGACCCACTGTCTATGATATCTTGTTTCTTGTCTTAATCAGTTTGTTTGGAACATGACACGTATGTAATATTCCTGAATTTTTGGGTCAATGAGGTGTCATTCATATATTACTATTTGTGTTTAGATGAGTCGAGCAAGAGGACTCCCGGCATATATATATGCGATGTAATAGAATGATAAAGGGTTGAAAAAGATTGTTGAAAATATTTTGAAGCTTTGTGTATAGAGCTGTAAGAAGCTCTTGAGCGATTTTGAATAAAGTTCGCAGTGCTGAGCTGATGCTTTGTTCAGGGATTCTTGTGTAATTGGTCTGGTAGTCTGTCTTTCTCTTCCCAAGTGAATTGTGTATCTCTCATTGTTAATTCCAATCTGTAGCATTCTTTCATACTTGGTGCAGTGTGATAACTAAGTAGAATTCATAGAGCTTATGCTCTACTTATCTTTTTCCAAGTATTCCACCATTTATTCTCTACTAAAGTTGGTATAGGATTCATAATGGTATGCCTTATATCAATGGGTTGTTCATTTATCTTCTGTCTTGCCAATTAAAATCTCTTTGACTACTATCTGTTTGCTACCTCGCCCCTATGTGAATGCATTTGCGGATCTTCTATGAATAATTTTCAAGATTTCCTTAAGGTGACTCGATCGCACAAGTAAAGTTTCATATGTTTCAGCCAAGCTACATTTAAACCGATCTGTTTTCCAACAGAAATCTGATCTTCTGTATTGTTGTAATTGAATATCTTGAATGATGAATGTTGGTGCATGTTTTCATTATTGACAACTTTGATTATTCCAGTATTTCATAGAGCTATAGAGAGATCCCTCTTAGACTAAGCTGGTTCAATAGCTTAAGTCTAAATATTGGTTAGTGGTTACCCCAGTTTTCCCTCTCCCACAACGTAGGGGGTCATTTTGGGTGTTAACAGGACCTTTGGCCCAAGTTCAATTGTGTGTGCTCAATATTGAACCTCAAATAGAGTTCTGTTTATGTCATGCCAAGGAATTGCTTGACATGGGGTTCACACCCCTTAACACCTTTTCTCAACTTTAACACATCTCTTTGATTCACTAGTAGTCTAGTGTTATCATGCCAAAACGTTTGTACTAGTTCTTTAACAACATCAATAAAATTCATGTTTAAACGAGGTAACCTACCAACAAAGGCCCAACAATGTTTTTGGCCTAGGGTCTCAAGTTTTTCTCTAATAGCATAATAATTTTGAAGAGTCTTTCTATCTACTTTAAATATTTTACATGTGTGTGATAGAAGGAGACATTGCCTTATGGATCTGTCTACAATTGATTCAAGCAGTACACAATGAGCCACATTAAAATATTTTGTACAAGAAGTTTTTACAATCAAATTAAATGCAGAAAGTAGATTTCTAACAACATGATTGTTGGTCTCTGAACTTCTAACTACGTTTATGCCCCGAAATTCTCCTAACATGAGCTAGACAATGTGATTTTAACAAAGCTAGAAACAATTGACCTTTTGTTGCATTGGTTTTGGATTCAAAAAATTCTTTGATTATCCTGTTACAATGGAAATCAATAGTGTGTTTGGGAAACTGACCTTCAATTTATGAAAATGAACTTTCATCCACATGAATACGTTTGGGATTTCTTCGTCATCCGCTTGATAGTCGAGGCAAGGGATTCATAAAGGAAGTACGAGTCTTGTGACCAGTTTGTTGTGGCCATTCGTTCACAATTTGGTCCTGCAAAGGAGTGTGTTCGACATGTGTGTGCTCTTCTTGAGGAGGTTTCCAATTAACAACTTGCTCAACATCCATCCCTTCATACTGAACATCAACCAATATTTTGTTGACTTCAACCACTTCGACATTTCTTGTTGATGGATCTAAGGCACTAACATTTTGATGTCTACGGTTTTCCATATACAACCTGGCCTTTTCTCTTATCTTATGGGCCTTTTTAGGGGGCAGCTCCTTCCTTCTAGTCTTTCTTTTATTATTATGTTTGTTTCCCATATTCAATATGTTTTCTAACAAAACAAAAAATATCACCCGTGCAAGAATAAATAACAAATAATATATTAATACTCTATGTGCATGATTATTAAAACTCGATGCAACAATTGATTATGTACAACAACATCTAGTGAGAATGTTTTCATATAATATTAAAAGCTATTAAGAATTCCCTAGATATAAAAACAACATCACCTCTAGGAACTCAATTGGGTGGTATTGTATGGTGGTATGGGAGGTTAGTAGGAGCACATTCCCTACAAAAGGAGAAGCTCCTACTCACTTCATTTTCATGTTTTGGATGAGGTAAAATAGCTCCAAAAGATTAAGAGTTTGATTCTTTAGGTGTTTGTCTGATTTGTTGTAGTGAAATCATAAGGAATTCAACAATTGTTTCTGTACTAGATGGAGTTATGTGATTATGAAAGTTTATTGGTGGTGATGCAAGTAAGTTTTTTTTATTATCTTCATGAAAGGTTGAAAGCATTGCTTGGTGCATGTATTTTTTTTGTGGTAAGATGTTTTTATTGTCTATGTTGAATATTAAGAAGACTAAAATACATTTATCATACAATTCATAAGGAAAAAATGATATAGATACAATTCAAACAAAGTGAATGAAGACTAAAATACATTTAAAAAGATAAAATTGTCACCATACCTCAAGGATTATGATTCCTCTTTGCTTCAAATGTAAAATGATCTTTTGATGTATCCACTATATGTAAGAAGATTTCAAGTGTTTCCAAGCAGCATGAGAATTCAATCCAAGCAGCCAAATAGAGTTCAACTATTGTGTATTCAATCAAAGGAGCCAAATAGATCTCAAGTGGTGTGTGTATTCAATCCAAAGATCCATATAGAGTCCAACTGGTGTGTAAAATATCCAAATTGTCAAAGAAACCCCAAATGGTGTGTGAACTCAATACAAAATGCAAATGTTTGTGGGACTATGCATGAAAACAATGAAAAATATATGAGGAATAAGAGAAAAAATGTGGGAGAAGATCACAAGTTATTTTGTATATTTTATGTTTAGCAGAGGCACGCACACGCTAGAAGCGCACGTGGGCTCCTAGCGCATGCGTGCTTCTGCTGAACGTTGCATAGTTCGGTGGGTAATGTTTACTTCATTTATTTCCCAATAAATCTATATGTGTTGGTTTATTCTAGATCCCCTCCCCCATAAAGACCTTTAGGCCCTCTTCTAAACCATAATCCCTAATTGCATAAGTTCTTCTAGGTGTTTACGGGTTTTGGGGTTGGTGTTATAAGGATTGTAGGTTAAGAGTTAAATGTTATAAGGATCGTAGGTAAGTTCTAGGGTTAAATGTTATATAAAAATAAAAATCTACCAATATTAAAATGTGAATTATGATTGGTTAAAATTATACGAGCTATGCAAAATAGAATGTACAAATTATCATGGAAATTTAACACATAAAGAAACCAAGATAACTTGAAATAGATATTCAAAATTTGAGTTGATATCAACCACACAACCAGACCAATATGAATGTAACATTCCTTTCAGTCTCGAGCTTGAAGTCTCCTCCCATGACCATCTCCAAACCCCCAATTCCAAAGAATTGGATACATAGTGCCATGGAATCATGGATATCCCTGCAAAGTCACACATGGTGCTTTGAGACATTTTCCATGGCTTTGGATTCCTCAATGGTTTCTTTATGACTAAATGCATGGTATTTTTCCCTCAAATTTCATTCCCAAGTGTTACAAAGAAAAACTTCCTATGGCTCGAGGAAGACCACAATAGACAGATGACTACCATAAATAAACTCAATTCCCAACATAATGCTATATAAATGAAAATGCTAAGATATGGCATAAAATAGAAACCTTCAAATAGACGCTTGATGTAGATCCCCGTTGAGCTTTCCAATCTCTACACTTGAACTTGTAGCTTAGTCTCAACAACAAATACATGCAAGTGCATTTAATATATGAAATCTATTACCATAAACAATATCATGGTCCATGATATAATAAGAAAATGTTACCCAATGTTAATAAACAACCATTCACAAGATCAATTGGACGAGAAAATGAGTATTTCTATTAATATAAACAAGAAGTACATGATACAACTTCTTGCCGACAACTCATCTGAACCAAGAACTAGGTCCCTCCACTTGTGCCTCCACCACTTCAATCCCCCATGCAATGGAAAACTCACGAGTAAAGTATAGGGTCCTTCACAAGATATGGAAGAGTTTGGTAGGTGAACATAAAAGATTCACAACAACTAGGATCAATGGATATAGACTCAAGTCACGGAAAAAATCCAATAGAGTTTCGTTTCTATCTCTTTCTCCTCCTTCCATACACCATAAGAGATCAATATATAACCCTCCCAATGGTAGGTGAAACACCCAATCGAGTAATTTTGAGATGCATGGAAGGCCAAAGGTCACA